>JAJEOU010001224.1:64663-165659 GCA_021534815.1 Acrocephalus arundinaceus
AGAGAGATTGCCCTTTAGGAGCACCCAAGCTCCCTGTGAGCCTGATGGCCTCTGGTTCTGCCCTCTTCTATACCCTGCAGGGAGGGATGGAGCACCCAGTTGCTCCCAGTTGTCCAAACATGGTCCCAGTTGTTCCAAGTGTTTTCCCCTGCAGTATCATTGCAGACACTCCCAGTATATCCCAGTTTGCCCCCAGCATGCTCATTCCCAGCTACCCAGAGTCCCCAGAATGGTTCCAGGTTGCCCCCAGCATGATCTCCCTCATTCCAGTATATCCCAGTTACCTCAGCACACACCAGTCATTCCCGTCACTCCCAGTAGCCCTCGTGTGGTTCCAGTCCCCTCCCCAGTATTTCCATGTCCATGCTCCAAGTGCTGCTGCCAGCCCTGAACTGTGGGGATGGGAATGTCCCGTTCCCTTCCCATGGCAGGGTCACCACCTGAGCCAGGTGTGCAGGGCAGGACCTTGCCCTGAGCCCAAGCCCCGTCCCACCTGCAGGAACTGCTCCCCTGGGCCTTTTCCTGCTGCAGCCCCAAGCCCAGCTTGGTGCTGAACAAAGGGCCTGGGGCGGGGTAATCCCCCGGCGGGGGCTGCGCACCGCCCTCTGCCCCCTCCCAAATCCTCCTGGGGGCAGCAGGAGCTGGGGGCAGGAGCCCTGTGGGGAGGGGAAAAAAGGGGTGAGACCGGGATGGGGTCACACACGCTCTCTGGAGGGCACACACGGCCCTGGGACCCCCTCACCTTCTCCTGAGCACCAGGAGGAGGAACCCAACATGGACCCCAAACACCGGCAGCAATCTTTTGGGCCGGGTGTGGTGGCAGCTTTGGGAGTCTGGGGAGTCAAAAACTTCCCCCAAACCTCCTCCCATCCCCACAGCCACTCCCAGACCCCTCAATAAAAACCCAAAGCTCTGCCTAGGACAGCTCAGCCACTCCCTGCAACAGAAATGACCCCAAAAACCACAAAACCACTTTCCCATCTCCCCCAATCCTCACCCAAACTGTCTGTCCATGCCACACAGCCTTGCAGCACCCAAAACTACGTTACAGTCCCCCCAGAAGTTCCCCAATTCCCTTCCAGCACCACAAATGCCTCCAGGAGCCACAAAAGCCTCTCTCAGTCCCCCAGGAGTCCATAAACCTCTCCCAGCCCCCCATGGCACTACCAGGAGAGGTTGGTGCACAGGAACATCCACAGCCAGGAGCAACTCGGGCACTTTCAGCAGCGACTTGGCACTCTAGGGGGGGACACACTGGATGGGGAGACCAAGGCCAGGGACTGGGACAGACAACCGGAAATTCCTGGAGAAAGACAGGCTCAGGTGGACACATTCCTGCTGCAAAAACTACAAGATCATTGCCATGTCCCTTGGCTTGGGTGGTCCCAGAACACCTAAACCCCCTGAGTATCCCTGAACACAAATTGACAATCGAATCCCAGAAAAATGATTCAGCTTTTGATCTCTTTGCTTCATTTCTTTTTTTTTTTTAAACCAATTTCGGGTGTTTTGAATGGGATAAACATGGACATTATTTTGGTGGGAAAAGACTCCAAGATCCCCAGCATTGCTTGATGCCACATGAGAAACAACTGGAAAGAGCAGATGAGATTTTTTGGCTGTAATTCAACAAATCAGCCTCTTCCCAATTAATTTCAAAATGTTGATCAAAGTATTGATGGAGTTCTGTCCCAGCATTCATCCAGGTGTCTACAGGGGTCGTGGAGGACGTAGAGACCCCCAGCCAGGTGTCTTCCCAACCCAGATCACTGGGAATGTGGTAACCAGGGCTCTGCCCAACACAGTCCTCAGATGGGGGGATGGAGTTGGAGCAGAGCACGAAGCTCTTCCAAGTCGGGGCACTCGCCAGGGCTTCCCTTACTGGTGCTTCTGTTTGGTGTTGGGTCAAGTGAGAGCTCCTGGAAAAGCTCTTCTCACACTGGGGAAACTCGTAGGCCTCTCCCCAGTAGGGATGCTCAGGTGCCTGACGAGGGTGGAGTTGTGCTTGAAGCCTTCCTGCAGTCAGGGCAGCAGAAGGAAATTTAGGGGGGATGTTCCAAAGAGGCTGTGGACATTGTGGCTGGAAAGCAGGGAATGGAGAGTGTAGCCTAAGAAGGTTTCCTTAGTGCAGATAACTGCACCTTCCATGATGAGGACAAAACTTGCCTAAGCTGAACATTCAATCTCAAACCCCATCCCAATTTCAGGCACAAATTGCCAGGAAAAGCACTTCACTCCCTGCATGCATTAATGGATGCTGGAGTGCAGAGTGCATCCTGTGAACTCCCAGGGATTGGAGGCTGCACTGCGGGCTGCCAGGAAACACTTGCCAGGCACGGCAGAGGTTGTTACATCTGTTTCAAACTCATGGCAACTGCTGAGGATTCTTTCAAAGCCTCACTCCGTCCCATTGCATGGGCACTGCTCCTGCAGCATGTAGAGGTCAGGAACAGGGACAATGCAGGTGACAGGGACGCTGGGCAGGCAGTGAGTGCTGTGCCAGCACGGCCAGAATGGTGCAAGGGCAGCGCCAAACAGGCTGAGGCACCCAGAACCAAGCCCTCTGTGCAGGCCTCGGGGTGAGCACACAGCTTCAAGAACATCAATGTGCTCATCCACAGAGCCTTCTCTGCAACTCTGGGGTAACCCTGTCAGCTTTCTGCTGGATTTCACAACAGAAGAGAAATTGTTCTCTCCTTTTGCCCATCTCAGCTACACAGAGGGGAGCATGGGAGGGCCATCTCTCCATCTGTGCAGGTGTTCAAGCTAAGCAGCCCAGTCTGTAGGGTTTTAATGCAAAAAACCAGGAACAAGAACTACAACCAACAGGAAAATCCCACACCATGTCTGCATTCCAAACCCCAATTTTAAGACACCTGAGCCTCAGCCACGCCAGCACCGGCCTGGAGGCGGGGCAACTGCTGAGATAGGGACATGGCTTTCGGCAGAAAGGGGCGGGGCTTCACAAACATAAGGCATTGGTGGGCGTAGCTAAACTACATAAGATAAATGGCAGCCATGGGGTGGGTGTGGCTTAATGAAAGGGGTTGTGGCTTTGGCCAGGGGGTGTGGCTTAAACCAATGGGGTGGGGCTTGCTGGAAGGGGGCATGGCTTAGCCCACATAGGGATGATAGGCAGCTCAATGTGGATGTGGCTTAAGAAAGGGGGCATGGCTTGAGAAAGGGACATAGATCACCCAGAACAGCTCTCACTCCACAATTGGCTCCTGCCACGAAGCCTCAGCCTCACCTGGGAGTGAAAAGTGCATGGCAGGTGAGAAAAGGGCTTTGCCAGGTGAGGAAAGGGCGTGGTTAGAAGTGGGCGGGGTCGGAAAGGCCAGGCCTCACCAGTGTTGCAGCATCACCTGGCGAGGGACGGAGTCAGGCTCCCAGGTGACTTCCAGGTTTGCAGGGCGGTTGCTGGGCGGGCAGGGAGGTGACAGAGCTGATGTCACCTGTCAAGGTGTGCCAGGTCTGTGGTGGCCATGCCCACTCCCCACAAGCCGTCCACCTGGCCCTGCCCTCCTGCTCAGGCCTGAGGATACCCAGGTGTGGCCGGGGCATGGCCACCCCTCCTCCAAGTGCCAGGGCCTGGCCAGGGCGGAGCCATCCCGTGTTGCCCTCAGCTCTGGGCACCCCGGGCTTACCTGTGGGGGAAAAAGAACAAAATGTGGGGCATTTTCCCACCAAAACTGGGACTTTCCAACCTCGAAATTGGTAGGTTTAACCCCAAAATATTTGGGACATCCTGGTCTACCCACTGAATGAACGGGGGTTTTTTTGACATCAGAGCTACCCATTGAAATGAATGGAGAGAAAGGACATCAGGTCTACTCACTGAAAGCAATGAATGGAAAAAGACACCAGGTCTACCCTATTAAAGTCAATGGGGATATACGGACACCCAGGTCTACCCATTATAGGGCTGGATTGGGAAGGGTGTTACTGGTGTGAAATGTGGGTTGTGTCTCATGTCAGGTAGAAAAAGATAGCCCTTTGTAGCTGAGGTTGTGAAATGTGTGGAAAAAGGCCATAGGACAAATTATAAAAAAACATTTTTAATTAACAAATGGAAAAAGCATGGAAAGAGGCTTTGGACTATATATTTTGCTTGCTTATAAGTGAACAATGTGAGCCTAAAAGTTTTCACAATATAATTTTTAAGCTTTTTCAATTAGTATGAGCTTTATAGGTTTTTTAACATGTAGGATAGAAGAATGCGAAGTATTATTATTAATATTATTATTATTATTATTATTATTATTAGCTTTGAAAATAAAATTATTATAAGCTTTAAGCTGCTTTGTAATAAAAGGGTTTGAACTACAGCTTTAGAATATATACGTATTATAGAAGAATTGTAATCACCTGAATAGAAGAAGGAAGTGGCTTATCACAGGCTAAAAATTGATGATCATGAGAAGGAAGGCTGGACAATCCTGGAAAAGGAGATAGACCACCATCTGGAAGCTGGACATCACCGCCACTGATTTAATGGTCCTGAAGAAGGAAAAGCTGAACCTCATCATCACTGGTGTTTGTGTTTCTGAACAGGGAAGCTGGACATCACTTCACTTGGTCACAATGGGGTATAGAAATTGGATTTCACAAATAGAAACTAGGAGGAAACTAGAAAAATAAAAAACTGCTGAGAAATGCTTATGAAGATTCTCAATAAATACCAGCAGGAATCAGCAGTCTGTGTGCAGTTGGAGGGGAGACCCCCACTGCTTTGCTCACACTTTAAACCAATTTTGTATTAAAGAATTAATAAATTGATTGCTGCTTGATATATTGCCAGAGTCAAGCTCTTTATCCTTACACTGGTTAGACTGGGAGTACTTGGAAGGGCCAGGGGAAGCTGTGGGGGAGGAACCGGAAGCACTGGGGGGAGTTGGAAGGCACTGGAGGGAGAAATGGGGGAACCTGAGCAAACTGGGAGCACTGAGAGGTGGGGTTAGTGGGAACCACTGGGTGTGAATAAAGGGGGGCACTGGGGTTACTGGGAGCTCCAGGGATATACTGGGAGCACTGGGAAGGGTTACTGGGGTAAATGGGGGTAAACAGGAACACAGGTCTACCCATTCAAGTCAATGGGCTAAGAAATTTTGGGGGTACCCAGGTGTACCTAGGTGATTTTTGGGGAGATCCATGTGATTTCTGGGGGTACTAGGTGTACCCATGTGATTTTTTGGGAGGACCAGGTGGTTTTGGGGGTACCCAGGTAGTTTTGGGGGTACCCAGGAATTTTAAGAGGGAATCTAGGTGATTTTGGGGAGGTACTCAGGTGATTTTTGGGGTTCCCAGGAGAATTTTGAGGGGACCCAGGCGATTTTTGGGGTACCAAGGTGATTTTGGGATTCCCAAAAATCCAAGTGACTTCTGTGGGGTATCCGGTGACTTTTGTGGGGAGACCCAGGTGATTTGGGTTAGTACCCAGGTGTATCCAGGTAATTTGGGAAGGGACCTAGGTGAACGTGGGTGTACTCAGGTGTATCCAGGTGGGTTGGGGGGTACTCAGGTGATTTGGGGGGGGATCCAGGTGACTTTTTAGGAGTACCCAGGTTCTTTTTTGGGGGTATCCAGGTGATTTTTGGGGGTACCAAGATGAATTAGGGTACACCCAGGTAATTTTAGGGATTCCCACGTGTCCCACTCAGCCTAACAGGCTGGGAGAAGATGATGGCCACCATCGTGTTCTCCTGGTGGACGTGGACACAGATGACCCTTGGCAGCCTGGGGGGGCTGTGCAGAGACACCTCGACATTCAGGGGGCACCCCAACATTTGGGGGGCACTGAAATCATGATTTAAAGAGATAAGATTTTAGCCAAGGGTTAGAGGCAATTTATATGGATCAGGGTGTAAGTTAGATAAGACAAATGATAGGTTAATGATTATTAGATGCTTAAGCTAGAGCTAATTGTTGTATTGTTTGCAATTATGAGCTTGTTTATAGAAGAAAATGGAGTAAGTGAACCGTTAGAAAAACAGATTGAAACCAGTAGAACAATGGCCAGCACTGGACTTTATCTCAATCAATCAACAAAAGCAGGGGACCTTGAATCATGCCAGAGGGTCACAGAGACCTTATGAAGACTCTCCTGACTTCATCCTTTGAGACCCACGACCCAATTCAAGAGAAGAATTGCACACACATGGAGGAGTAATAGCCTCATTTAACATCCCCTCTCATTCACAGAGCAGGGATGGGAGGTGCTGGGGTTATGCACATGTATTGCATGTAAGATCTTGGGAAATAAATAGAGGGCAAAGAACTTTGTATGGCACTTGTACAGCCTTTTGGAGACGACTCCCGTTCTGCCTGCAGGTGAATAAACATACCACTTTCTAACTTTAACTAGTTACAAGATCGTTGTCGGTGATCATATCAGTTTTTAACAACTCATTCTGGCACCCAGCCAGGAAGGAGGCTCTGCTCAGCTGTGAGACCAGCTGGGGTGGAGACCCACTTTGGGGCACACCCAGGATATTCCTGGAATGTGTGGGCTCCTGCCTGGACTGTCCATCCAGCAGTAGACAAGGACTCTGAATACTAAAAACTACGGATAAAAAGGGTATGTTAAAAACTGAGACCGCTTTAAACAGTGACCTGTAAGGCATATTTGTGGTCAGGAAACGCCATCGGTAAGTTGCGGGAGACATCCCCCACACAACTTGTGCCTCTGCAAGTGTGCTTGCAAGCTGAAATTGCAGTTGGTGTCTGCTCAGTTGTATTTGGTTGCCAGCACAGAGAGCTGCTGAGCTGTTGTAACCGAGCCGGGGGGACTCAGGCTGTGGTTGCTGGCAGAAGGGGATTTTTGCCATTTGTTGCATTGTAGAGAAGCTCAGTTTGCTGGCAATTTGGGGCGAGCAGTTGTAAGGGAAAATCCTGGTCTATGGTTGTTATGCTGTGTGAATGTGTCTGACTGTGAGAATGATGTGAGAGAGTTTGTTGAGACTGCTATTAGCATGAAATGATTGCAGAATTTGGACCCGTGGTTCGGTTCTTGGGCGACTGAAATGGCCGGGGAAAAATGAAGCAAGTGGGGCACATGATTAAAGTGTTTGATAGCGCTGCATGTTGTGTAAAACCCTTAATAAAAAGCCCCCTCCCGCTGTGACTGCGGTGTGTGCGTACTTCGGTTCTGGGGGATGGTATTTACTGTAACACCCGGTGTTCATGTTAAAAGGGTCCGGACTCCAGAGTTGTTCAGGCTGGGGTTCAGCAGTTTTTTTCCTATGGAATTTGAGATACAGAGGTCGAGTGCTTTAGTATAGAGTGTTTGTAAGTGTTTCCCGCAGAAATAATAGGATTTTGATGCTAGTTTGCATGGAAGAGAGTTTAGTTCCTGTTTAAAGACTTGGAGTTGTGTTCTGGAGCTCTGGTGCATTTTTGAGGAAAACATCCCGATCTTGTATCAAAAGTTTTAAGTGCAGCACCACTTTGAGTAAGAAAATAGTCAAAGTGGTTTTTTGAAAGACTTAATTAGTCTCTGAGAGCTGAGACATGAATGCTTTTGAAGTAGATTGGGGACAGACAATGACAGAACCAGTTTGGGCAAGGAAGAATAGAAGCCTTTGATAAGGGCTTAGTTTGATTTTAGGTATGGAGGCTGTGTTTGTAGATGCTGATGCAAGAATTATATTAGGAGTAGTTTCAGTCTGAGAATCCAATCTGGCCAGACAAATAGAGGGAATTCCACTGCTTCAGTGGTTTGGGCTCAACTCGTGGGAGTTTGTGAATCAGTAAACTGGTGGATAGACAGGGGAAATGAGAGAATATATTTGGATAGTTTCTATCAGATGTTGGCTGGAGGACTAGTGGTGTGGATTGGGAGCAAGAGGCTGTGGAGAATTTAGAAAGTCAAGAAGGATGGAATGAATGTCTTGTATTTGTGGGAATTTTCCTGCAGCTTTTGGTGCATTTAGAGGTTTGCATTGTGCTAAGCCGTTAAAACTGAAGATCACAGTCAGTGACATTCTAACTAATAAAAGCTAGAAAGTTGTAGGTTTATTAACACAGGCAGGCGGCACTGGAGTTGTCTCCAAAAGGTGTGACCACAGTGTAAAAGGTTCGTTGCCCTCTATTTATTTCTTAAGATCTTACATACAATACATGTGCATAACCCGAGCACCTCCCATCCCTGCTCTGTATTAAAATGAGGCTATTAGTCTTCATGTGTGTGCAATTCTTCTCTTGAATTGGGTCAGTGATCTCAAAGGATGAAGTCAGGAGAGTCTTCATCACATCCCTGTGACCCTCTGGCATGATTCAAGGTCCTGCTTTGTGGATTGATTGATATAAAGTCCAGGTGCTGGTCATTGTTCTTACTGTTTCAATCTGTTCTTATACAGTTCACTTCCCTCCATTTTCCTTCTAAAAAACAAAACTAAAAAACATGTTCATAATGGCAAACAATACATCAATGAGCTCGAGCTTAAGAAACTGATAATCAAAACCTATCATTTCCTTATCTAAATTACATCTTGATCAATATGAATTGCTTCTAACCCTTAGCCAAAATCTTAACTCTTTAAAATCATGATTCACTAGTTCTTTCCAGTCACCCCAGTATGGTCCATTTGCCTCCAGCTAAATCAACCCCTCAGACTCAGTATGATGCATTTGCTCCCAGCATGCTCCAGTTGCTCCCATTACACCCCCAGTTTTGGGGATGATATGCAGGGTATGTTCCCAGTCACTCTCAGATACTCCTAGTATTAGTCCAGTCACTCCCAATATGATCCAAAGATGAGCCCCAGTGTGGTCTCAGTCACTGCCAGTATGAACCAGTTGCACCCCACATGGTTCCAGTTGCTCCCTTTCACCTTCACATCTCTTCCAGTCACTCCAAGTCTCTCCCAGTGTACCCAGTTCCTTCCAGCATGATCCCATTTGCTCACAACCACTCCCAGTCAGCCTCAGTGTAGTCACCCTCACTGCCAGTATGATCCCAGTCACCTCCAGCATGACCCCAGTTCATCCAGTATAAGCCCAGTTGCTTCCAGTCACCCCAGCACGCACCCAGTCACTCCCAGTTCCTCCCAGTTTCCCTAGCATGATCCCAGTTGCTCCAGCTGCTCCTGGTCACCCTCAGCATGGTCCCATCACTCCCAGTATATCCTAATTTCCCCCAACATGGCTTCAATTGCCCCTGCAGGCTCCTGACTCCCAGTATGAATCCACTATGATCCCAGTCTCCCTCACTGTGCTCACAGTCTCCCCCGGCATGGGCCCAGCTGCTCCCAGTATGATCCCAGTGTGATGTCGGTACAAACCAGTGCAATCTCAGTCACTGTATGATCCCAGTACAAACAGTCACTCACACTGATGCCATTTCTAGGGCACGCTCCCCTCTCCATTCTGACCTGTCCCGGCCCACGAGCTGTGAGATGTTTGAAGAATGGGGAAGAAGGAGGAGGAGGAAGGAAGAGGCGGAGCAGCACAGGAAGCAGGAGGAGAAGAGGAGAGGAAAACCCGGCGGCTCCAGCACTCCCTGAACTCGCAGCCCCCTGGGACCATCACCTCTCATCCCGTGGGTACCTGGGGAGGGGGAGCTCACCCCAAATATCCTAGAGGTATCTGGGTTTGGGGTTTTTTGGGGGGGATGTTTGGAGTGTGAAAAACAAAGTTCATGTTTCTGGTAAAATTAAAAAGGTTTAATAAAAGACAAAAGAGAAACAAAAGCAAAGGGTTAAAATAAAAATTGTGGCTGGGTGCTTGGCATTCCTGGGATTGCCAATCTCCCTAGGATTGCTGGGAAACCAGCGGGGCTGCTGGGACTGGAGGAGCGGGATGCTGGGAAAGGGGTTCAGGGGTCCCAGTGCCAGAAGTGGCTGTCCCAGTATGAGCCCAGTTGCTCCCCCATGTGGTTCCAGTTTCCTGGGCACTCCAAGTATGTGCCCAGTCACTCCCAGTCATCCCAGTCATTCCCCATTATGATGCTATTTGGCCTTAGCTCAGTCCCACTTGCCTCCAAGTTGTTCCCACTTTCATACCATTCTCCCAGTTGCCCCTAGCATAGTCCCAGTCACTCCCAGTATGATGGCAGTCTCTCCCAGTAGGGCCTCAGGCACTCACACTTGTCACAGTTGCCCCAGCATGGTCCAGTTTCCCAAGCACATTCCCAGTGGCTCCCAGTGTTGTCCAGTCACCACCTGCATGGACTCAGGCACTCCAGTAATATCCCAGTTCCTCCCTGAACACTCTTGTAGTCATTGCCAGGCACTCCCAGTTACCCCAGCATGGTCCAGTTGCCCCCAGTTTTATCCCAGTTACTGCCAGTACATCCCAGTTGTCACCCAGCATGCATCCTGTCATTCCCAGTTGTTCCCAGTTGCTCTCAGTGTATCCCAGTAGGGTCTCAGCATGGGTCTGGTAGCTCCCAGTAACCCCCAGTCAGGGTCCATAAACACCAACTATAATCCCAGTCTGATGCCAGTCACTCCAGTATGATGCCAATGGCCCCCAGTGTGATCCCAGTTGGTTCCTGTCATTTCAAGCATGAATCCAGTAGCCTCCAGTATGATCTCATGGCTCCCAGTCTCCCCCAGTATATCCCAGTAACTCCCAGCATGCTCCCAGTAATCCCACTTCCTCCCAGTTGCTTTCAGCATGATTCCAGTTACTCACAGCCACTCCAGTCAATCCCAGTAGGAGTTCAGTAACCCTCAGTGTGACCCCAGCTGCTGCCAGAATAGTTCCAGTTGCTCCCAGTTCCTCCCAGAGAGGTTCCATTGTCCCCTTATAGTTACAGGCACTTCCAGTGCATCCCCAGTTGCCTCAGTAAGGTTCGGGTTACCTCAGAATGATCCAGTCTTTCCCAGTAACTCTTGCCTCCTGTTGGGAAGCCACGGGAGACAAGTCTCATGCTGTCATGGTCAACAAGTCTCGTTTATTGTATACAAAGGTATCATACTTATACAGGCACTAATTAGCTCATACATATTGCAAAAGCATAGCTCAGGATTGGTTAGCTACTTGCTAAGGCATACATCCCTTGTAGTTACAGTTTTCTTTCATCTGCTTATCTTTCAGCATACCAAGGTACCTATCAGCATGTGATTTATTGGAGACACTAATCTTCAAGGGCAGCTGTGTTTCCTTATCCTGTAGGCACAACAGCTGGGCTTTGTAAGTGTTAAACCTTGATTAACTTCAGTGTGTCATGACCCTTGCTACGAGAGCCATTGCTCAAATAACATTGTCTACACTTCCCCCGTTTCTTTCTGAACAAGCAAAGATACGTCCACTTTTGTTCAATAGTAGCTAACAAATCCTTTGAAGAGATTGTAATATACATGGCAATAATAACATCAACAGAACTACAACAAAAATTCTAATAAGGAGCAATTGCAACAAATGTTTTAGCCACCTAGTAATTCTTCATGATTCTAATGGCAAACTAAAAATGTGCAATCTCTTTTCAATACTGTACATGCTGTTGTAAGTTTTGAATCTTTTTGTGATGGATTCAGATTGATTCTTAGGGACATACAACACATTCTAATCAAAATCTTCACACCCGTGACCATGTGCCAAAAGCAAAAATCATGGCTGCTCGATTTGCAGTGTTGCGTGCTTAACATTATCTAAGTCACTGGCTAACACAGACAAAAAGCTCAGAGGTACATTTGCTTGCTTTCCTACCCAGCACTGTAACTTTTCTAATTGAAATAATGCATGTCTCGTGGCAAGGCCAGGCATAAAAATAGAAGCAACTACCTGCTCTGCTCGGTTGAAAAGATTGACTTCATCATTACAAGTGTTGTCATAACAGCACGCTTTCGTCTAGTGGTAAGTAATGTTAGTCAATATGAAGTGTGCAGCCCGTAGTGCATCCTGACTTGGGAGCGCAATTTGTAAGTCCCAAAAGTGCAGGGGCCTCCAGTCGGACGCTGGGGGATGCCGTTAAAGGCTCTGTCTCCACAATCAGGAAAAATCCAGATGGCAGTTCGCGGGGATGGTTATCCCCGGAGCAGGATTTGTCTGATTTATAACTAGGGACTACACCAAAAGAAGAATTTTCCACATAGGTGACTGAGGAGAAATGTTAGTGGGAAATGTAAGGTTAAACCATTGGTATTAGGTTCATTACATTTATATTTGCTAGCGTTTAAAGAAGCAAACAGATCGTGAAGCGAGCCTAATATTTCAAATTCCTCCGGTGGGGGGCTATATGGCAGTCTGTCATCCCAACATCAATATTGTCTATACAGGTAGTAAGGTTAGTTCTACAGTGCCTTGCTGTTCTATTTACAACCAGCATAGCATAGTCGGTTTCATTCAAGCGGAGCACAATAAGAAGGTATGGAAAGGGGAATCAGGTTGGTGGCTAACGATACACAGAAGTCGGTCTTATTTAACTTCTGAGCAAGGGATACCCACATCATTCTTCCTTGGGAACAGGTTATTAATGTCACTGTGTTTTTTTCTCTGTCTGTTTTTGCCAGGCATCTTAGCAAACCTACGACAAGTAGTATCCACTGATCAGGTGGGACCTGCCACTGTGTCGGTATCTTAACATTGGTACTGCAGCTACTATCAAGGATACTTGATTTGCTAATATCTTTCTTACTATATGTTGTACCTTTCCAGGCTAATCGCCTGAGCTCTAGGTCTGACAAGGGATGAAGAAGCACCACCGTACAAGGAGCTGCCAGCAGAAGAAACATTCTACGCTCTTTTTTACAGATGGTTCCTGTTGCATTGTAGGCATAAAACAAAAGTGGAAAGCAGCTGTGTGGAGCCCACACGACAGGTTGCACAAGCTACTGAAGGAGAAGGTGGATTGAGTCAACTTGCTGAACTCAAAGCTGTTCAGATTAGCCTGGACATTTCTGAAAGAGAGAAGTGGCCAAGCTCTTACCTCTACACTGATTTGGGATGGTGGCCAATGCTCTGTGGGGTTGGCTGGAAAGGTGGAAAAAGGCCAACGGCAGCATAGGGAAAAACCAATCTGGGTTGCTGATGGATAGAGAGACATTGCCACTGGGGTAGAGAAGTTCACTTTGAAAGTCCACCATGTAGATGCCCATGTCCCAAGAGCAGAGCTGATGAGGAGAACCGAAACAACGAGCAAGTAGATCAGGCCGCCAAGATAGAGGTGTCAAAGATAGACTGGCAGCACAAGGGAGATCTGTTTCCTGGCTTGATGGGCCATGAGCTTCAGGACATCAAGGCAGACATGCCACCTATAAGTGGACACGAGACCGAGGGGTGGATCTAACCATGGACAGTATCTCCCAGGTTATCCATGACTGTGAGACATGTGCTGCATCAAACAGGCCAAGCGGTAAAAGCCCTATAGTATAGTAGGCAGTAGTCGAAATATAAGTATGGGGAGGCTGGCAGGTTGATTATATTACAATGCCTCAGACATGACAAGGCAAGCACTTATGTGCTGACCATGGTAAGAAGCCACCATGAGGTGGCTGACACTTACTCTGTGCCTTATGCTATGGCCTGTAAACCATTCTAGACTTTTGAAAAGCAGTTCTTTGGAGCTTGGTACCCCGAGAGGATTGAGTCAGACCAATGTGACTCATTTCAAGAACAGCCTTATCAACACCTGGGCTAGAGAAACATGGCATTGAGTGGTGTACCACATCCCCTACCATGCACCAGCTTCAGGCAAAGTGGAGGGGTACAACAGACTGTTAAAAAACCCTTGAAGGCACTGGGTGGGGATCTTTCAAAAATTGGGAGAGGAATTTAGCAAAGGCCACCTGGTTGGTTAACACCTGAGGCTCCACAACAGGGCAGGCCCGCCCAGTCTGAGCTCCTGCATACCGAGACAAAGTCCCAGTGGTGCATGTCAGAGGTTTGTCTAGGGAAAGAAGTTTGATCAATCTGCCTCGTGTACAAAAACCCATCCTAGGAATGGTCTTTGCTCAGGAACCAGATCTGCACAGAGGGGATGAATGCAGAAAGATGAGAACAACATGATGTGTACCTCAGAAGAGATCTGATTGGTTGGTGAGAACAAGTGTAAAATATCACTGCTGAATGTCATGTATGTGCGGTCTGTAATATACTGCATACTCTGTATATAGGTGTATGTAAGTATGTGTATGTAGAGTATAGAATATATATAAGTTTTGTAGAAGTGACATATAAGGGATAAGGGCTGGGCATGTCCTGGGGTGACTTTTTATGCTATGTATCCCCAAACCGTCTGTTCTGTTTGATGTTGGACTATTAGATTCTTTGTACCTTTTAAGAACTGGTTCCAAGAGCAAAGGGGGAGAAAGAAGAAGAACAGAGTTTGTTTGCAGTGAAACAGCATTCGATCCTAACATTCCACTCTAGCCACTGTGTATATCTGAAGCATGGACCAGAGATTTCCTGTGCTTTTAGTTAGTTTAGCTAGCTGGAGGTAGGAAGTTCCCTGGACTGTTTTCCCTTCTCTTTTTCCTTCGGACTGCTTAACCTTGCTCTGGACTGAAAAACCCAGAAGAGCACTGGAGCTCACACCTGATAGACCCACAGGGCCCAGGAATGGCACTTTTTCCAGCACTGGAGGGACTGAAATGAGATTGTACCAGCCGAGTTTCACCCATAGAAAGGACTTCCTTCAATTATTTGCATACTCTCTTTGGAGCAGTGAGAAGTTTTGTTGTTCACGTTACTTAATATTTGTGTTGTGCGCACTTTGTTGTTAAAAAATAAGTATATCCACTTTTCTGCAAGGAAGTTCTTTCCCAGATCAAGTTGAGGGAGGGGCATTTGGGATATTAGCTTCCCGAGGGACCCTATTGGGGAGTTTCTCCAAATTTGCCGCTAAACGCAGAACACTGCTCTACTAAGCACAAATCATCACCTTTGAATAGCAATGGGATTCTAAGTCACTCTGACTAAATTCCAAAAGGTCTGATTCAAGTATACTGAAATTGCGTCTGAATTAGATATTCCTCTTAGCTACTATCAGGAAGCACACGTTCTCTTCTGCAAAACTGGCTTTTAGTTCTTTTAACAGCTCGAAATGTGGAAATTAGGAAATAGCCAGTGATGCCTTTGCTTTTGCTGCGCAGACATGGGCAATGGATTTTCTTATCGACCTACTTCAGCTGGCCTCTACCTCATTTGCCACAGGCCAGCCTCACAGCTTACTCCACAACTCTTAACACGCGGAACATCAATGTTCCTTTCTCACTCACCTCAGCAATCCAGCACCTCTGTAACACATGGGTCAGGTGAACCTGACCGTGGGCAAGAGAAAATGAAAGCCAGATTATTGGAAGAAAACTGTAAAGAACCTAATAGCATTTTTTAGAAGGTCTTCACAAGAACGAGTTGTCCCAGTCACATTTTTAGTTTTCCTGCTTGACCCAACGAATGGAGGAATATTAACAGGACTCTGCTGCCACAGGACTCTCCCATGGAGGGAACACACCTCTACACAAGTTCCTTGCAAAATGCTGCCGCAGAGCCCTGGCTACAGACACCTTCCTTTGAAAGCTGAAATCGTTGACAGGAGCTTTAACCAAGTGGCATCCAAATGGATCTTCTTTTCCAATCAAGTCAGTCACTAAGGAAAAAGCAGGAAGACATGCAAAAATCCAAGCTTAAATAAAACACAGGGAAAACCTCTACTTTACGGTCAGTTAGGTCAGGTAAAAGCAATTACTGAAAAAAGACAAAAAGAGGAGAGAGAGAATAAATGATAATGTAAATGATATATAAATTAAAACATTATTTTTTTATTTTTTTTAGAAAAAAGATTAACAGAGTAAACATCAGCAGTGAGTTGCTCAATCCTTGAGGCATCGCTGATGCAGTTGTGCACACTGGTGCTCTAAAATACAAGAAAGAACAGGGCTCCTGGCCAAGTGTGCAAGCTGACCACTGACCAAAAGCCTCAAGCAGGGAGGTGATTACTCCTGCCCTGAGCAAACCAAGAGCTGCTCTGCCACTGGAGGCTTCCATGCAACCAAGCAACCTTGTGATTGTCACCCACGACGGCGTGCAAGCCGTGCCTGACTCAAAAAGCAAAACGGCTCTGTGTTGGTCGTGTTGAATTTTTTGCAGATGGACAGAGTGATGTTTTTGTTGGTTGTCCAGGAGGGCCGGAGCCTGGGGCGGTGGCTCTCTCCCCGGCCACACGCTGGTCAGGAGTGGCCCGTTTTCCCAGACTGACGAAGGCAGTGCAAGTAAGGGTAGAGAGCAGAGCTGGTTTTCCTGTCTCTAGATCCTCATATCCCTCCATGTCTTGGGTACAAGCAAAGGTCTCAGAGAAGGCCTCTCTCTTACAGAGGTCTTTTGTTCTCCAGGGTTACAGGAGAGAGAGAGCGAGCAGGGTCCTCACTTAACATTTAAACCAGGGGGGCAGAGGGGGTGGGGCAGGTGGGTGGATTGCCCCAAGGTTACGACAGGGCAGGGTCACAGGAAAGGGAACAAAAGGATGGGGAAGGGAAAATCTGGGGGTAAACCAGAACACCAGGCACTGGGCTGGGGAGTATTCCCAGGAGCAAACCATTAACTTACCCAACCTCTCAAACCCACCACACATCTCCCTTCTTCTGTTTAATTTTGAAAGGAAAGGAGGGAGGAGACAAACTCCTTAAAACTGCTCTCATCTGGCCTCTTCCCCATCTCTCCACAGCAGCCAACAGTTACATCGGAAGGGCCGTTTTTTCCTTAGTACACCTTGTATATGACTCCCTTTTAAAGTCCTAAAGGCTGTGTAAATTCAAATGAACACCAGAACAGCCAGTTAAGACATCCTTTTACATGATGACATTCCCCGCAACCTCGGTCTTAAAGATGCTCTCCAGCAAAGTCTCCTGCTCCTCACTTGATTTCCCATCTTGCTTTCATTTCTCATAGGAGTTCTGGATGCTCTGGATTTTGCTGGATAGATTGAAGCAGTGTATCTCTGAGTGCCATCAAATTCATGTCCCCTGTCCTACTGACTGAGTCAGAAGCAACAGCAAACACAGGAGTTCCTGGCTCATCTTAGGGTCAAGGCGATGTTCTTAAAAGAAATCTAAAAAATACATACCCAGGTAAGCACAGTTTTAACAGCAATCTATTTAAGGCAGTGAGTTAGGGATAACACGGGGTTTGGGTTCCCCACTTCCTTTGCACCGTTGCCTAGAAGAAGCAATTGCCACACTCATTGGGTCCAGGAAGTGGGATTGGGCCACATTCTGGGCCTTCTTTTCCCCTGGTGGAACAAAGGGTTTGACCCCATTTTGTGTAACCCATTTCAAACCTGTGGGATGGATATGGCAGGCGATCTCACCCCCAAGTGACCAAAATCAAAAAGGTCCCCTGGAACTTCCAAGTCTCAGGATCCTTCACACCAGGACCAGCAATTTCTCCTCAAACTTCAACCAATGATTTTTGATTGAAGTGCCCAGCTACAGGTGGATTAAGGATTTCAAATGAACAGTCCAAGGAAATTCATGGTAAACAGAGCCTTACCAGTTGTCGTTGTTGGACTGTTTACCCTGACATTCCTCCTCTCTGCTGTCCCAAGAATCTTCTCAGTGTCTGGTGATTCCTTTCTATCACTGCCTGGCCAGTGGGGGAGGACGGAGATCCCCTTGTTATGTTTCCAGCCATACTCTTGCCAGGAAAACCATCAAATCCCTTGGAACATAAGCTCGACCATGATAGGTTTGGATCTCTTTGAGGATCCCCAGCGATAGAAGATCACCAGACACCTGAAGAAGATCTTGGGACAGCAGAAGAGGAGATGTCAGGGTAACGCCACAACGACAACTGGTAAAAGGCTCTGTTTACCATGAATTTCCTTGACTGTTCATTTGAAATCCTTAATCCACCTGTAGCTGGCACTTCAATCAAAATCATTGGTTGAAGTTTGAGGAGAAATTGGCTGGTCCTGGTGAAGGATCCTGAAGACTTGAAGTTCCAGGGCCTTTTTGATTTGGTCACTTGGGGTGAGGATAACGCCTGCTATCCATCCACCACAGGTTTGAGAATGGTTACACAAAAATGGGTCAAACCCTTTGTTCACCCAGGGAAAGAAGGCCCAGAATGTGGCCCCAATTCCACCTTCCTGACCCAATGAGTGGCAATTGCTTCTTCTAAGCACGGTGCAAAAGGAAGTTGGGAACCAAACCGTGTTAATCCTAACTCACTGTCCCCCGGCCCCCCCCTTAAATAGATTGTGTTAAACTGTGGCTTACCCTGGGTATGTTATTTATTAGATTTTCTTTTTAAGAACACCGCCTGACCCCCTAAGATTGGGCAGAACATCCTGTGTTTGCTGTTGCTTTTCTGACTCAGTCAGGTAGGACAGGGACATGAATTTGATGGCACTTCAAGAAGAATACACTGCTCAATCCTATCCACAAAATCCAGGCATCCAGAACTCCATGAAGAAATGAACAGCAAAATGGTGGAAATCAAGTGACGGAGCAGGAGACTTGCTGGAGAGCATCTTTAAGACCGAAGGTTGCGAGGGGGAATGTCATCATTTGTAAAGGATGTCTTACTGGCTGTTCTGGTTGTCAATTTGAATTTACACAGCCTTTAGGACTTTAAAAGGATCATTACAAGGTGTACTAGGAAAAAACGGCCTTCCGAATGTAACTGTGCTGCTGTGAAGAGATGGTGAAGAGGCCAGAGAGAGCAGTTTAAGGAGTTTTGTCTCCTCCCTCCTTCCCTTCAAAATTAAACAGAAAAAGAGGGAGTGTGGTGGGGTTTTTTGAGAGGTTGGGTAAAGTTATGGTGTGCTCACTGTTACCTATCCCCAGCCCCAGTGCCTGGTTCTGGTTTACCCAGATTTTCCCTTCCCCATCCTTTTGTTCCCTTTCCTGACCCTGCCCTGTGTTAACCTGGGGCCAATCACCCACCTGCCCACCCCTCTGCCCCCTGGTTTAAATGTTAAGTGCAGGACCCTGCTCGCTCTCTCTCTCCTGTAACACCTGGAGGAACAAAGACCTCTGTAAGAGAGAGCCTTCTCTGAGACCTTTGCTTTGTACCCAGACATGGAGGATATAGAGGATCTAGAGAGCAGGAAACAGCTCTGCTCTCTACCCTTACTTGCACTGCTTGCAGTCTGGGAAACGGCCACTCCTGACCAGCGTGGCCGGGGAGAGAGCCAGCCGCCCCCAGCCCGGCCCCCTGACACCAACAAACATCACTCTGTCCATCTGCAAAAATTCACAGACCAACACAGAGCGTTTGCTTTGTGATGTCAGGGCACGGCTGCCACGCCGTCGTGGTGACATCACAAGGTTGCCTTGGTGCATGGAAGCCTCAGTGGCAGAGCAGCTCTTGGGCTTGCTCAGGGCAGGAGCATCCTCCTGCTTGAGGCTTTTGTCAGTGGGCAGCTGCACACTGCCAGGAGCCTTGTTCTTTCTTGTATTAGAGCACAGTGTGCAAACTTGCACAGCAGTGCCTCAAGGATTGAGCAACTCACTGCTGCAGTTTACTCTGTTTAATCTTTTTCTAAAAAAAAAAAAAAATAATGTTTTATTTATATATCATTTACATATCATTTATCTCTCTCTCTCTTTTTCTTTTTTCAGTAATTGCTTTTACCTGACTAACCTGGACCGTAAGTAGAGGTTTTCCCTGTGTTTAAGTTAAGCTGGATTTTGCATGTCTTCCTGCTTTTTCTTAGTGACTGACTTGATTTGGAAAGAGAAAGACCATTTGGATGCCACTTGGCTAAAGCTCCTGTCAACATGTTCAGCTCAAAAGGAGGTGTCTGTAGCCAGGGCTCTGCAGGCAGCATTTGCAAGGGAACTTGTAGAGGTTGTGTTCCCTCCATGGGAGAGTCTGTGGCAGCAGAGTCTGTAATTTCCTCCATTTCGTGGGTCAAGCAGGAAAACTAAAAATGTGGACTGGGACACCTTCTTGGAAGACCTTCTAAAAATGCTAGGGTTCTTTACAGTTTTCTCCAATAATCTGCTTCATTTTCTCTTGCCCACGGCAGGTCACCTGACCCATGTGTTCAGAGGTGCTGATGCTGAGGTGAGTGAGAAAGGAACATTTGATGTTCCCGGTGTTTAAGAGTTGTGGAGTAAGCTGTGAGCTTGGCCTGTGGCAGTAGAGTGTAGAGGGCCAGCTGAGTAGGCTGAAAGAAAATCCATTGCCATGTCTGCAGCAGCAAAAGCAAAGGCATCACTGGCTATTTCCTAATTTTCCATTTCAGAGCTTTAAAAGAACTAAAAGCCCAGTTTTGCAGAGAGAACGTTGCTTCCTGATAGTAGCTAAGAGGAATATCTAATTCAGAGCAATTTGCAGTATACTTGAATCAGCCCTTTGGAATTTAGTCAGAGTGACTTAGAATCCCATTGCTATCAAAGTTGATGATTTGTGCTTAGTAGAGCAGTGTTCTGGTTTAGGGCAAATTTGGGAGAAACTCCCCAAATAGGGTCCCTCTGGGAAGCAAACCCAAATGGCCCCTCCCTCAACTGATCTGGGAAAGAACTTCCTTGCAGAAAAGTGGAAATAACTATTTCTTTAACAAACAAAGTGCGCACAAGCACAAATATTAATAACGTGAAACAACAAAACTTCTCACTGCTCCAAAGAGAGATGGCAAAATTGAGGAAGTCCTTGCTATGGGTGAAACTCGGCTGGATAAATCTCTTATCAGTCCCTCCAGTGCTGGAAAAGTGCCATCCTGGGCCCTGGTGGGTCACAGGTGTGAGCTCCCAGTGCTCTTCTGGGTTTTTCAGTCCAGAGCAAGTTTAAGCAGTCCGAGGAAAAAGAGAAGGAAAACAGTCCAGGGAACTTCTCTACCTCAGCTAGCTAAACTAACTAAAAGCACAGGAAATCTCTGTCCATGCTTCAGATATACACAGGCTAGGAGTGGAATGTATAGGATCGAATGCTGTTTTCTGCAAACAAACTCTGTTCTTCTTCTTTCTCCCCTTTGCTCTTGGAACCAGTCTTAAAGGTACAGAATCTAATATCCAACATCAACAGAACAGACGGTTGGGGATACAAGCATAAAAAGTCACCCCAGGACATGCCACCCCTTATCCCTATATTGTCAGCTTACTACCAAAACTTATATATATTCTAACTCTACATACACATACATTATACATACACCTATATACAGAGTATGCAGTTATATACAGACCGCTACATACAGTGACATTCAGCAGTGATATTTACACATGGTTCTCACCCAACAATCAGATCTCTCTGAGGTACACATCATGTTGTTCCATCTTTCTGCATCATCCCCCATGTGCAATCTGGTTCCTGAGCAAAGACAATCCCACGGATGGGTTTGTCTGTACACGAGGCAGGATTGATCCAAACTGTCTTCCCTAACAAACCTCTGACATGCACCACTGGGACTTTGTCTACGGTATGCAGGAGCTCAGACTGGGCAGGGCCTGCCCTGTTGGTGGAGCCTCAGGTGTTAACCAACCAGGTGGCCTTTGCTAAATGCCTCTCCCAATTTTTGAAAGATCCCCCACCCAGTGCTCTCAAGGTGGTTTTAACAGTCTGTTGTACCTCTCCACTTTGCCTGAAGCTGGTGCATGGTAGGGGATGTGGTACACCCACTCAATGCCATGTTCTCTAGCCCAGGTGTTGATAAGGCTGTTCTTGAAATGAGTCACATTGTCTGACTCAATCCTCTCAGGGGTACCAAGCCTCCAAAGAACTTGCTTTTCAAAGTCTAGAATGGTTTACAGGCCATAGCATAAGGCACAGAGTAAGTGTCCAGCCACCTCATGGTGGCTTCTACCATGGTCAGCACATAGTGCTTGCCTTGTCATGTCTGAGGCATTGTAATATAATCAACCTGCCAGGCCTCCCCATACTTATATTTCGACTACTGCCTACTATACTATAGGGGCTTTACCCGCTTGGCCTGTTTGATGGCAGCACATGTCTCACAGTCATGGATAACCTGGGAGATACTGTCCATGGTTAGATCCACCCCTCGGTCTCGTGTCCACTTATAGGTGGCATGTCTGCCTTGATGTCCTGAAGCATCATGGGCCCATCAAGCCAGGAACAGATCTCCCTTGTGCTGCCAGTCTATCTTTGACACCTCTATCTTGGCGGCCTGATCTACTTGCTCGTTGTTTCGGTTCTCCTCATCAGCTCTGCTCTTGGGGACATGGGCATCTACATGGTGGACTTTCAAAGGTAACTTCTCTACCCCAGTGGCAATGTCTCTCTATCCATCAGCAACCCAGATTGGTTTTTCCCTATGCTGCCAGTTGGCCTTTTTCCACCTTTCCAGCCAACCCCACAGAGCATTGGCCACCATCCACAAATCAGTGTAGAGGTAGAGCTTTGGCCACTTCTCTCTTTCAGAAATGTCCAGGGCTAACTGAACAGCTTTGAGTTCAGCAAGTTGACTCAATCCACCTTCTCCTTCAGTAGCTTGTGCAACCTGTCGTGTGGGGCTCCACACAGCTGCTTTCCACTTTTGTTTTATGCCTACAATGCAACAGGAACCATCTGTAAAAAGAGCGTAGAATGTTTCTTCTGCTGGCAGCTCCTTGTACGGTGGTGCTTCTTCATCCCTTGTCAGACCTAGAGCTCAGGCGATTAGCCTGGAAGGTACAACATATAGTAAGAAAGATATTAGCAAATCAAGTATCCTTGATAGTAGCTGCAGTACCAATGTTAAGATACCGACACAGTGGCAGGTCCCACCTGATCAGTGGGATACTACTTGTCGTAGGTTTGCTAAGATGCCTGGCAAAAACAGACAGAGAAAAAAACAGTGACATTAATAACCTGTTCCCAAGGAAGAATGTGTGGGTATCCCTTGCTCAGAAGTTAAATAAGACCGACTTCTGTGTATCGTTAGCCCAACCTGATTCCCCTTTCCATACCTGTCTTATTGGTGCTCCGCTGAATGAAACCGACTATGCTATGCTGGTTGTAAATAGAACAGCAAGGCACTGTAGAACTAACCTTACTACCTGTATAGACAATATTGATGTTTGGGATGACAGACTGCCATATAGCCCCCCACCGGAGGAATTAGAAATATTAGGCTCGCTTCACGCATCTGTTTGCTTCTTTTATAACGCTAGCAAATATAAATGTAATGAACCTAATAACCAATGGTGTAACCTTACATTTCCCACTAACATTTCTCCTCAGTCACCTATGTGGAAAAATTCTTCCTTTTGGTGTAAGTCCCTAGTTATAAATCAGACAAATCCTGCTCCGGGGATAACCATCCCCCGCGAACTGCCATCTGGATTTTTCCTGATTTGTGGAGACAGAGCCTTTAACGGCATCCCCCAGCGTCCGACTGGAGGCCCCTGCACTTTTGGGCACCTTACAATTGCGCTCCCAAGTCAGGATGCACTACGGGCTGCACACTTCAATATGACTAACATTACTACCACTAGACGAAAGCGTGCTGTTATTGACAACACTTGTAATGATGAAGTCAATCTTTTCAACCGAGCAGAGCAGGTAGTTGCTTCTATTTTTATGCCTGGCCTTGCCACGAGACATGCATTATTTCAATTAGAAAAGTTACAGTGCTGGGTAGGAAAGCAAGCAAATGCTACCTCTGAGCTTTTGTCTGTGTTAGCCAGTGACTTAGATAATGTTAAGCACGCAACACTGCAAAATCGAGCAGCCATTGATTTTTTGCTTTTGGCACATGGTCACGGGTGTGAAGATTTTGATAGAATGTGTTGTATGTCCCTAAAGAATCAATCTGAATCCATCCACAAAAAGATTCAAAACTTACAACAGCATGTACAGGTATTGAAAAGAGATGACACATTTTTTAGTCTGCCATTAGAATCATGAAGAATTACTAGGTGGCTAAAACATTTGTTGCAATTGCTCCTTATTAGAATTTTTGTTGTAGTTCTGTTGATGTTATTATTGCCATGTATATTACAATGTCTTCAAAGGATGTTGTTAGCTACTATTGAACAAAAGTGGAACGTATCTTTGCTTGTTCAGAAAGAAAACGGGGGAAGTGTAGACAATGTATTTGAGCAATGGCTCCGTAGCAAGGGTCATGACACACTGAAGTTAATCAAGGTTTAACACTACAAAGCCCAGCTGTGTGCCTACAGGATAGGAACAAGCTGCCCTTGAAGATTAGTGTCTCCAATAAATCACATGCTGATAGTACCTTGGTATGCTGAAAGATAAGCAGATGAAAGAAAACTGTAACTACAAGGGATGTATGCCTTAGCAAGTAGCTAACCAATCCTGAGCTATGCTTTTGCAATATGTATGAGCTAATTAGTGCCTGTATAAGTATGATACCTTTGTATACAATAAACGAGACTTGTTGACCATGACAGCATGAGACTTGTCTCCCGTGGCTTCCCAACAGGAGGCAACTGGGAGTTACTGGGAAAGACTGGGATCATTCTGAGGTAACCCGAACCTTACTGAGGCAACTGGGATGCACTGGAAGTGCCTGTAACTATAAGGGGACAATGGAACCTCTCTGGGAGGAACTGGGAGCAACTGGAACTATTCTGGCAGCAGCTGGGGTCACACTGAGGGTTACTGAACTCCTACTGGGATTGACTGGGAGTGGCTGTGAGTAACTGGAATCATGCTGAAAGCAACTGGGAGGAAGTGGGAATTACTGGGAGCATGCTGGGAGTTACTGGGATATACTGGGGGAGACTGGGAGCCATGAGGATCATACTGGAGGCTACTGGATTCATGCTTGAAATGACAGGAACCAACTGGGATCACACTGGGGGCCATTGGCATCATACTGGGAGTGACTGGCATCAGACTGGGATTATAGTTGGTGTTTATGGACCCTGACTGGGGGTTACTGGGAGCTACCAGACCCATGCTGAGACCCTACTGGGGATACACTGAGAGCAACTGGGAACAACTGGGAATGACAGGATGCATGCTGGTGACAACTGGGATGTACTGGCAGTAACTGGGATAAAACTGGGGGCAACTGGACCATGCTGGGGTAACTGGGAGTGCCTGGCAATGACTACAAGAGTGTTCAGGGAAACTGGGATATACTGGGAGTGCCTGAGTCCATGCAGGTGGTGACTGGGACAACACTGGGAGCCACTGGGAATGTGCTTGGGGAAACTGGGACCATGCTGGGGGCAACTGTGGACAAGTGTGAGTGCCTGAGGCCCTACTGGGAGAGACTGCCATCATACTGGGAGTGACTGGGACTATGCTAGGGGCAACTGGGAGAATGGTATGAAAGTGGGAACAACTTGGAGCAAGTGGGACTGAGCTAAGGCCAAATAGCATCATAATGGGGAATGACTGGGAATGACTGGGAGTGACTGGGCACATACTTGGAGTGCCCAGGAAACTGGAACCACATGGGGGGAGCAACTGGGCTCATACTGGGAGCAGCCACTTCTGGCACTGGGACCCCTGAACCCCTTTCCCAGCCATCCCGCTCCTCCAGTCCCAGCAGCCCCGCTGGTTTCCCAGCAATCCTAGGGAGATTGGCAATCCCAGGAATGCCAAGCACCCAGCCACAATTTTTATTTTAACCCTTTGCTTTTGTTTCTCTTTTTGTCTTTTTATTAAACCTTTTTAATTTTACCAGAAACATGAACTTTGTTTTTCACACTCCAAACATCCCCCCCAAAAACCCCAAACCCAGATACCTCTAGGATATTTGGGGTGAGCTCCCCCTCCCCAGGTACCCACGGGATGAGAGGTGATGGTCCCAGGGGGCTGCGAGTTCAGGGAGTGCTGGAGCCGCCGGGTTTTTCCTCTCCTCTTCTCCTCCTGCTTCCTGCTGCTGCTCCGCCTCTTCCTTCCTCCTCCTCCTTCTTCCCCATTCTTCAAACATCTCACAGCTCGTGGGCCGGGACAGGTCAGAATGGAGAGGGGGAGCGTGCCCTAGAAATGGCATCAGTGTGAGTGACTGGTTTGTACTGGGATCATACAGTGACTGAGATTGCACTGGGTTTGTACGGACATCACACTGGGATCATACTGGGAGCAGCTGGGCCCATGCCGGGGGAGACTGTGAGCACAGTGAGGGAGACTGGGATCATAGTGGATTCATACTGGGAGTCAGGAGCCTGCAGGGGGCAATTGAAGCCATGTTGGGGGAAATTAGGATATACTGGGAGTGACTGGGACCATGCTGAGGGTGACCAGGAGCAGCTGGGAGCAACTGGGATCATGCTAGGGGAAACTGGGAGGAACTGGGAGTGACTGGGTGCGTGCTGGGGGTGACTGGAAGCAACTGGGCTTATACTGGGATGAACTGGGGTCATGCTGGAGGTGACTGGGATCATACTGGCAGTGAGGGTGACTACACTGAGGCTGACTGGGAGTGGTTGTGAGCAAATGGGATCATGCTGGAAGGAACTGGGGTACACTGGGAGAGACTTGGAGTGACTGGAAGAGATGTGAAGGTGAAAGGGAGCAACTGGAACCATGTGGGGTGCAACTGGTTCATACTGGCAGTGACTGAGACCACACTGGGCTCATCTTTGGATCATATTGGGAGTGACTGGACTAATACTAGGAGTATCTGAGAGTGACTGGGAACATACCCTGCATATCATCCCCAAAACTGGGGGTGAATGGGAGCAACTGGGAGCATGCTGGGAGCAAATGGCATCATACTGAGTCTGAGGGGGTTGATTTAGCTGGAGGCAACTGGGACCATACTGGGAGTGACTGGAAGGAACTAGTGAATCATGATTTTAAAGAGTTAAGATTTTGGCTAAGGGTTAGAAGCAATTCATATTGATCAAGATGTAATTTAGATAAGGAAATGATAGGTTATTGATTATCAGTTTCTTAAGCTCGAGCTCATTGATGTATTGTTTGCCATTATGAACATGTTTTAGTTTTGTTTTTAGAAGGAAATGGAGGAAGTGAACTGTATAAGAACAGATTGAAACCAGTAAGAACAATGACCAGCACCTGGACTTTATATCAATCAATCACAAAGCAGGGGACCTTGAATCATGCCAGAGGGTCACAGGGATGTGATGAAGACTCTCCTGACTTCATCCTTTGAGATCACTGACCCAATTCAAGAGAAGAATTGCACACACATGAAGGACTAATAGCCTCATTTTAATACAGAGCAGGGATGGGAGGTGCTCGGGTTATGCACATGTATTGTATGTAAGATCTTAAGAAATAAATAGAGGGCAACGAACCTTTTACACTGTGGTCACACCTTTTGGAGACAACTCCAGTGCCGCCTGCCTGTGTTAATAAACCTACAACTTTCTAGCTTTAATTAGTTAGAATGTCACTGACTGTGATCTTCAGTTTTAACGGCTTAGCACAATGCAAACCTCTAAATGCACCAAAAGCTGCAGGAAAATTCCCACAAATACAAGACATTCCATTCACTCCTTCTTGACTTTCTAAATTCTCCACAGCCTCTTGCTCCCAATCCAACACCACTAGTCCTCCAGCCAACATCTGATAGAAACTATCCAAATATATTCTCTCATTTCCCCTGTCTATCCACCAGTTTACTGCATTCACAAACTCCCACGAGTTGAGCCCAAACCACTGAAGCAGTGGAATTCCCTCTATTTGTCTGGCCAGATTGGATTCTCAGACTGAAACTACTCCTAATATAATTCTTGCAATCAGCATCTACAAACACAGCCTCCATACCTAAAATCACAACTAAGCCCTTATCAAAGGCTTCTATTCTTCCTTGCCAAACTGGTTCTGTCATTTGTCTGTCCCCAATCTACTTCAAAAGCATTCATGTCTCAGCTCTCAGAGACTAATTAAGTCTTTCAAACAAACCACTTTGACTATTTCTTACTCAAAGTGTGCTGCACTTAAAACTTTTGATACAAGATCGGAGTGTTTCCTCAAAAATGCACCAGAGCTCCAGAACACAACTCCAAGTCTTTAAACAGGAACTAAACTCTCTTCCATGCAAACTAGCATCAAAATCCTATTATTTCTGCGGGAAACACTTACAAACACTCTATACTAAAGCACTCGACCTCTGTATCTCAAATTCCATAGGAAAAAACTGCTGAACCCCAGGCCTGAACAACTCTGGGAGTCCGGACCCTTTTAACATGAACACCGGGTGTTACAGTAAATACCATCCCCCAGAACCGAAGTACGCACACACCGCAGTCACAGCGGGGAGGGGGCTTTTTATTAAGGGTTTTACACAACATGCAGCGCTATCAAACACTTTAATCATGTGCCCCCACTTGCTTCATTTTTCCCCGGCCATTTCAGTCGCCCAAGAACCGAACCACGGGTCCAAATTCTGCAATCATTTCATGCTAATAGCAAGTCTCAACAAACTCTCTCACAATCATTCTCACAGTCAGGACACATTCACACAGCATAACAACCATAGACCAGGATTTTCCCTTACAACTGCTCGCCCCAAATTGCCAGCAAACTGAGCTCTCTACAATGCAACAAATGGCAAAATCCCCTTCTGCCAGCAACCACAGCCTGAGTCCCCCCGGCTCGGTACAACAGCTCAGCAGCTCTCTGTGCTGGCAACCAAATACAACTGAGCAGACACCAACTGCAATTTCAGCTTGCAAGCACACTGCAGAGGCACAAGTTGTGTGGGGGATGTCTCCCGCAACTTACCGATGGCGTTTCCTGACCACAAATATGCCTTACAGGTCACTGTTTAAAGCGGTCTCAGTTTTAAACATACCCTTTTATCCGTAGTTTTTAGTATTCAGGAGTCCTTGTCTACTGCTGGATGGACAGTCCAGGCAGGGAGCCCACACTTCCAGGAATATCCTGGGGTGTGCCCCAAGTGGGTCCTCCACCCCAGCTGGTCTCACAGCTGAGCAGAGCCTCCTCCTGGCTGGGTTGCCAGAATGAGTTGTTAAAAACTGATATGATCACCGACAACGATCTTGTAACTAGTTAAAGTTAGAAAGTGGTATGTTTATTCACCTGCAGGCAGAACGGGAGTCGTCTCCAAAAGGCTGTACAAGGTGCCATACAAAGTTCTTTGCCCTCTATTTATTTCCCAAGATCTTACATGCAATACATGTGCATAACCCCAGCACCTCCCATCCCTGCTCTGTGAATGAGAGGGGATGTTAAATGAGGCTATTACTCCTCCATGTGTGTGCAATTCTTCTCTTGAATTGGGTCAGTGGTCTCAAAGGATGAAGTCAGGAGAGTCTTCATAAGGTCTCTGTGACCCTCTGGCATGATTCAAGGTCCCCTGCTTTGTGATTGATTGAGATAAAGTCCAGGTGCTGGCCATTGTTCTACTGGTTTCAATCTGTTTTTCTAACGGTTCACTTACTCCATTTTCTTCTATAAACAAGCTCATAATTGCAAACAATACAACAATTAGCTCTAGCTTAAGCATCTAATAATCATTAACCTATCATTTGCTTATCTAACTTACACCCTGATCCATATAAATTGCCTCTAACCCTTGGCTAAAATCTTATCTCTTTAAAATCATGATTCAGTGCCCCCCAAATGTTGGGGTGCCCCCTGAATGTCGAGGTGTCTCTGCACAGCCCCCCCAGGCTGCCAAGGGTCATCTGTGTCCACGTCCACCAGGAGAACACGATGGTGGCCATCATCTTCTCCCAGCCTGTTAGGCTGAGTGGGGACACGTGGGAATCCCTAAAATTACCTGGGTGTACCCTAATTCATCTTGGTACCCCCCAAAAATCACCTGGATACCCCCAAAAAGAACCTGGGTACTCCTAAAAGTCACCTGGATCCCCCCCCAAATCACCTGAGTACCCCCCAAAACCCACCTGGATACACCTGAGTACACCCCACGTTCACCTAGGTCCCTTCCCAAATTACCTGGATACACCTGGGTACTAACCCAAATCACCTGGGTCTCCCCACAAAAGTCACCCGGATACCCCACAGAAGTCACTTGGATTTTTGGGAATCCCAAAAATCACCTGGGTACCCCAAAAATCGCCTGGGTCCCCTCAAAATTCTCCTGGGAACCCCAAAAATCACCTGAGTACCTCCCCAAAATCACCTAGATTCCCTCTTAAAATTTCCTGGGTACCCCCAAAACTACCTGGGTACCCCCAAAACCACCTGGGTCCTCCCAAAAAATCACATGGGTACACCTAGGTACCCCCAGAAATCACATGGATCTCCCCAAAAATCACCTAGGTACACCTGGGTACCCCCAAAATTTCTTAGCCCATTGACTTGAATGGGTAGACCTGGTGTCCTGTTTACCCCCATTTACCCCCAGTAACCCTTCCCAGTGCTCCCAGTATATCCCTGGAGCTCCCAGTAACCCCAGTGCCCCCCTTTATTCACACCCAGTGTTCCCACTAACCCCACCTCTCAGTGCTCCCAGTTTGCTCAGGTTCCCCCATTCCTCCCTCCCAGTGCTTCCAACTCCCCCCAGTGCTTCCGGTTCCTCCCCCACAGCTTCCCCCTGGCCCTTCCAAGTACTCCCAGTCTAACCAGTGTAAGGAATAAAGAGCTTGACTCTGGCAATATATCAAGCAGCAATCAATTTATTAATTCTTTAATACAAAATGGTAAAGTGTGAGCAAAGCAGTGGGGGTCTCCCCTCCAACTGCACACAGACTGCTGATTCCTGCTGGTATTTATTGAGAATCTTCATAAGCATTTCTCAGCAGTTTTTTATTTTTCTAGTTTCCTCCTAGTTTCTATTTGTGAAATCCAATTTCTATACCCCATTGTGACCAAGTGAAGTGATGTCCAGCTTCCCTTGTTCAGAAACAAACACCAGTGATGATGAGGTTCAGCTTTCCTTCTTCAGGACCATAAATCAGTGGCGGTGATGTCCAGCTTCCAGATGGTGGTCTATCTCCTTTTCCAGGATTGTCCAGCCTTCCTTCTCATGATCATCAATTTTTAGCCTGTGATAAGCTCACTTCCTTCTTCTATTCAGGTGATTACAATTCCTTCTATATATACGTATATATTCTAAAGCTGTAGTTCAAACCCTTTTATTACAAAGCAGCTTAAAGCTTATAATAATTTTATTTTCAAAGCTAATAATAATAATAATAATAATAATAATATTAATAATAATACTTCTGCATTCTTCTATCCTACATGTTAAAAACCTATAAAGCTCATACTAATTGAAAAAGCTTAAAAATTATATTGTGAAAACTTTTAGGCTCACATTGTTCACTTATAAGCAAGCAAAATATTAGTCCAAAAGCCTCTTTCCATGCTTTTTCCATTTGTTAATTAAAAATGTTTTTTTATAATTGTCCTATGGCCTTTTTCCACACATTTCACAACCTCAGCTACAAAGGCTATCTTTTTCTACCTGACATGAGACACAACCCCACATTTCACACCAGTAACCCTTCCCAATCCAGCCCTATTAATGGGTAGACCTGGTGTCCGTATATCCCCATTGACTTTAATAGGGTAGACCTGGTGTCTTTTTCCATTCATTGCTTTCAGTGAGTAGACCTGATGTCCTTTCTCTTCCATTCATTTCAATGGGTAGCTCTGATGTCAAAAAAACCCCCGTTCATTTCAGTGGGTAGACAGGATGTCCCAAATATTTTGGGGTTAAACCTACCAATTTCGAGGTTGGAAAGTCCCAGTTTTTGGTGGGAAAATGCCCCACATTTTGTTCTTTTTCCCCCACAGGTAAGCCCGGGGTGCCCAGAGCTGAGGGCAACACGGGATGGCTCCGCCCTGGCCAGGCCCTGGCACTTGGAGGAGGGGTGGCCATGCCCCGGCCACACCTGGGTATCCTCAGGCCTGAAGGCAGGAGGGCAGGGCCAGGGTGGACGTGGCTTGTGGGGAGTGGGCATGGCCACCACAGACCTGGCACACCTTGACAGGTGACATCAGCTCTGTCACCTCCCTGCCCTGCCCAGCAACCGCCCTGCAAACCTGGAAGTCACCTGGGAGCCTGACTCCGTCCCTCGCCAGGTGATGCTGCAACCTGGTGAGGCCATGGCCTTTCCGACCCCGCCCACTTCTAACCACGCCCTTTCCTCACCTGGCAAAGCCCTTTTCTCACCTGGCCATGCACTTTTCACTCCCAGGTGAGGCTGAGGCTTGGTGGCAGGAGCCAATTGTGGAGTGAGAGCTGTTCTGGGTGATCTATGTCCCTTTTCTCAAGCCATGCCCCCTTTCTTAAGCCACATCCACATTGAGCTGCCTATCATCCCTATGTGGGCTAAGCCATGCCCCCTTCCAGCAAGCCCCACCCCATTGGTTTAAGCCACACCCCCTGGCCAAAGCCACACCCCTTTCATTAAGCCACACCCACCCCATGGCTGCCATTTATCTTATGTAGTTTAGCTACGCCCACCAATGCCTTATGTTGTGAAGCCCCGCCCCTTTCTGCCAAAGCCATGTCCCTATCTCAGCAGTTGGCCCCGCCTCCAGGCCGGTGCTGGGCGTGGCTGAGGCTCAGGTGTCTTAAAATTGGGGTTTGGAATGCAGACATGGTGTGGGATTTTCCTGTTGGTTGTAGTTCTTGTTCCTGGTTTATTTGCATTAAAACCCTACAGACTGGCTGGCTTAGCTTGAACACCTGCACAGATGGAGAGATGGCCTCCCATGCTCCCCTCTGTGTAGCTGAGATGGGCAAAAGGAGAGAACAATTTCTCTTTCTGTTGTGAAATCCAGCAGAAAGCTGACAGGGTTACCCCAGAGTTGCAGAGAAGGCTCTGTGGGATGAGCACATGATGTTCTTGAAGCTGTGTGCTCACCCCGAGGCCTGCACAGAGGGCTTGGTCTGGGTGCCTCAGCCTGTTTGGCGCTGCCTCTTGCACCATTCTGGCCGTGCTGGCACAGCACTCACTGCTGCCCAGCGTCCCTGTCACCTGCATTGTCCCTGTTCCTGACCTCTACATGCTGGCAGGAGCAGTGCCCATGCAATGGGACGGAGTGAGGCTTTGAAAGAATCCTCAGCAGTTGCCATGAGTTTGAACAGATGTACAACCTCTGCCGTGCCTGGCAAGTGTTTCCTGGCAGCCCGCAGTGCAGCCTCCAATCCCTGGGAGTTCACAGGATGCACTCTGCACTCCAGCATCCATTAATGCATGCAGGGAGTGAAGTGCTTTTCCTGGCATTTGTGCCTGAAATTGGATGGGTTTGAGATTGAATGTTCAGCTTAGGCAAGTTTTGTCCTCATCATGGAAGTGCAGTTATCTGCACTAAGGAAACCTTCTTAGTGCTACACTCTCCATTCCCTGCTTTCCAGCCACAATGTCCACAGCCTCTTTGTGGAACATCCTCCCCTAAATTTCCTTCTGCTGCCCTGACTGCAGGAAGGGCTTCAAGCACAACTCCACCCTCGTCAGGCACCTGAGCATCCACACTGGGGAGAGGCCCTACGAGTGTCCCCAGTGTGAGAAGAGCTTTTCCAGGAGCTCTCACTTGACCCAACACCAACAGAAGCACCAGTAAGGGAAGCCCTGCGAGTGCCCCGACTGTGGGAAGAGCTTCGTGCTCTGCTCCAACTCCATCCCCCCATCTGAGGACCTGTGTTGGGCAGAGCCCTGGTTACCCACATTCCCAGTGATCTGGGTTGGGAAGACACCTGGCTGGGGGTCTCTACGTCCTCCACGACCCCTGTAGACACCTGGATGAATGCTGGGACAGGAACCTCCATCAATACTTTGATCAACATTTGAAATTAATTGGGAAGAGCTGATTTGTTGACATTACAGCCCAAAAAATCTCATCTGCTCTTTCCAGTTTGTTCTTCATGTGGCATCAAGCAATGCTGGGGGATCTTGGAGATCTTTTCCCACCAAAATAATGTCCATGTTTATCCCATCAAAACACCCGAAATTGGTTTAAAAAAAAAAAAGAAATGAAGCAAAGAGATCAAAAGCTGAATCATTTTTCTGGGATTCGATTGTCAATTTGTGTTCAGGGGAATACTCAGGGGGGTTTAGGTGTTCTGGGACCACCCAAGCCAAGGGACATGGCAATGATCTTGTAGTTTTTGCAGCAGAATGTGTCCACCTGAGCCTGTCTGTTCTCCAGGAATTCCGGTTGTCTGTCCCAGTCCCTGGCCTTGGTCTCCCCATCCAGTGTGTCCCCCCCTAGAGTGCCCAAGTCGCTGCTGAAGTGCCCGAGTTGCTCCTGGCTGTGGATGTTCCTGTGCACCAACCTCTCCTGGTTAGTGCCATGGGGGGCTGGGAGAGGTTTATGGACTCCTGGAGGGACTGAGAGAGGCTTTTGTGGCTCCTGGAGGCATTTGTGGTGCTGGAAGGGAATTTGGGGAACTTCTGGGGGGGACTGTAACGTAGTTTTGGGGTGCTGGCAAGGCTGTGTGGCATGGACAGAGTTTGGGTGAGGATTGGGGGAGATGGGAAAGTGGTTTTGTGGGTTTTGGGGTCATTTCTGTTGCAGGGAGTGGCTGGAGCTGTCCTAGGCAGGAGCTTTGGGTTTTACTTGAGGGGTCTGGGAGTGGCTGTGGGGATGGGAGGAGGTTTGGGGGAAGTTTTGACTCCCCCAGACTCCCAAAGCTGCCACCACACCCGGCCCAAAAGATGCTGCCGGTGTTTGGGGGTCCATGTTTGGGTTCCTCCTCCTGGTGCTGCAGGAGAAGGTGAGGGGGGTCCCCAGGGCCGTGTGTGCCCTCCCAGAGCGTGTGTGACCCCCATCCCGGTCTCACCCTTTTTTCCCCTCCCCACAGGGCTCCTGCCCCAGCTCCTGCTGCCCCCAGGAGGGAATTTGGGGAGGGGGCAGAGGGGGTGCGCAGCCCCCGCCGGGGGATTACCCCGCCCCAGGCCCTTTGTTCAGCACCAAGCTGGGCTTGGGGCTGCAGCAGGAAAAGGCCCAGGGGAAGCAGATCCTGCAGGTGGGACGGGGCTTGGGCTCAGGGCAAGGTCCTGCCCTGCACACCTGGCTCAGGTGTGACCCTGCCATGGGAAGGGAACGGGACATTCCCATCCCCACAGATCAGGGCTGGCAGCAGCACTTGGAGCATGGACATGGAAATACTGGGAGGGACTGGAACCACACTGAGGGCTACTGGGAGTGACTGGGAATGACTGGTGTGTGCTGGAGGTAACTGGGATATACTGGGAATGAGGGAGATCATGCTGGGGGCAACTGGAACCATTCTGGGGACTCTGGGGTAGCTGGGAATGAGCATGCTGGGGGCAACTGGGATATACTGGGAGTGTCTGCAATGATACTGCAGGGGAAAACACTTGGAACAACTGGGACCATGTTGGGGACAACTGGGAGCAACTGGGTGCTCCATCCCTGCCCAGGGTATAGAAGAGGGCAGAACCAGAGGCCATCAGGGCTTCACAGGGAGCTTTGGGTGCTCCTAAGGGCAAATGAAGCAGCAGCACGGTGGCCAAGACTCGGACACACAATTGTGCCAGTGCCCTGAGCGCTGTAGGGCATTGCCAGGATCCCAGGTGTAGTTGTGGTCTCCACAGCGAAGGAATCGCAGCCCCTGCCTCCGAGCCAGTCAAAAAGCCAACACCAAGGGAGACCAGAGGGAGGACACTATTCCAGTCTCTCTTGGGCATGGCCGCAAACCAGCCCCTGCTTCTCCTGCCTCCGCCTGTGTTTGGGCTGTGCTGATGGCAGCGCCAGCCAGGTTGTGCTCTTTGTTCCAAAGGCTGTTGAGAGCGGGCATGAGAAGTGCTGTGTGCACAGCAGAGAGTCCTGGAAGGTGCTGGCAAGAGTGTCCTGTGGGAGCAGGGCTCTGGTCTCTGGCTGGGAACAGCCTGGTTTTGCTGCCGCGACCGCAGGCAGGACTTGAGGCAGGTGAGGAGGCAGCGGGCAGCTTGTGTTTGTAGAGGGCCTGGGGCTGCACGTCTGAACCTCCAGCTGGGAACACACTTGGGGGAATACGAGCGAGAGCTGGAGTGCCTGTCCTGAAAGGACCAGAAGTAATTCAGCCTTGCCCGTCTTTTTTTAAGAGTGCGTTCCCCAGGAAAGCTACACATTTGGGGAAAAACCTTTGGGGGAAAGGGACTTGCTTCACAAGGAAAGTGCATTCCAAGGAGCTCCCAGTGAGGTAGATGCAAGTGTCTCCCTTTGGCTCTCTGTGGTCCTTTCAGTCCTTGAGGCCCCTTGCACTTGGCGGAAGGGCAGGGCAAGGGAGCAGGCTGTGAAGAGCAGGTTGGGCATCCACCTGGACCTGCAGAGACCAACCCGAGCAGCTGCAGCAGGGTGTGTTACCCTCCTTTGGACAGAGGTGTGAGCAGGAGCAGCTCTGTCCATCTGTGTGCCCCAAAGCTCTCTTTGAGACCTGTGAATTCAAAGAACTTTAGGCACACACTTTTCACATCTCACCTGTCTGCTGTGTTTCAACTCTTGGCAATATGCATTTGCCTTTTGCTTGCTGGAAGCTGCTCTGGCCCAGGGCCAGCACCGAGCTGGGCTATGTGGGCCAGGATGCATGGAGAGAGTCTCGGCTCATCTTGGTGTCTCCCTGGCCTCAGGAAAGACTTGGAAGTTTTGCCTCCCAAGGCATCCTGCTCATTGACTCTTCCTGTGCACCTTGGAGAGAACAAGGTAGGCATTTCTGGCAGCTTGGCACTAGCAGGCCTTAAAATGGAGGCATGATCTGGATCGAGCCCAGCTGAGATACCCTCAGAGGAGCTCAGCGCTCCTTGCTCTTCTCTGCTGACACGTGAGTGTTTGTCTGGTTTTGGGATGACCCTGGCTGTGTGAGGCGTGCTACATGGACATGACACAGCCAGTCTTGTCCCACTGGGTCCCAGCAGTGCCTCGCAGCAGTCCTGCATCCACGACAGGATGCAGGCCAAGAGAAGTCCTTGAAGCTGAGGCAGCTGATTTTAGGATTGCATGGGTGCCTACAGGTCAAGGCCAACAGTTTTCCCTCAAGACACAGCAGTGCTGAGGGCTCTCCCCAGAGCTGCCTGATGCCACCCACTCCTTGCGGCACCAGTGTCTTTCCTGTGGAATGTTCTACCTCCCCTGAGAGCAAAGAGGGAGCTGGAGAAAGAGCTTGCCAGGCTGCTCTCCATCCTTTACCAGCAGTCCTGGCTAAGTGCAGAAGTCCGAGCTGAGCACAATTGTGCAAATGTGACAGCCGTGCACAGGCAGGGTCAGTGGGAAGGATGATCCAGGAACCCTAGGCCAGGCAGCCTGAGCTTGCTACTGGGGAAGGCCTTGGAGAAGATCCCCCTGAGTGCCATTCCACGGCACAGGCAGGGAACCAGGGGGTCTGCTGGAGGGTGGGAAAGCTCCTTGGAGAGATGGGAACAGCTGGGGCTACTGGTGGGATGTTGAGGGCTTCTGTGCGGGTGTTTAGGGGGTGCTGGTGTTGGCGGGTGTGTTGGGGAAGGAGCTGTCTGGAAGGTGAGAGGTCTAGGCTGGAACTGGAGTCAGTTTGAAGGCAGCATCTGTGGTTTGGCACAGCTTTGCTTATGGAGGCCAGAAGGAGTATTTGACTTTTGCTGTTAGTGGTCCTGATTCTCCTGCTGGGAAGAAGAGGGGAGAGCTGTGCTTTACTGGCTACTTACATATTTGTACCAGGGAGAAGATTGCGATCTACTCATTTGTTTGGGGTGCTTCTGTAACACGGAGTGGACTTTCCTTCCTTGAGAGCTTTTATTCCCTAAGAGAATTAGATATTATCATCCCTTCATAGAGAACCATTTGAAAACCAAAGAATGGCCTTTTTTTTTGCCCCTGTGTAGTGTTATGTTTTGTAAAGTGACTCTCAATGGATGACATTAAGGCAAATGAGTTGCTGCTTTGGGATGGGAAGCAAACTTCCGAATCTTTGACATTCTCAGGCCATACCAATTAATTTGGGAAGTCTGCAACTTTTTGGAAGTACTTGACTTGAGCAACGGGAAGTAAAACTTTCCTGAATTGAGGATTCTTAAATGCCAGATTCTTCTGTCCCTTCACAGCAAAGATGTTTTTGTGCCGCAGGAAACGACTTCTTTGAGAAAAGAATTGCAGCTTGGTGTTGTGTTCTCCCCCCCTGCCCTTTTCAGGCCGGCTAGCAGCTGCAGGGGGGCTGGGGGCAACATATCTCTGGGTCCCGGGAGGTAGGGTAGGTACAAAAGCCTTACCGGAGTTTCTGGGGAGCAGTCTCTTGCTTGTGCCAGCTAATGGCAGCATGCAAGCAGGCAAGACACCACACAGCTTCTGAGGGTGCTGATCAGATGAGCTTTATTCGGGGTCCCACACAGGGGGGTGGAGCTTGGCTCCCAAAGGAGAGGCAAGAGGCAAGAAGGCCAAGGCCAGAGCCAGGCCCAGGCCAGGCCCGGGCCCAGTGCCAGGCCCCAGCCAGAGGCAGAGGCAGAGAGGGCCAAGGCCAGAGCCAGAGAGCAGAGAGAGAGCAAAACCTCCTGGTTCAGCCTAATGAGAGAGGTCCTGCCAGGGGGCGGATCTAAGGCTTGGACCAATGGGATACTGATAGGGGAGGAGAACACAGCTTAGGAACTAATGGGAACAGAAGGTAGGAGGGATTGGGTAAGCCATTGAGAGAGGATGAGGTGATGGACAGGGGTTAAAATGAACACATTCTGGCCAGAGATTACAACTTATACATTTTGGGGGGAAACAGAACAATCATTTAAGAAAGATGAATCACCACAGCTCGGAGTAAGAGCTTCTGACAGAGACCAAGAGTTGCCAGCACTTGCTCCAGGTGCTCCTACCAACAGCCCCTGTAGGAGGGAGCACAGCCCCCAATACATGTTGGCTTTGGCTCCCTCTGGCAGAGAAGCCCCCGGGGCACAGGTCTCTGTGGCTGGACATGAAACCAGCACTGCCAGGGCTCATTAGGGTGGCAGGTCTGCTTGGGTGGGGACTCTGCCACACCTGCTGATGTCAGTGCTCCCCGGGCCCCAGGGCTCAGAGCAGCATTGGTGCCCTGGCCCACACGTTCCTTGTCTGTGTCACACCCGTGGGTTTAGGATGGCCACCAGTCAGGACGTGTCCCAGGGGGGCTCTGCCAGCTGCTGTGGAAGGCCCCATGCCCTTCCTGCTGCGGCTGTGCCGGCAGCCCTGGGGGCTCCTTCTGCTGCCCTGAGCCTGCAGAGCAGGGCAGCATTTGCTGATGGTTTCAGCCGTTCCTAAAGATCCCGTCGGGCTGTCTGAGACACTTGGGGTGAGGGATTCCTTCTAACCTGGGCCGCTTTGGGTGGGCTGGGGGCTTTCCCAGGGCAGGTGGCAGTGTGTGCAGGGGCCGTTTGTGGAACGTTGGAGCTTGGTCACCATGGCATGGAATGGACAGGGTGTCAAGGGGCCCTTTGTGACACGTGGTGACCTAGGTGCTGCTGGTGACACTGCCACCCAGAGTGCTTGGAGCACGTGATGGGACAGGACGTACCAGAGTGGTGCTGAGAGGAGCCCCCCCACAGCACACTCGTTCGTGTCCGACCCAGAGCTTTTCCAAGGCGCTATTCCTGCAGCTGACCTCGCGGCCAGACTGCAGGACTTGGTGACTCGCAGCTTTTCCGAGTCATCTCCTATCCCTGTGGCCTGTGCCTTCCAGGCCAGCCCGTGGGATTGGATGACCTGAACCTTTTACAAGGAATCTCCTGTCATTGTGGCAGGAGCCCTCAAGACCAGAGTGCAGGACTTGCTGTCCTGCAGCCTTCCTGAGGCATCTCTATAGCAGGTGCCATCAAGGCACAACTGCACCACTTGTTGACTCTGAGCTCTCCTGAGGCATCTCTCTAGAAGGTGCCCTCGAGGCCAGACTGTGGCATGGCGGGCAGATTTCTCAGCCTCTTCAATGTCATCAGGGGAAAAAAAAAGAAAGGCCCTGGAGCTGCCTCAGCAGAACAGCCTGAAGAGCCAGAGCAGTTCCAGCCACTGCAGGATGGTGAGTGGCAGAGCTTGGTCACCAGGCTAATGACAGCAGCCAGATTGCCCCATCCCATCCCATCCCATCCCATCCCATCCCATCCCATCCCATCCCATCCCATCCCATTCCATCCCGTCCCATCCCATCCTGTCCCATCCCATCCTGTCCCATCCCCTGCTGTCATGTCCCGTCCCTTCCAATGTCAACACACCCCTGGACAGGATGGAAGAGGGGCTGTGGCTGCCCCCCGCACTGGCCGTGCTCCATCCCCTGGGGCATCCCGGGGCTGTCCCTGCCTGGGGAGCACAGGGCTGGGCTCTGTTCTCCGGCCTCTCCTGCAGCCCCTCAGCTCTGGCTGTGCTCGCTCTTTGCCAGATGCAGCCATGGAACGTACGGCAGAGCAGAAGCCCGCCCGTGACCGCTTCCACAGAACACTGAAGGTACCTGCAGCCATCCTCACCCGGGCTGGGCCTGCTGTCACTGCTCGGCCGAGCACTGTGCTTGGAGCACTCCATGGAACTTCCCTGGCATCCCTGTCCTTTGCTTTCCTGCAGATGTTCCGGAAGTTAGTGCCCATTCGTCGTAGAAAGACCAGCACGGCAGCAACTGAGGGCACAGCCGAGCCTGACTCCGGGCTGACCGAGCTCCAGGCAGAGCCTGATGTCAGCCCAGGTTTGGCTGAGCCCTCACAAGACTCAGACACTGCAGTGAATGACGACAGGGCAAGGGCAGTGACTGAGGACGTGGCCATCAGAGACGCCGAAACCAGAGAGACTCAGGGCACCACAAATATGGGCACCATGCACACTGCCATGATTCATGCTCCCCCTGCAGATCTTCCCAAGGAGAATGCTGTCTCTGCTCAGCAGCAGGTAAGCAGCCTGGGGCCAGGGCTCGAGGCCTGCCAGGATCATGTGTCCCCTCCAACCACGGCCACTGGGCCCCATCAGCCTTTGAGGCCAGCACAGTGTGGTGGGAAGGGAGGCACTTCTTGGGGAAAGCTGGGGAAGTTGCTGCCTTGGACAGCACTCCAAGTCTTCCGCACGCCTTCTCCAGGTGCCAGACATTGTCAGGAGCATTCACCAGAGTCTGGCATCCCATGTAAATTTGGATGCCAGGCTGCGCATGAACATTCTGAGCCTGGCTGAAGAACACCCAGCTGACGTGGTGCTGACCCTCCTGCGCTGTGCCCCAACGTGTGACAGGTACAGGCCCCACCTGCCTTGAGAGCTCAGGGTTCACCAGCCTTTAGGGCCATTGCCCTGCACAGCCTGTGCAATGGGGTCTGCCAGACAGGCAGAGAGGTCCAGGACCCTCAGGCCCCTCTGTTTCCCAAGCCTGCTGCCATGCTCCCTGCCCGCCCTTCAGGGCACAGGGGCCCTGTCACCTGAGCCCCTGCAGCTGCACAGGGCATGCTGCTGTGACTGAGACACCCCTGACACAGAGCTCTGATCCCACAGAGCTGCTGCAATGATGTGGACAGCCATAGGCTCGTCGGGGCCCACGGTGGAGAAGGTGCTGCCAACACTGGTCTGTGTAATGGAGCACTGGCCATTATACAGGATGAGCACGTCGGATGGGGACAACAAGGACGTTTTTGCCCTGGCTGTGAGTTTCTGGGCCTTTGCTCACCCCCAGGTCGCCTCTCCAGCAGCTCTCCATCCTCTCCCTGCCTCAGGCGCTGGGCTGAAACCTGGGCTAGGGGCAGGCTCAGGGGGCACCAGGCCTGCGGCTCCCCCCAAGTCTCCCCTGAGGCCCTGCCACATGGACACCTCGGCACTGAGCACTGTCCTGGGCTGCTTCTTTTGCAGGCAACTCTGGCGCTCTGGATGATCGTCCAGGTGCCTCAGTGCTACAAGACCATGCACCTTTATTCAGCCCGCCTGTTTGTGGCTCTGCTCTTCACCGTTGTCCTCAGCACACAGCAGGTGCCACCAGAGGAAGTTGAGAACTTCTGGAGAGCATGCCAGGAGGAACAGCGCCTTCCGGAGGAACACCGCCTTCCCAGCAACCCCAACAGGTCCCAGTCCTCCTGTCCTTCCCATGCCCTTGTGGCCAGCACCAGTGCTCCCAGTGTGACCTGGGCTTTGCTGTGCACATAGGTTTGCAGTGCAGGCCATGAAGGCTCTGCTCTGCCGCATGAGGTGTGACAAAGCAGTGATGGCAATGGAGCGCAAGCGCGGCTGGGACACGCTGCTGTGTGCTGATACCCAGCACTATGCCGTGGGTCTGCTGGACAGGTGAGAGCCCCTTCTCCCCGCTGCCCCTGGCAAGTGTGCCCTGTGCCCGGGGTGCCCCACATAGTCTCTGTGGTCCTGGGCCTGAGGGCCTTGTCACTGAGGGATGGCCGAGCAGAATGGAAAAGGCTGGGAGAGGAGGGTGCCCAGAATGGGCTGCCTTGCAAAGAGCTCACATCCCTTCTATGGATGCTGAGGAAAGATCACACCTCTGTAAGTCAGTTCTGGGAAAAGTTTTCCCCTCCCACCTCAGGGTCTTGGTGCCTTTTTCCTCCTGTCAGGGAGATGCGTGATGACTTGATACCCTTCTGTTCCCGCATCACACTCCACCTGCTCCAGCTGCTTAGGACAGAGGAGCCATGCTGGGATCTCCCCTTCCTGGCATTCCTTGTGGAGGTGAGCCTGATGGCCGGCACCAGCTTGCTGAGCTGTCTCCCAGCTCTCTGCCCTCTGACAGCCGCAGCTGCCTGGGACGGTGCCCGTGCCCTGTGCTGCTGCCTGGGCCTGGCCCTGGCCCTGTGCGGTTCTGGGCTCCTGCCAGCCAGGTCCCCTGTCACTGCCCTATGCCTTTCAGGTCCTCGAGTGCCTGCACTTGAAAGAATGTGGTGGCAGCGTTCTGAAGGTCATGTCGAGGTACCTGGACAGCAAGTGCAGGCAGAGGTGTTGCTTGGCACTCCGAGGCCTCGTGGTGCTCAGCAAGGATCCCTCGATGGTGAGAGGGTGGCAGTGGCTGAAGCTGCACTGGGGAAAGCAGCCCTTTGGGCTGGCTGGGCTTCAGGAGCTGAGGCAGCTGCTCCCAGCTCTCCTGCCTCCAGGCTCAGCTGCCTGAGTGCTTTGGGACAGGCCTTTGGGCTCTGGGCCCTGCAGCAGCAGGGTGGGGTTGCACTGCCAGGACAGTGTTAGTGGTGCAGCCGTTCATGGCTCCCAGCCACAGCCTTGTGCTCCATACAGGCCAGACCTATACACAGCATGTCTCTAAGCCTTCTGGAGCTGCTGAGGGATGAAGACAGAGAGGTGGTCAGAAAGACCCTCTCTGTGTTCATGAATGTGCTCAAAAACAAAGACCACCTGATATCCAGCACCGCCGCCCCAAAGCTTGCTGAGCCTCTCCTGCAACTTTTTGAAAATGTAAGGCTCTGTGCCCCCCGCCACGGGCACTGGCTGCTGCGTGGAAATCTTGTGCTCGGTGGATTGTCATGCCTTTCCCCATGTGGGCTGGAGAATTTGGTGCTTAGGGCTTTTCCTCTTCCTTTCCTCCAGGACAACAGCCATGTGCAGTTGCTCTCTGTTCAACTCCTTCGAAAAGTGATGGAGTTGGTAGTGGACGAGGGGGAAAAGGCTCTGGAGAGAATTGTGAGCCAGAGCCTGCTCCCACTCTTGTTCCACTGCTATGATGAGAACCAGCGCATGGTAAAGGTGAGGATTTGTGTGATGCTGCTGCATCACTGGGAGGGGGCTCAGCTGCCTCCTGCCCTGGCACCTGCTGGGCTGCAGCCTCCAACTGGCCTTGGCACAGGGACGAGTGTGCTGTGCCCTGGGCTGCGGTGCCATCTCTGCTTCTCTGCTGCTCTCCAGGCCTCTCGGGAAACGCTGCATTGTGCAGCGGGGTTTTTGCACAAGGAGGATCTCCAGAAGGCGCTGAAGACAGAGCAGCCTCTGACAACTGTCGAGCATCTGGTAAGGACAGCCTGGAGACACCCCAGCCTCAGCCCGGACAAGCCCCAGCCCCCGGTGCCCTGTGTGTGGGGCTGGCAGCTGTGGCCCCTGCCCAGTGCAGCACCCAGGGGTGCCAGCCTGCGCCCCACACGCCGCTCCCTTCCCTGGGCCACACGGGCTCTGCTCCAGGCTCCTGTGGCCCCGATGGGGCCGGGTGCCGATGGAGCCCAGCCCAGCAGGGCTGCGAACAGGAACCACGGCTCCCCGGGCAGCACCCGGCCCTCTGCCCCCTCCACAGCCCGGCGCCAGTGGCTGCTGGCCGGGCCTCACGGGCTGCTGTGTGTGAAGGGCAGGCCGGGGCTGGGTGCAGGGAGTGCCCAGCCGAGGGGCTGAGCCCAGACCAAGCCTTCCCTCCTGCCCCTCTCTCCAGCTGGCAGAGGACGAGAGCCGAGCAGCGGAATACCTGCGCCAGGCTCTCGAGTACGTGGACAGCCCACAGGAGCCCCTGCGAGAGGCGGCCATCAGCTTCATGGGTGAGCCACGAGCCCAGGCTCTGTCCCCGGCCCGCCGCAGCTCGGCCCCAGCCCTGGCTGCTGCCCCGGCAGCGCCCTCTGGGCCCGGCGCCGTGGAGCCCTGCCTGCCCTCGGGGCTGCTGCTGCCCCTCGCAGCCGTGCCCTTGGGCGGCAGCAGGCAGAAAGGGCCCGGGCTGAGCCCTGCCGGGGCAGGGGGCCTGTGGCCACAGGGCTGGCAGTGCTGTCGGCAGGGAGCTGAGACAGGTTCTGTGTTCCCAGGGACCGCCGGGCTGTTCCTGCAGAGCAGAAGGCTGAGCTCCAGGCCCACAGTGAGGCGTGAGTGAGGGCAGCGGGCTGGCAGCAGGGGCTGGCAGGGGGAGCTGCGATGCCTGGGCAGGGAGCTGCAATCCCTGCTGTGGCTGCCAAGGGCTTTGCTCCTTGTGTGGATGAGGGGTGGTTTTGAGCAGAGCACAGAGAGATTTCAGGGGTGTGGGTGGGGGGATTTGTGGCCAGCACCTTATAGCTTATTCCATTGTCTCCTGCTCCCTCCTGGCCACGGCGAGAGCTGGGTGGGATGGCCCTGGCAGGAATGTCTCCTTGGGTTCCTTCAGATCTGGGATCTGTCTGTGGCTCTTCCAGCCCTTCAAGGCCTGAGAAGAGACAACAGCCCTTGCCAAACAAACATAGTAGTTCAACAGATATTCAACAAAATATCTGCAGAACTGTGTTTATTGGAAGAAGAATTATTGCTCCTTAAACTCCTGAAGATACCGTGGAGGAGGAGACCACCTAGAGAACAGAGGAGACCAGCTGGAGCTCCAGGCACAGCAGATGATTGGCACAGCTGAGCCTGTGGGAAGCTCCCATAGCTCTTGCCTTTTCCCTCCCTGTGGACAGCTCCCGCTCACCAGCCTTCAGACCCTGCCCATCCCCTTTCTTCCCTCCCAGTTCATCCCTTTGCTTCGCATTAGTTAATAAACACTTTGGCTTCTTCGCTTTACCTGCATCTCTGTGGAGCTGAAGCGGTGCAAAAACAAAGGCCCCTGCTGCCGGTCTCTCCTGCACTCTGTTTTGTGCAGAGACACAGAGGAACGAGCGCAAATCAGGCTGGAAAGGTCCAGTTCCACAACATTGTGGAATTAAATATCTTGCTGAACACTCTGAAGGCCAGTAGTGGGACAAGGAGCCTGTGTGTCTGGGACCAAAGTTATCTCTAAGGCCCTGCCATATTTCGTCTGCTCTTGTGCATGTCGACAAGATTTTAGTAGCTTTTCCCACCTCTACACCGCAGGAATTCATGGATCTGCTGGATAGGGAATGCTCATCCCAAATTTTCTGCCCATTTGTCTAGGAACATTCCAATGACAGTGCTGATGCAGCTTGTGCTGATTCAGTCTCCTGAGGTTTTTTGTGGTATTTTTTGGGGATTTCAGGGGGCTGGGAACTGGGGAAGAGAGGCAGGACACAATCGGGATCTAGAAAAATCCCGTATAGCCCAGGAAGTGAGAATGCAGTGGAAACAAGCACACAGGAACTGGAAAAGAAAGAATTTTTAAGAAGCAAAAATAGGGAAAATCACAGGAAAAATAAGGATAAAATTCCAAACAAATCCACTGTGAGAGAATAACTTGGAGGTGGAATAGGAGAAATTCCAACACAACGGGGTACAAGGGCCTGGGAGGGATCAATTTTTTGGTTTTCTTTGGAAACTTTTTAGGTTTATTTTAAATTTCATTGGATTTTTTTCCAAGAAAATCCCTCTTTTCCTTTCTGACTGGACTGGAAGTTGCCTCCTGTTCATACAGTGCTGGTTTTTCCCATTGTCATCCCTGAATATTTTTAGAAACTTATATAAAATTGTGAAAATGATGATGGACTGTGGCCTTTTTTCATTCCCTTTACTTGAGATGCAATTGCAGTGAAAAGAAGAGGAAAAAACTGATAAAAAATGGGGAAAAAAAAAAGAAAAATCAGGATTTTACCATGTATCAGTGCCTGGCTTTTTGTGATAAGGCTTTGTTTGTCTAGTGCTCTTTTTGCTGTAAAATAGATTGTAGGACACCTTGAGTAGGTTAAAAAAGGATTAAAAAATGAAATTGAAATAAAACAAAAACTATATTTGGCTTATTTTTCACAGGAGGAAGCCTTTTATATCACAGAAAAAAAATTAAAGTATTTTAAAAAGGAGGAATAATAATAATAATAATAATAATAATAATAATAAAATGTCAAGATACTGAATATTTCTTCTTTGTAGATTTTTTGGAGAGTAAAATTTGGTATTTTATTTTACTACTTAAAAGATGTTATTTTGCCATGTGTTATCCTGAAGATGAAAACTGCTTGGGTTAATTGGGTTTTTTGGGTTTTTTCCCTTGACCTGGCAGGAGTTTTTCTGGTGGAAAATTAAAAGGCATTGAAAATTTAAAAAAGAAAAACGGGGGCAAAAAGAAAAAAAAAAAGGGGGGGGGGGAAGCAGAGAAAAAAGTTTTTAAAAAGCTGAAAATTTGATAAAAAATATATTAAAAAACCAATAACAAAAACCAAAAAGAAAGTTACACTTTGTGTCCAATATGCACCTGACTGCCTTGATTTTTCCATGGTTTTTGGTGTATTCCTGAGTTGCAGAGTTGTCTGGATGGGATGTTGAGCTTGTTGGAGATTCTGGAGCCACCGGAGCCATTCCCAGTTTTCTTCTGACCTGTAGTATCCAATGCCATCAAGTACATGTCCATTCTGTAGCAATAAATGTGCCATTTTTCCAAGTTCCTGACACCCAGAATGATGTTATTCCATGGGAGCTTGGGAGGGGAACTGGAGGATTCTAAATTCCCAATGCCCGGAATGCCATTATTCCATGGGAGCTTGGGAGGGGAACTGGAGGATTCCAAATTCCTGATGCCTGGAATGGCATTATTCCATGGAAATTTGGGCAGGGAATGGGAGGATTTGATACTCCTGACACCAGGAATGCCATTATTCCATGGTTTTGGTGGGAATTTGGAGAGGGAATGGGAGGATTCAAAATTCCCACCAGAATGTTGCTATTCCGTGAGGATCTAGGAGGGGAATTGGAGGGTTAAATTCCTAGTGCCCAGAATGCCATTATTCCATGGGAGTTTGGGAGGAGAGCTGGAAGATTCTAAATTTCTGACACCTGGAGTGTCATTATTCCATGTGAAATCTTGGAGAAGAGCTGAAGGAGTCAAAATCCCTGACACCAGGAATGCCAAATTCCATGGTTTTGGTGGGAATGTGGGAGGGGAACTGGAGGATTCAAAATTCCCAATGCCCGGAATACCATTATTCCATGGGAATTTGGGAAGGGAACTGGAGGATTTGAAATTCCCAACGCCGGGAATGCCATTATTCCATGATTTGGGTGGGACTTTGGGAGGGGAACTGGAGGATTCAAAATTCCTGACAACCCAGAATGTCATTATTCCATGCAAAATTTGGAAGGGAGCTGGAAGATTCAAAATCCCTGATGCCAGGAATGCCAAATTCCATGGTTTTGGTGGGAATATGGGGAGGGAACTGGAGGATTCTGAATTCCCAGTGCCCAGAATGCCAAATTCCATGGTTTTGTTGTGAATTTGTGAGGGGAACTGGAGGATTACAAGTTCCCAATGTCTGAAATGCCATTATTCCATGGTTTTGGTGGGAACTAGTGAGGGTGATCCAGCTGATCCGTTGTCTTCTGCTCCCTCCTGGGCCTTGCCATTGAGAACTGAGTTGTGGATGCTGCTATGGATGCAGTATCAGAATGATTTTAAAAAGCTGGTTTTAGTGTAGGTGCACAATGTTAAAGCTAAATCATAGAAACAAATCAGAGAATCAATTAAGTTGAAACAACCTCCAAGATCATGGAGCCCAACCTTTCAGTGATCCCCACTTTGCCCCCAGTCCAGAGCAGTCCCTATTAAATCACAAAATCCCAAATACACTGGTGTGTGTAGCTCCCATCCTTGTGCCATTTGCTGGTTAATAAATGCATTGCACCTTTGGCACGTTAGGGCAGCTTAAAATTTCCTGTAATGAGCACATTCAAAAGTGTCAAATGTTACTTCGCTCCCTTCCCTCAAGTTTCAAAGAAAACTATTTCTAGGGGGATGTAGTCAGTCCATTACCAACACTGAGGACATTCTAATAAAATTAAGGGGTCCTCTAGGAAACTTCTGTTCTCATCCTGATCAGAAATCACCAGTTCAGAACCTGCCAAGAATCAAGAACCCCTCCCAAAGAGTACCTCTAATATTGCCACTTCCCTCAGCTGTTGGATCCCTTCCTCAAGGGTCTTCCAATGACTTCTATGATGGTGCTCCTGCATTCTGTCTCTGTGGACAAACCTCTCCCTTACACTCATTAGAAGTCGCTCCCAGAGGGGAAGGGGCCCTTGCTCCCTTACAATACCCTTACAGGGGTGAATCATCACCCCTGAGTCTTGGGTCAAGGGTCCCAAATTCCTTGCCTCACCACCATCCAGTTGCACACCTGTACCTATAAGGTCCCAAACCCGAAGTAACCAGTTGTATAAGCCTCACGTCCCCGTCATGCAATATCTTTTTGAAGATTATAGAGACTTTCATATGTCAGGGACTCAGTGATGATCTCAACCTCTGGTTCCCCTGCAGGTTATGAGGGTCCTCCTTTCTTATTACCTGGGTGCTCTGATTTCACCTTAGACTTCTTTGTTTCCACAGGGGCGACTGCTGCTGGCTGTGACTGCCCCTGTGGTTCAGCTGGAACCTGAATGGTTGTAATGTCTGTGGGTTCCACTGCTGCACCATCAGACTCTCCCTTTTCAGGGCAGGGGGAGGGTTTCCCACCAGCTGGGGCTAAGGAGGCCACCACTGGGGAAATGTGCTCCTTTAACATCTGGCCTATCTCCTTCACCCAAACCCCCACCCAATCGGGGTGGTTCATTTCTGAGGTGGGCTGTGAGGCAGGGTAAGGAAGTGGGGCAGCATCCCTTTTTTGTGGGGCAGTGTCAGGCTCCATGGCAGAATCCCCAGTCTCTGGGGTAGGTGTCTGTGTGGTGATCCAAGTCAACCTCACCTTACCTCTGAAAGCAAAATAGACTAGGACTATCAGCAGCACTTAGTATCTAGATGAAAATTTAAACCTTTCAAAAGCTGGTTGAGAAGGCAATAAGAAGTGGTTGAAGGGCTGTCAGAAAACTTCCCCCATTGTAATTTCCTCACAGAAAGTACCATTCTTAAAGTAACCCCAAAAACATACACTTAGTGTGTGACAGCCATGTATTCATGTGCCTGCCTTCCAGAGGAAGTGAAAAATCCATGAATTCCTCACCATATTAACCCATAAAACAAACTGGATAACAGCCACAGTAGCCTCAGTTATAGGACCCATGTTTAGATAAGGGCCTGCAAATAGGAGAAATACACCCACGACAACGTGCCACCCAAACCAGGGTAAGCCAGACTACATGGTGTTACCTAATGAGGTTTCTATATCCAGCAAACTCAAAAGAAAATATTAGGTGACTCAAGAACCATTATTCCTTTTTTCACCCTTCTTTTCACTGCCCTCGAGACTCACATTGGGACGCCAAGATCTGTCTTGGTTTGAAAGACAGGGATCTGCTAGGGAGGGGCAGGGCCTCCCTTGGAATGGAGAATTCAAACCCCTTCCCTCCAAATTATTATAATTTAGAAAATTAAAGGGCTCTTAGGCAGAGGTATGGGGACAGGAACAACAGTTCTTTACTGGTATGTATGAAAAGGCAAACAAACAACAACCACCACAGCATTAACAACAAAACAGAACCAGGAACCTCGAGGGGCTTTGTTTCACAGAGCCCAGGGCAGCCTGATCTCAGTGCCCCTGCAGGACTCTGAGTGAAGCGCAGAATAAGGACTTGACAATTAGAAATTGTAAAGCAGGTATGTTTTATTTCTAGCTGGGACACGTGGGGGATATCTCCTCAAACCATGCGTACCTGGTCAAGACAAGGTCCAAGACATTGATCCCACAACCTACACCTCCTCACCCGCCCATTCCTCACCTTCCCTCACTTTGTATTCTAATTAGCTGTCATGCCTCTTGGTGGTTGTGAGTTGGGGTCTTGGGAGGAAGGCAAACATCTCCCTAAGGTTGATCTTCGCTTCTGGGCAGGCACAGTGGAGGTTTGGCTATTTTTCAGGTCACTTTGCTTTTGCCAAAGATTAGGAGCTTGATTTTGCTTGATTAAAGCCATAAAGTTCTGCTTTATCCATTTCTGACAAATACCTAGATCCTACTTTGCTGGGTTTTAACATTATGTATTTTACCTATATGACTTCTACTTAGTAACCACCTAACAACCAAGCCTAATAGCTCATCTTCTATGTGTTCTCTGCACAAGCTGTTTCTTTGCTTCTACAAATCACCAGAAGCTGCTTCTAAAATCTTGTCTTTTTATATTCAGAAACGTCCTCCATGTCATGAGAGCACTAAGCTGGAAGGGTGGAAAATCCCGGGCTGGTGGATGGGATATATCAGAAGCTCCATCGGTGGCAGCTGGAACGGCAGGGATGTCCCGGCAGGGCAGGGCAGGGCAGGGCAGGGCAGGGCAGGGCAGGGCAGGGCAGGGGTACAGCGTAGCCAAAAGCCTCAAAGCAGTTCCAAAGAGGCGGCAGCAGCAGGACAGGGCCGGCCCAGCTCCAGCAGGGCAGGGGGAGGCGAGCTCAGAATTCCTGGGCACACGGGCAGATGGTGGTAGATTTCCCAGGACCGGACTTGGTGGTGACAGTGAACTCATCCCGCAGCAAGCAGCAGCCTGGCCGTTCTCTCTCTGATGCCGAGAGCAAGAGACAGCAGAGCTGCCCCCAGCCTCGTTCTTTTTGTGCCCCCCCAAACTCGTGTGATTTCCCTCCTCTGAGAGAAACTCCCAGAGACCCAAAGAAGTGTAGCCAGGTGCTACAAATCCTCTCCTTTAGCCCCTTTCTTCTGCTTAAGTACCCACAAGTACCCAGAAGTGAGTTTCCTAGCAGTGAATTGGAAAAAATTCTGTAAGTAAAAAGAAACAAATCTAACCCTGAACACCGTGGCATCCAAACCCAGCAGTGGGGTCAGTGCAGTGTCCATGGCCACAGCCCCTTACAATGGCCCAGTGCAAGCTGGGATGATGATCCACCCTCACTCCTGGCCCAGGGCAGGGCTGGAGTGGTCTTGGTGGCACCTTGGGCTTGTACACACGTGGGGAGTGCATCTGTTTTAAATGGGGAAACTCAGGAGTTTTAGATTGTTTTAAAAAATAAAAAGAAGGAAACCCCTCTTAGGTTGTGTGCAGTCAGATCCCCAGACAAAGCAGAACCCAGGTGAGTGAGAAAAGACAGGATGGAGTTGAGGGATGTGGAGCAAGGTTGTCCACACTGGGTCAGACCTCAGGGCACAGCTTCTCTGAGCAGGCCAGACCTCCTGAGTAGAGTTCCTGAGTCAATATCAATCACCAAACGCTGCAATCACCTCTTGTGTAATAAGAAAAGTAATAAAATGTGCCCTTTACAAAAGGAATACATACTTCCAAATAGTCTTTGAAATATTTCTCTATAACTGCAGCAGGAACACTTCCTAAAGAACTGCACCAGACCAGAGAGAAATCAAGGCACAGCCATGGTTTGTCAGCACTTGCATGATCCTAATGAGCCCTGTGGTGCATTTGGTGCTGAGCCCTGGAACCTCAGGGCCTGAGAGGAGATTGCACAAACCTTGCCAGGAGTCAGTTAGAGGAAACACTCAAAGTGTATGGAAGCATAAATGGCTCATGCTGAGGTCCATCCCCAAAATAGGCTCGTCATGGAGTCCTTGGAGGAGAGAATAGGAGGCCAGGATTGCACAAAAACTTCTCAGAGACTCAGTGTGGGAAGGAAAATCCAAAGTATGTAAAACATCTTGAGTATCTCAAAGTATTAATGAGCACCACTCAGTGTCACTGCAAAGCTCTCAAGGGACTAATTAAAACAGATAATTGGAGGCCGTGATTGCACAGAAACTTCTAAGAGACTCAGTGGCAAAAAGAAGTATTTAAATTAACCCTGAGTACCTTGAAGCATGAATGAGCCCCTCTGAGTGTTGTTACTGGCTCAGAATCCCAAGGGACTCATTAAAGCAGATAATAGAAAGATATGATTTCACAAAACTCTCAGACTCAGTTTCAAAAAAGTTCCTTAATAAACTTTGAGTAGCCTGAAGTATTAATGAGCCCCACTGAGTGTTGTTACTAGCTAAGAAACCCATGGGACTCGTTAAAGCAGATAATTGGGTGCCATGATTGCACAAACTTTTCCTAGAGTCAGTTTTAAAAGGGAAACACCAAGTACCCTAAAAAAATGAAGTACCTTGAAGCATTAATGAGCCCCACTGAGTGTTGTTACTGACAAAGCCTCTCAAGGGACTCATTAAAGCAGAGAATTGGAGGCCAGAATTGCACAAACCTCTCAGAGACTCCAAGGCAAAAGCCAAACCCAAAGGCCTTGGAAAAACCTGCAGTCCCTGGCAGCATGAAGGAGTCCCCCAGGGCCATTGCTGACCAAGGCTCCTTCCCCAGGGACTCCTTCCAGCACATCCTGGAGGCCACTGGCATGGGAGGGGGATGCTGAGGGCAGCACAAGGGGCTGACAGTGCCCAGCCTTGCTGGGGCTGTGCCAGGAGGCCCCAGGGCCTCAGGACAAGGGGTCTCCTCAGTGTCCTTGGTGGCACAGAGGCTGCTGTGGCCCAGGGCACCCAGACTTGGCTTCTCTTTGTCCCCACCTGTCATCACTGCCTGCAGTTCTCTGCTCTGCCTGGGGCCTGGGGACACTTTCTGTGTCGTGTCCCTCAGTGGGACCCATTAAAACTTCCAGAAACTTTGGAGTGGCTTCTGCTTGGAGTTCTGGAGAGGTTTCTTCAGCTCCCTCTCAGGGACTGATGTTCAGGGCCTCAGCACAAAGCCCTGAGAGGGTCATTAAGGTCCTTGTGCTGTGTCTGTGCTGCTGAGCTGGGCTGAGCTCATCATCCAGAGGGAGACCCTGGCAACCAAGAAGAGCTTAAAAACACATTTCTCTGGATGAGCAGCTTTTCTGCCAGCCCAGCAGGGCTGGGGCACTGCCTGCAGCCACCCCGGGCACAGCACACAGGCACACAGGGCTTCAGCTCAGCCTGGGCTGGCAGCACAGAGCAGAGCTCACTCAGGGCTCACTGCAGGAGAAATCCTCCCAGGCTTGCAAACAGTCACTCTCTGGCTGGGGGAAGAGAAGCTGCAGCTCCTGCAGGGATCTCCTGAAGCTGCCACATCCCCCAGCTTGGAGCACCTTCCAGGAGCACTCTGGGAGCTGCTGCAGGGCAGGGACGTGGCCCTAGGGCAGGGCTGGGTTTCCCTGCTGCCCCAGCCCAGGCCCAGCACAAGGCAGCTCCCTGGGGCCAGGCTCTGCTGCAGGGCTGAGCAGCCGGGGCTGCAGCCAGGGGTGCCCAGGGCTGTGGTGCAGAGCAGGGTCCTGCAGCCCAGGGCGCTGTGCTGGCCCAGGGACTCTGCTGCCTGCCAGGGACAGCTCTCAGCCGGCCCGGGGAGCTGCTGCCAGCGCTGGGGAGAAGCTGTGGGGGGAAGGAGCCACCCTGAGCAGGGCAGCTGCAGCTGCTGCTGCTGCTGAGAGTGGCTGTGTGGGGCAGGGCTGCTCCCAGCTCCACACCAGCCTGGGCACAGCTGCGGAGGACACTTGCCAAAAGAAGGTAAGCCTGGCATTGCTGTAAAGATCAGGAGCTTTTCTGTGAGTGTTTTCAATTTCCTGCTTGGAGAAGGATGGGCAAGTTGGGGTGATGACAAAAACATCTTTGCTGGTTTATACATCTTTCATATATTTGTAGCTCTGTAACTACTATTATACAGTTACAAAAATATAATTCTTAATTACCTCTGTTCAATTACTTTTACATACTTATATATGTGTAATCCTTAAATAACTCTAGTACGTTTACTTCCCTTTCTCTTGATTTTTAGAACAATTAGCATACCTAAATATATTCCTGAATTACTGTACAGTCTTATTATAAAGAATTTTTTTTTTAAACTAGAGGGTGAGCAGTCATAAAAAAGTGAGGCAAAGAGGCCCTTGGACTTACTCCAATGGGTTGATCCAGGGGTATGTAACTAGACCAACTAAATCTCCTATTGTATGTTCTTATTAAATAGCCTAACTAATCAACCTTATTTAAAAAAAACCCTATGAATAAACCTCAATAAATTGTTTAACTCAGGGGCCGGGTATGCCCCGTCCCCACTGGGACACCTGGAAGCTTGCGATAAAGGTCTAGTTGTTACTGTAATGTTCTCTAACTTTTAAAAGGTTTTTTTTTTTCTCTATTTATTTTAGGCAACAGGAGGATGAGAGAAGCAGAACAGGAATTGTAATCATAGAATCACAGAATCACAGAATCACCGAACATTCTGAGTTGAAAGGAACACAAAGGATCATCAAAGTAATTTTTCAAAATTAACAGATACTCTCTGCCGGCTCTCTGTGCTCTGTCTGTGATCTGTTGCTCTCAGGGAGGTTCTGGCCTTTGCAGCTGCTGAGTCAGGCACTGCCCTTGGCATTCCTGCCAGGCAGCTGTGGCCATGGCAATGGGGTGTCCAAGCTTACCTGCGACCTGTGGGGCTGTGGGCAGAGCAGTCCATGGGAAAGGGGAATGAGCTGAGCCCCCTCCCTGAGATCCCATCATGGGCACAGCCGGGGATCTCCTTGCTGTGTCCTTGCCAGCTCTGAGCTGCCCTCCTGGCTGCAGATCTGTGCCAGAGCCCCTGGGAGTTCCCTGAAGGTGCCACGGGGAAGTGCAGAGGTGCCAGAGCTGAGGAAATGCTGCTGGGTTTGCCAAGGGAGCCGGGAGTGTCCTTGGCAGAAGGGGGTGCTGAGACCTTGCCCAGAGCCCTTTGGAGAGGGGGAGACATTCAGGGATCCCTGTGCTCTGGGCAGGGCCTGGTTTATCCCAGGATGACAGGGGAGTGTGATTGTGCTCTGATTGCAGCCAAAACTGCAAACCCAGGGCAGTTGGGAACAAGCCCATCCAGCCCCTCACTGTGCCCTGAGCCAAAGGGAATCCTTTGCCTCTCTCATCTCTCAGTGGCAAACTGTGAGTGCAGCAGAAATGCTGGGGATTTCTGACCTCAGAGAACCAGGAATGATGTGTGGGCAGGAAAATAATGGCTAAAATTATTCCTGCTCTCCATGACCTTTAGTAGTGAGAGTGCACATGGCAACAAGCCTGTCTGCAATAGGAGTGATTCCCCTGACAAATCCTGAATATCCAGCCTTGTCCCTTTGCCACATGGCAACAAACCCAGGGCAGCAGGGCAGGGATGGTTCGTCCAGAGCCCCCACACACAGGCCTGGCTGCTCCTGGCACACACAGACAGCACAACTGGAGCTCAGGCAGGGACCTGGGGGAAGGTTTTCCCAGAGTAGGAACACAGGTGGGTGAGTTACAGCAGAACAGTCTAGAGGGAATGGCCCAGGTTTGGCTCAGAGCAGCCTCTGCTGACTTGTCCCTGTCCTTTATCAATGAACAGGTGCCCATGGCCAGGCACAGCAAATGTCCAACAGCAGCTCCATCAGCCACTTCCTCCTGCTGGCATTGGCAGACACGCGGCAGCTGCAGCTCCTGCACTTCTGCCTCTTCCTGGGCATCTCCCTGGCTGCCCTCCTGGGCAACGGCCTCATCATCAGCGCCGTAGCCTGCGGCCACCTCCTGCACAGCCCCATGTTCTTCTTCCTGCTCAACCTGGCCCTCACCGACCTGGGCTCCATCTGCACCACTGTCCCCAAAGCCATGCACAATTCCCTCTGGGACACCAGGAACATCTCCCATGCAGGATGTGCTGCACAGGTGTTTTGCTTTCTGTTCTTCATCTCAGCAGAAGTATCCCTCCTGACCATCATGTGCTACGACCGCTACGTGTCCGTCTGCAAACCCCTGCACTACGGGACCCTCCTGGGCAGCAGAGCTTGTGCCTACATGGCAGCAGCTGCCTGGGCCAGTGCCTTTCTCACTGGTATGCTACTCACTTCCAACACATTTTCCCTGCCCCTGTGCCATGGCAATGCCCTGGACCAGTTCTTCTGTGAAATCCCACAGATCCTCAAGCTCTCCTGCTCACAATCCTACTTCAGGGTGATTGGACTTATTCTGTTCACTTCCACTTTAGCACTGTGTTGTTTTGTGTTCATGTTTTCTCCTATGTGCAGATCTTCAGGGCTGTGCTGAGGATCCCCTCTGAGCAGGGACGGCACAAAGCCTTTTCCACCTGCCTCCCTCACCTGGCCGTTGTCTCCCTATTCCTCAGCACTTCCATGTTTGCCTACCTGAAGCCCCCCTCCATTTCATCCCCATCCCTGGACCTGGCCCTGTCAGTTCTGTACTCGGTGGTGCCTCCAGCCCTGAACCCCCTCATCTACAGCCTGAGGAACCAGGAGCTCAAGGCTGCGGTGTGGAGACTGATGACTGGATGTGTTCAGGAACATTAAACTGCTGGCCAATTTCTGCAAATCACTTGTAATAAATGTCATGTTCGATATTTCTTGTTCTTTTTGTTCCTTTTTTTTTTCCCCTGTGTTTTACTTTTTTAACACAGTCCATAAAGAAATGTCATTCTTTGTGCCATTTCTCATTCTTCTTCTCTCCACTTTCCCTGTGGCCAAAAATAGTGTCAATGAGAGGCTCGATTATCAGTGGCTTTAAAAAAAACATAAAGGATCATCCAGAAAAGTTTTCTGCAGAGATGCCCCTTTGGTTCCCTTCTCTGCAGCTGCAGCAGCAATGTCTGTGTGCAGAGCTGGGGCAGATCAGTGCTGGCACAGCAGCTGTGCCCAGCAGCAGCAGCAGCCCTTGGTGTTGCCAGTGCTGCTGCCGTGGCCCTGCCCCGCTGCCCTGCTGGCCCTGGTGTTGCTGTAGGGCCTGAGTGCTCTCGGGGCCGGGCACAGTGCTGGGGGTGGCAGTGCCGGGGCTGCAGCAGGGACAGGCCATGGGCACTGCTGGGGCAGCGCTGACGCCTCAGGCCAGGGCCTGGGGGCTGCAGGCTCCTTGCCCAGGCTCTCTCCAGAACACTTTGCCCAGGCCAATGCTGAGCACAGAAAAGCCCCAGGAGCAGCCCTAGGCTGGCTGTGGGCAGGCTGGGGGCAAACAGCATGGCTGGGGCTCTGCAAGGTGCCTGGGGGCTGCTGGGATCCTACTGGGATCACAGTGGGAGAGGCTGGGCCCATCCTGTGGGAGACTGGGATCATACTGGATCATACTGGCAGAAACTGGGGCTTGATAAGGATGACTGTGGGGGTTGCTGTGAGCAACTGGAATCAGGCTGGAAGCAACTGAGGACAACTGGGAGTGACTGGGAACATGCTGGGAGTGACTGGGATACACTGGGAGAAACTGAAACCACCGTGGGGGTAAATGGGAGCAGCTGTGCCCATGCTGGGTTCATACTGGGATTCTACTGGAACCAGACTGGGAGTGACTAGAAAGGTGCTGGCTGTGACTGGAACCATGCTGGAGGTGACTGGGAGCAACTGGGCTCAAACTGGGAGTGACAGGCAGTCACTCAGGGCATGACTGGAATAATACTGGGAGTATCTGGAAGTGACTGGGGTCATTACTGGGGGTAACTGGAACCAAAGTGGAGGTGACTGGGTCCTACTGGGTTCATCCCGGGAGCCACTGGGATTACCATGGGTGTGAACAGATCCTGACTGGGGGTTACTGGGAGCTACTCTTGGGAGGAAAATGTGGACACATTGGGAACAACCGGGATAAACTGGAAGGGACTGGGACCATGCTGAGGGGACTTCTCAGTGGTGCAACTGGGATCATACTGGGATTATATTGAGACCACACTTTGGGAAACTGACAAAAACTGGGATCATGCTGGAGGCATCTGGGAGTAACTGGGAAAGACTGGGATCATTCTGAGGTAACCAGAACCTTACTGGGATAGACTGGGATATACTGTGAGTGTCTGTAACCATACTGGGGAGACTGGAACCTCATTAGGAACAGCTGGGACCATGCTGGGGAAAACTGGCAGTGCATGTGACCATGCTGAGAGGGACTGGGACTATTCTAGGGACAACTGGGATCACATGTGGAGGAGCTGGGAACAGTTGGAACTTTTCTGGCAGCAACTGGGATCATAGTGGGATCACAGTGGGAACAGCTGGGTTCCTGCTGGTTGAGACTGGGGTCACACTGAGGGTGACTGGATTCCTACTGGGATTGACTGGGAGTGGCTGTGTGCAACTGGAATCACACTGAAAGCAGCTGGGAGGAACTGGGAATGACTGGAGCATGCTGGGGGTGACTGGGATATACTGGGGGAGACTGGGAATCATGAGGATCATACTGGAGGGTACTGGGATCATACTGATATTTACAGGGAGAAGTGACTGGGTTCATACTGGGAGTGCTGAGGAAACTGGAACCACACGGACAGAGCAAGTGGGCTCATACTGGGAGCAGCCACTTCCAGCACCAGGACCCCCAGTTCCCTCCACACTCTCGGCTGAGTGAGGGCTCAGCCCAGGACCCCTCATCATCCTGGGGGAGGGGACATGGCCCTCGTGTGCAGACCCAGGAGGAGTTTAGGGGGGTGGGTGGGTCGTGGGTGACCCCCAGCAGTCTTGGGAGGGAGAGGAGAACAGGGAGACCCCCAGGATGGGTTTGGGGGGAACCGGATTGGAGCCTCCAGATACCGAATCTGATGAGGAGAATGATGATGATGGCAGCGATAATGGACACAGCAACCACCAGGGTGAGATTCCTGCTGGATTGTGGCTCTGGGAAGCACAGGATGGTGAGGAGGGGAGGGGAACCCCCATCCTGCTGCTCCATATTCCCAAATTCCCAATTCCCACTTTCCACATTCCCAGCCTCACCCCAGGAGAAGATCCTGGGCTCTGGCATTCCGGGATGCTCCACCCGGCACCGGTGCTGCTCCCGCTCCTCTGGCAGCGCCTCAATCCTGGCCCAGGTGTGGAAGGTGCTGTTGCTGCTGGGAACAATCCTGGATTTCATCCCCCTTCATCCAGCTGATCCCGATGGTGCTGGGGTAGAATCCGTACGTGAGCAGGACAATGTCAGGGTCCCGTGTTCCACTTTTCCAGACACATGGACATCAGGGGGTTCTGGAATGGGATAGCTGTGAGATGCATCCATGGAATTCCATGGCAATGGGATGGGGGTGAGATCTGCTCATGGAATTCCATGGGAAAGGCATGGCAGTGAGATCCATCTACAGACATCCCATGGGAATGGGACAGCAGTGGGATCCATCCATGGAGGTCCCATGGGAATTCCCATGTTCCCAAATTCATCCCTTCTAAATTCAACATTCCCATGGGAATTCTACCCTCTTCACCTTTATGCTCCAGTGCCTCCCACCCATATCTGACATATTTCCACAGACATCCCAGGCAGGTGTGCCCCAGGGGATTTGTGAATTCCTCAGCCTCCATCTCATCCTGTTCCCAGCACCTCTTGGTGACCTGGGCAGCGCTGTCGGCCACCACGAATCCCCCGGATCCCAGCTGGAAGGAGAGGAATTCCCACCTGTCGGAGCTCAGCTGAATTGATCCCCAGACGCTCCCATGGGGCAGGAGGTCACAGCCGGAAACCTCCTGCAGGTGTGGAGACCTGGGGAGGGATTGGACCCATGGAGACCCTCGGAATTTTATCCCAGCCCCACAGAGCCCCATTCCAGCCCCACGGAACCCCAGAGTCTGATGGAGACCTACAGAGCCTCATCCCAGCCCCTTGGATCCGCATGGATGCACATCCCAGCGCCCCAAATCCCGGCCCAGCCCCACGGATCCCCACTGCAGTCCCACAGGTGCCATGGCAGCCCCACAGATCCCCCAGCCCCGGCTCCCCACCCTGAGCCCCGCTCTGGCTGTGCCGCTCCTGCAGCATCTGCAGCTCCCTGCTGGCCCCGTGCCGGTGCCGCTCCTTGTGCCGGCTCCGGCCATCCCAATATCCCGGCTCGGCTCCGGCCGCCATCCCCGGCGGCTGCGGCTCCGCCCGGCCCCGCTGGCTGTGGCGGTGCTGGAAGGGGATCCCATCCAGGGACCCCACGGACAGGAACTGGGGGAACCCCGGGCCGGGCTCCGACAGCGCCACGGGCAGGGACCGCAGGGAGAGGAGAACTGGGGGACACAGAGATTTGGGGTCTGGGGGGTCACGGGTGAAGGAAAGGGGGAACGGGGAGAGCTGGGACAGCAGGGAAGGCGGTTTGGGTGTTCCAGGATTGGGAAAAGGGGAGGGTGGGGGTGGATAGATGTCAGACAGGTGGGGTTAAAGGCATTCCTATACCCAGGAAAAGGGAGCTCAAATGGTCCCTTGTCCCCATTCCCATCAAAAGGTGGGACAACCGGGGATGGCTGGGAATAGGGGTTCCAGGTGTCCTCAGTGACGAGGAAAGCTCCCCTCAGCTATGGGGGCAGGAGGGAAAGGATCCGGAAAGAGACTGGGATGGACTGGGACAGTCTGGGATGGACTGGGACACTGGCATACACTGGGATACACCGGCATATGCTGGGATACACTGGGCTACACTGGGATACACTGGGCCCAAGACTGGCACCCACTGGGAGCAGGATCAGAGCACACTGGGACCCAGCAGGACCAGAACTGGGGAACAGGGATCATTGTGGGACCAGCTGGGATTTACTGAGAGTGACTGGGATCATACTGGTGGAAACTGGAGCTATACTGGGATAAGTGGATGTGACTGAGTATAACTGAGTATGCCAAGGGTAACTGGGATATACTGGGAGTGTTTGTGACCATACTGGGGGTTACTGGGAACACACTGAGAGTGACTGAGAGTGACTGGGTCTACAATGGGAACGACTGGGAGTGACTGGGACCATGCTGGGAGAGACTGGGATCATCGTGGACTCCTACTGGGATCATACTTGGAATGACTGGGTCTATGCTGGGGCCACTGAGAGCAACTGGGATCAGACTGGGACAAACTGGGAGCAACTGAGACTATACTGGGGGACACTGGGGTCACGATGGCAGCAGAGTAGAATCATACTGGGAGTGACTGGATCTATACAACTGGGATTACACTAAGAGGAACGGGGGACCATGCTGGGGACAATGGAATCATACTGAGAGTGACTGGCACCACACTGAGAATGACGGGGATCATTCTGGGATCATACTGGAAGTGACTAGGAGAAGGTTGAGGGCAACTGGGACCATGTGGGGGCATGTGGGATATACAGGGAGGGACTGGAATCATGCTGGAATTGACTGGCAGTGGCTATGAGCAGGGAATCCTGTTGGAAGCTACTGGGAAATACTAGGAATGAACAGAAACGCACTGGAGGCAACTGGGATTTACTGGGGAAGACTGGGATCACAGAGGAACCATAAAGGAAGCTACTGGAATAGTACTAGGAGTATCTGGGAGTGACTGGGATCATACTGGGAGTGACTGAAACCATACTGAGTGACTGGGAGAAACTGGGACCATGCTGTTGGCAAATGGCACCGTACTGAGAGTGCCTGGATTCATACTGGGATCATACTGGGAAGGACTGGAGCTGTAATGGGAGGGACTGGGATCATGCTGGGGGTAACTGGAACCATACTGGGAGTGCCTGGAACAAGACTAGGGGTTAATGGGAACACCTGGGACAATGCTGGGATCATAGTGGAATCATAGTGGGAGTGACTGGGTTGATACTGGGATCATACTGAGTGCAACTGAAAGTGACTGGGATCATACTGGGAGTAACTGGGAGTGACCTGGGCCCCCCTGGGGGAGCAGGATCATCCTCCAAGTGCTTCAGGAATTGTCTGCAGCCTCCTGCAGTGCCTCGTGCTGCTCCCTTGCCAGAGGCAACACAGGCCATGGGGGGCCCATCTGGGCTGGTGTGTCTGGCTGTGGGGCTCCCTGTTGTGGGCAATGAGGAGGAGCTGCAGAGGCTCTGCAGGACTGACAGGATGGGCTTGGGGGCTGTGAGGAGAAGCTGAGGGACCTGGGCTGCTGCACCTTGTGAAGAGGAGGCCCAGAGCTCATCCTGAAACTTCTCCAAGCGTGGTTTCAGCCAGAATCAGCAAGGTTGGAAAAGACCTTGGACATCATCAAGTCCAACCTGTGCCCTGACACTGCCTTGTCTCCCCTGAGCCTCCTCTTCTCCAGGAAAAACAACCCCAGCTCCCTCAGCCACTCCTCAAAGGACTTGTGTTCCAGACCCCTCACCAGCCTTGCTGCCCTTCTCTGGAAATGTTCCAGCCCCTCCACGTCCTTCCTAAACTGGGGGCCCAGAACTGGACACAGCACTCGAGGTGCTGCCCAACCAGTGCTGAGCACAGGGGAAGAATCACTGCCCTGCTCCTGCTGGCCACACTGCTCCTTGTTGAGTCCAGGGGTTGGATGAGGGAAATGGTGGGGAGGGAACAAAGTCGGAGAGATTGTCAGCCATGAAGGATCTGTTCAGAGAGCATTATCAGGTTCTGGGGGTCAATATCAAGTGGACATTGCTTATATCGGTCCATAAACAAGACATCAAAAGAGAACAAAACCACTCTTTCTGCATTGTTTTCTAAATAGTACATTCTCTTTACATACACTTCTGAAATCTGTCTAATTGATCACAGAAGAATTGAAAACTTAGATTATTCCCGGAGACTTTTCTTGTTTGGGTGTTTTGAACAAATGGTTATGGGCTTTTCTCACTGGATTCCTGAATTGAAGAGCTGAAGAAAGAAGAGGTCTCTGCAGTAGTAAAATTCATCAGCAGCCTCCAAGGGGCTCAGGATCCATCCTCATCAGAGCAGGAATGAACAGAAATGGGCACAGCTTTCTGGCTGCCCCAGCTTTGGCATGGGCCCTGGGCCTGCAGCAGGAGCAGCTCTGGAGGGCCCCAAGGTCAGGGCTTTGCCCTGTGCCTCTGTCCCTGCAGGCTGTCGTCATCCCCTGGCTGCCCCACCTGGCTGGCCCCTTCCTTTGCTGACAGCTCTGCGTCCTGCCTGCCTCTGCCTGGCCACACAAAGCCTTGGGCTGCTCCAGACTCCTTCTGGGGGACGTGCTGCCCCACAGCCCTGCCCTGCGAGGGAAAATCCTTTTTCCTGGTGTCTAGTCTGGACCTTCCCAGCTGCTCTTGGTGCCATTATTTCCTTCTCAGGCTGTTTATGCAATGAAAAATATTCCACAATCTGTGGAATCACCTTCAATCCCTCCCAGGTTACACCTGTTCTCCCCTCAGTCTCCACACCACTGAGCCCAGAGCCACAAACCTCTACATCCTGGTTATGTTATGAGGCCTCCAAAACCCATCTTGGGAAATTTTTGGGTCCTCTGCAAGGTCTGTGAAAATGGAAACAGTGGGCAAAGTTATTTGTTCTCGAATGTTGCAGTGACAGAGCAAGGGCCAATATCTTTAAATTGAATGAGGGTGGATTTAGATTTGTTAGAAGGAGGAAATATTTTACAATGAGAGTGGTGCAAAACTGCCACTGTTTTTCCAGAGAAGTGGATGTCCCATTCCAGGAATGCTCCAAGAGCAGGAGCTTTGTGCAATCTCACATAGTCAAACCCCCTCCTCTCCCCAAGGATGGAATCCCTGTTGTGTGGGTTCTCTGATGTTCTGGGTGAGCTCCCAACACTTCTGGCCACAATGTCTGCTGAGGGCCAGCCAGGCTGCTGCAGTGGCAGTGACCTCACAGCCATCACCATTGCAGCCCTTTCCCCTGGGCCTGGCTCTCCCTTTTCCTCTGCCCCTGCCTTGTCTCTGCTGGGATGAGCATTTTTGTGACTGTCTTGTCCTTGAGTTATGGAACCAATGGCTTTCCAATCAGGCTCCTGGAGCAGAAGTGGCTTCACAACCTTGTGAAGACTGAAAGACAAAGAGCAAATGGAAAGTTAGAGTAGGATGTGGCTGGAAAGGGGCTGTGTGGCCGTGGGGCAGCACTTTCCTGGGACCAATGTGCAGCACCATGGGTTTGAGACACTAATTTTTACGAATTAGGGATTTTAGAAAACTTAAGATTGTAGTTAAAGATAGGCTTTGATGGAATTAATTGCTTTGCTAAAAATAATTAAGAGTTAATGGTTAGTTGAAAGAAATCATATCTCAGATAAGCTATCCCAGATCTAAGTAACTAATTGTGTGCCATTTTGTGTTTATTTAGCTGTGTTTATAATGAGAAACAGAGAAATTGATAAATAGATCTAAGAGAACACAGACAATTGTAAATCTTCTAACACCCAGAAACTCATTGAACAGTCATGGAGCCGGGAAGCTGGAGTCCTTTCAACCTTCATTTGTCTTGTTATCCATTGAAAAGGTTGAAAGCTTGGAATGAGGAAGACTCCTTTTCCTTCCTCCTTTTATGACCCCTGCCCATAAAAGGGACCACCGACTCAATTCAGAGAGCAAACTACACATGCTTAATGGCCTTTAAGCTAATTGCCATACAAAGCGGAGAATGGGAGGTGTCAGGGTTATGAACATGTATTTGTATTTTGGGTATTCAACACTTTTGTAAATAAACAGACTCTGTACTTACTTGTAATTTTGCAGTGTGTATTAGTGAGTGATCCCACAGAACTGCCTGGCTGTGTCACATAAAACATACACTTCCTAACTCTAAAGTGTTAGAGAGTCTTTTTGTCTGTTGGGTATCAATATTGGATCAGTATCTGTATTTTAATAGATCATTTCTGACAACCATCAGGACCCATGTTTGCAGCTTTGGGCTGTTTCTCAAAAGCCTCAAAACACTTTCATTGTGTGTCTTTGTTTTAACTGTGAAGGAATATACTTGCTTGTTTGTGAAGTTTGAGATTGCTGGTGTGTGGGGTGGCATTTTAACAAAGTGCAGGTGGTTCCTAGCTGTGGAGGAGTGGGGAGGAGGCGGGGGATGAGAGCTACCCATCCCTCTCCAGTCTTGCAGAGTGATTTGTGCTGTGTCTCAGCCAGAATTTGTCAGATTTTAAGCCAGACTTGGTTGAAACTCCTGGCTGAGTGTATGTTTAGGGCCGTGAGGCACCCATGGCTGGTTTCTTGTGAGTCCAATATTGTTAGTGTTTGGAGTTGAGTTTTAGCAGAAAAAGGAAACCTGGCAGCTTTGAGTGCGCGGAGGAAGCAGAGTCCGGAGCTTACGCCCAGCGCTGGCGGAGGCATCCGAGGGATCTGTAGCACTGAGGCGCGCAGCTGATATAGCCCACGCTGTGCTTTGTAATATTTTAAGTCAAGTGGCAGCAGAGGCTTGGTCAGAATTTCATAAAGATTTAGAACTACATCTAAGATCCACACAGCCCTTTGTGCAGTGTAGTGAAATTTCTGCCAAAGCTTGGCCCGTACTTTGTAGGGTTTCCATCTGTGCTTTGATTACACCGCGGCAAGAGATATGTTTGACTTTCAGCTGCACACTTGCTATGGTATATGTAAGGCTGTTTGCAATTTCTAAACACATTTTAACCACAATATATCCAGCGCAAACTCCAACAGAGGACTTGGTTTGCTAGCGATTTGTAACCAGCAATTTGAAGAGGGAGGAAACGAGCTTGTGTTTTGTTATTTTGTGTAAGTGATTGAGTGGAGTGTTTGAGGTGTTTGATTGTGTTGTATGATTTCCTTTCAAACAAATAAAAACGAGCTTTTCCTCCCAGTGGTGTAGTGTGTCTGAGAAGCCTTTTTTGGAAGAGTACTGCCATCCCGTGGTGAAAGAGTATAACTACTTGTTTTCTTGCCAGCAATTAGAACGCTGAGCTGCGTTTCTGAGGTAACACTGCTTTCCTGTGTCAAAAGTTGTAACTGTAGAGCCTAAATGACTTGCCTTATTGCTAACTTTTTTTTGTCAGAACTAACAAACTGTTTTGCCTTTTCCTTTTATTGGTAAAGTTACATGTCCAGGAATAGGAGGTACAGGAAGCAAGAGCACAGTCCGGAGGAATTTCCCTGTCCAAGGAAGGGTTGTAACTGTAACTCATGGATTGTGTTTTGTTGTGTAGTTTGCCAGGAGCTGTGGGTCCAATGAATATTTAGGTGGAAGGCACCTAGAAGTGGATTTTGTGCTCTCTATTGTACAGAGGAATGACGCATTCCCCTGCCCGCTAACCAGCGCCTCCCAGCTGGTCCCGGCTGCCCTGGCGGGAATGGTCACAGCCTCGTAGGGTCTGCAGGAGGACCGGCAGGACCCATCCGGTGGGTAAGTGCATTGCTGCACGGGCGGTGGAGGGGCGGCTACGGCGAAGGAAGGAGAAGGAGACTTCCTGAGGCGCCATGGGGTGACATTTATTGGGTCCCCCAGGCACAGCCCAGCGAAGCTCGAACTGCGGCCACGTAGGGGTCTTAGGTACAGACAGAAGGAATGGTCACACAAGGAAGCCCAATAACATAAAAGGGGTGTACATACAATACCAAATGAGAACTGAGGGTAGGGGATTTCCCAGACTTGCCCAATCAGGGACTGAGCCTCTCTGAGCTTTCTAGAAGGAGGAGAGGCCTCCTGAGACTGGCAAGGTCTGGGAGGGGAGCAATATATGATTGACATATAATAGACTTGGGGTAAACAATCAAGGGGATTTCCAAAGGCGGGACTATACCAAGTGGGAAGGAATAGGGGAAACATGGAATGAACCATTAAATAAGCTTAACAAAACAGAAGGAAAACTACACTTAAATCATTAGATAAAACCACACCGCAACAGAGGAACAAAAGGCCACCGAGATAGCTCTATGGAATTTTTGGTAACTGGTCAGGAGGCACATCGTAGTAGTAAAATATTTGAGTTGTTAGAGAACGGGATTTCAGGAACCCTACAGAAACCAGCAGAGATCCTTAGGGTTGACTGTGCCCAGTACATTTTTTTAATGGGGGAATACCAGGTAAGCTTTGGAGCTGGGATAAGATTCAAAAGCTTTGGGAGAAGAACTTGAGCGCAGGAGCAGATGAGTGTAAAGAGATTCCTAAGATTAGTCCCCTGGGATGTATTTTGCCACATTGGAAAGAGCTGGTGGGCTATGGTGGTAGAGAAACCAAGAAGGAGCTTGTTATGTTTTGCACACAATGGTGGCCACTTTACAGGCTTGAAGAGGGGATGAAATGGCCCTCAGCTGGTACACTGGATTATGAAACACTTTTACAGCTAATGCTTTTCCTTAGGCGTGAACAGAACTTGCAGGAGGTTGCTCATGCTGGTATGTTTTCACTCTTTGGAACCACTCCGAGTGACAAAGGGATTGTGGGATTAGGCCACCCTCTGACCCCTTAGTATTAGCTCTTGGAAAGGATAATAAAGCCACCAGGGCAAAACCCAAACAATGCTGTAGTGCATGTTCAATAAACCAAAGACGCACCATCCTGACAAGGTACACCAAGCAGAGGCTCTGGAACAAGAAATGGTAGATTTGCTTAGACCACCCCCTAGAAAACGGGAGAGGGGAGGGGTAGTAGGGAAGACAGATTCAGAATTACCATCAACCCCAGCCTCTCCCACTTCATCCTCTGCTTCATCTTCTTCGGGAGAACAGCAATTGAGGTAGGGGTTTCCCCACCAACTCCTGAACCAGGAGAGCCACCCAAACTGTGCCCACCACTACTCAGTAGGGGCAGCAAGTGGGATGAACCTGAACCCCTCCCACAGGGTCCTATAGCATCAAGGACCCAGAAACAAACTAGAGAGGTCATACAGACACCTCTAAGGGAAGCAATAACCCTGAGGGGACAACAGGGCAAATTAAGGTTCCCTTTTCTACTATGATTTGGAGGCTTGGGAAAAGATTGCTAAGAGCTATGGAGTGACCCTACAGTAGGTGTTGCCAAGAAAATTAGGTTTATGATTAGCAGCATAGGCATGATTGGGCTGACCTCCAGCTACTGCTTGATGTTTTAACAGAGACAGAGAAGCAATTGGTTTTGAAGGTAGCTGGGGATCTGGCTGACGATGATTGTAGAACAACACAGGAGGATGTTAAAGATGTACTTCCTCTTCAAGATCCGGTTGGAATCCCAAAACCCGGAGGGATCAGGATGGCTGAGGAGATACCAAGAATTGATAGTGAAAGGGCTGGAGAGAGCAAACCCTAAGACCATAAACTGGTCAGCCCTTTATGCTATTCAACAGGGCCCCTCTCAAACACCTTCTGAATTTTTAGATCATTTGTGAGATGCAATGTGTCAACACACCACCTGGATCCTCGATCTGATGAAGGAACACAACAATTGGTAATTTGTTTTTAGGGCAATCTAGAGGAGATATCAGGTGGAAACTCCAGAAGACTCAGAGCCCAGCCAGCTGGAACTTGGAGACTTTGCTGGAGGAGACATGGAGAGTTTTTAGCAATTGGGAAGAGGGATATAAACAGGGGATGAGGAAATTGGTAGCATAAGTAAGAGAGGAGGAAAAAGGAAAACCAAGGTCCACCGAAACAAGGACCACCCGACTGGGAAAAGACCAATGTGCATTTTGTAAGAAATTTGGACACTGGAAGAACCAGTGCCCAGAACGAAGAAGGGGTGAGGAACAGAGAAGAGATGATTGGAAAGGAGAAGGGGTGGTTGCTCATGTGAAGGAGGACTGAGGAGGACCGGAGGGCCCTACCCCAGGGGACCCTCTGGGTATAGTCAAACTGGGGAACAAAGAGAAAGAGGTGGAATTTTTAATAGACACATGGGCTCCATATTCAGTGCTGAATAAGGCCCTGATACCTATAACAAATGATTATGTTATGGTAAGGGGGGCCACTGGCCAATCTGAAAGAGCTAATTTTTGCAAACCACTGAGGTATCAATTGGGAAAACAATGGGGAATTCATCAATTTTTATACATGCCTAATGCTCCATCTGCACTTTTGAACAGGGATCTGCTTGAGCAGTTGGAAGCGAAAATAATATTTCAAAATGGGGAAATCAGTTTGGAGGTAAAAGATCATCAATATGTGGAATTGTTAAGCTTAATGCTAATTACCAAAGAAATTGAAGCTGCAAATGAAGAAGGGATTAGTACAAATGAAGAAGCATTAGTCCAATCATTGAAAGCTTTTTGCAGATAGGACTGGTACAAGAATGTGAATCTGATTTTAATACTCCTATTCTGCCAGTAAAGAAGCCCAATGGGTCATAAAGGTTAATACAAGATTTAAGGGCTGTTAACAAGGTAACTGAAGATTTGTACCCAGTGGTTGCCAAAACTTAGACCTTGTTAACTCGGTTTACACCTGAACCTGGTTTGCTGTTCTAGATTTAAAGGATGCTTTCTTTTGACTTTCTCTCTATGAAGCCAGCCAGAAATTTTTGCATATGAATGGGAAAGCCCCAAAACTGGACACAAAACTCAGCTCACTTTGTACTACCCCAAGGATTTAAGAACTCTCCCACGAAAAGAGAATTTGAAGAACAATTTGCAAAAGCTCTGAAATCCTGGGAAGCTCCATCAGGAGAAGGACAGCTGTTACAGTATGTGGACGACCTCCTGAGAGCTACCAAAACTCAAGAGGTATGTGTGGAGTGGATGGTAAGCCTCCGAAAACTTTTGTGTCTACAGGGGTATCAAGTATCCCAGAAGAAAGCCCAGCTGGTGAGGCAAACAGTTCTTTCTTTGGGCTACGAGGTCAGTGCTGGACAGAGAACCTTCAGATGGGTCACAAGGAGGCAATATGCCAGACCCCAAAACCCCAGACAGTAAAAGAACTGAGAACCTTTTTGGGCATGACGGGGTGGTGCAGACTGGATTTACAATTATGGGCTCTTAGTCAAACCCCTGTATGCCTTGATTACAGAATGAAACAGAGACCTCCAATGGATGAAAGAAGCAACAGGAGCCTCGGACCAGCTAAAGAAGGCCCTCATGTCAGCTCCAGCCCTGGGACTCCCAGACGTGAGTAAACCATTCCTTTTGTTTCTCAGAAAAGCAGGGGATTGCTTTGGGAATACCAGCACAGACCTGGGCCGTATGGCAGGGCAGTCGCCTGCCTCTCTAAGCAGCTGGGTGCAGCAGCCAAGGGATGGCCAGGGTGTCTCAGAGCCGTTTCAGCAGTGGCAGTGAATATTCAAGAAGCACTCAAGTTCACCCTAGGCCAGAAGATGACTGTGCTAGTGTCCCACACGGTGTCTGCAGTCCTGGGGGTAAAAGGTGGACTCTGGCTTTCCCTGCAGAGATTCTTGAAATACCAAGCCACAATGGTAGAACAAGATGATGTAGAAGTTGTGGTAACCAATCTTTTGAACCCAGCTTCCTTCCTCAGTGGGAGTGTGGGAGAAGCAGTGATCCATGATTGCCTGGAGACCATCGAAGCCACCTTCTCCAGTCACCCAGACCTGAAGGACATCCCTCTCGAGGACACTGAGACCTGGTTTACTGATGGAAGCAGCTATGTGATCAGCTAAAAGACACGCTGGTTATGCAAGCCAAGAGGTAACAGAGTCTGGACCATTACCAACCAACACCCAGCACCGAAGGCTGAAATAATTGCCTTAACCTGGGCTTTGGAGCTGGCAAAAGGAAAGAAAATTAATATTTACACTGACTCAAAGTATGCATTTGGGGTAGTTCATGCACATGGAGCCATCTGTTGAATTTAAAAGGAAAAAGTATTAAACATGCACAAGAGATAATCAAACTGTTGGAGGCAGTCCAGCTACCTGAAAAGGTAACCATCATCCACATTAAGGCACACCAAAAAAAAGTGAGCTCTGAATTGGAGGAAGGTAATTAGCTGGCAGACAGGCAAAAGAAGCAGCTAAAGGTGAGGTAATTATTGAAACAGTAGAAGCAGCCTTTATTTCAGATGGATGGATTTTTTTTGAAGGTAAGGAAAGGAACAAAAAAAGGAGAAAAGATTTATTGAAAAGAAAAATTGAAGTTCTAAACAAGAACTGTGGGCTACTACAGATGAAGCGAAAGGAAGGCTTTTGGTCCCCTCTTATATGTTATGGTCATTAGTGAAAGAGGAACATGAAAAAAGCATTGGGGAACAGATGCTTTATATAACTATTAGAAGGACAGAATTATAGCTAAAAATTTGCCAAGTACAGTAATTCAGATGACTCATCAATGTAGCCATTGCCTCCAAACAAACACCAAAAATATTCCCGAATCAAAGCTTGGTAAAAGTGGAAAAGTTTATAGGCCTGGGCAGCAATGGCAAATTGATTTTTCAGAACCACCCAGGAGAGGGGGGTATTGATACCTATGGTGTTAACAGATACCTTTTAGGGTGGCCAGAAGCTTTCCCTACCAGAATTGCCAAAGCACAGGAGGTAACCAAAGCATTGTTACAGGAAATAATACTGTGGTTTGGAGTTCCAGCCGCAATGTCCTCAGATAGACGGACACATTTTATTTCAAAAATTGTACAGCAAATTAGCCGCCACCTAGGCATAGACTGGGAACTTCACACTCCACATCATCCTCAGTCAAGCGCCAAGTGGAGAAAATGAATCATTTGATCAGCAAATTATAAAACTGGGACAAGAGACAAAGTTACATTGGCCTCCAGCTCTTCCATTTAGCATTGCTACGAATTCAGACCAAGCCAGAATAAAAGAAAAACTAATCTCTTTGAAATATTGTATGGAAGGCCATATGGAGTTCAAGAAGGGACAACACCCACTCAAGTAGGGGAAGAAACCCTACACAGATATAGGATGGCCCTAAACAAACAACTTAGAGAAATTGAGAAATGTGGCTGGGGCTCGAAGCAGAGAATTAGATGGAGCAGTACATGATGTATAGCCTGGGGATTATGTGTATGTTAAGGCTTTGCAGAAAAGAATCTGGAACCACAGTGGTAGGGACCATTCCAGGTGCTCCTCACCACCTTTACTGCAATCAAAATCAAGGAACAAAGCACCTGGATCCATCACTCCTGAGTGAAGAAGGCTCCTGAGGGACTTTGGAAAGTTATACTGGGTGACAATGAACTGAAATGAAACTTTCTCAGGAAAATAAATACAGTGTGGGTGAAATGATAAGTATAGTTTAACAACTCTCCAAGGAATAGAAAGGCTTGTAGTTGTAATGGATAATCAGGTAGGTATAGCCTGGAGAGTTGTGGCATTTGTGACCATGGCTATAGCCACAGCTAAGGCAGCACCACTTGTATATAATGTGACTGGTATAGATGAGTGCCAAGGGAAAGTTTTATGATTTTGACTCCTGTGAGTCTGTGAGTCAGTTGTTAAAAGTTACAAATGCAGCTGTGTGGGAAGGAAGAAATGTTTGGGGATGTGAATATGTGTTTGTCCAGGATGGATTCCATGAATCTCATCAAAGACCCATGAAACCTATCTGAATTGGTCCTGAATGCTGCGAAAAATGCTTAACCAAATGTTCGGAGTTTAGGCTCAAAATAGAAGGTTGTGCAATTAAGGATTTTAAGGTTGATTTTAATATAACTCAGATTTGTACTGATCCCCTAAAAGATGAGGTTAAGATTATTCCACCAATGCCAACACTAAGAGAAACCAGAGCTACTCAAATCACTTTAGAACCCATAGCTCCCATAATTACCAAAACTGGGCCATTTGCTGTTAAAAAGACAGGAATTCAAAAATTGCTAGTTAATCCAAAGTGGGCATTAAAACAGGTGGAGATGGCAATGCAAGTGAATGCCTCTGCCATTCAACCCGAGAGTGCTCCATTTTTAAAGATCTCTTTATGGGTTGGACCATCTGGCTGCAGAAGCGTGTGCCTTACATGTCCAGACAGAAGAGAGACCTCACTGGGTTATTGGGAATGGGACTAGGGGTTTTAAACTCAATGGATTCAGAAGTATTAATGAACAAATTGATAATAACGGGCAGTGATATGGTTAAATTGCAAAAACCTCTACAATCTTCCTTATTGGCATCAGGTACCAGCCAGTGGAAGTTATCAAAAATAACTTCTTCTTCTTCTTCTTCTTCTTCTTCTTCTTCTTCTTCTTCTTCTTCTTCTTCTTCTTCTTCCTTTTTATTACTTTTTATTATATCTATTATTATAATTTTTTATATTTATATTATATGTTTTATATATTTAATACTTTAAATAATTTATATTTTATATTTTAGTATTTATATATATTTCTATTTCTATTATATATAATATATATATATAATATATAAATTATATATATTATATTATATATTATATATAAATTATATATTTATTGTATATTATATTATTAGTATATATTGATATACTATATTTATCTTATTATTTATATATTATATTTATTATAACTTTTAATTTATTATTTTTATATTACCAGAATGGGAAAACATAGAAGAGCAGGATCATGAATAAAAATAATGAATAAAAATAATAATACTGAATAAATAATAATAATGAATAATAATACCTAATTATAATATATAATAAAATAATGAATAATAATGAATAATATGAATTAATAGAATTAATAATATATAAATATTATATAAAATATTTTTCCTTTAGGGGTAAATCATGAGGGGACTGTACCATATCCTTCTGAACACAGAATGTGGGCATGGAAGTTGAAGGAAGGTGGTGAACTATTAGAACCCTGCTCAATGAGGGAACAATTGGGGTTTATATGTGAAGGCAATGTAGGGGATGATGAATTTTTAATTATTTATTTTATATAATTTTTAATTAATTTTTAATCTAATTTCCTATCAGGCACCTGTCATATCACACCAACATAAAAAGGCAAACTTGACTACTGTTCAAGAAATATCTCCTGTGACCATAGGGATGAACTTAACTTTGGTTGCACAATTATTGAAACAAAATGAATTAAAGAAAATTCTTAAAGAAATTAAAGATGATGGAAACAGAACCCTGATTACAATGCACCATGAGACAGAGACTATACAGATAGTATTGAAAAGGTCAGAAGAAGGCCCATCCCATCATTGGTGGGATGTGCTTTTTGGGTGGTCACCAACAGCAACTGGCTTACTCAATACCTTGGTTCATCCAATTATTGTTTTGCTCATTTTAGTTGGACAAAGTTGATCTTGTCTGTTTCAATACTTGTTTGGAATTGGAGAATGCTGCAGTGAGTAGCAGCTTTACCTTCAATATCAAGAGCATATGGTACAGTTTTTAGAGACACCTATTGGACAGCTTGGCTAGTAAGAAGAATCTATATATTAGTAAAAAATTTACTAACCTTGAAGAAAGAGCGGGGAAATTATCATGATTTTAAAGAATTAAGATATTAGCTAAGGGTTGGAAGCAATTCATATTGATCAGGATGTAAGTTAGATAAGCAAAAGATAAGTTAAGGATTATTAGATGCTTTAACTAGAGCTAATAGATGTATTGTTTGCCATATGAGTTCATTCTAATATTGTTTATAGAAGGAAGTGGAATAAGTGAACTGTTATTAGAACAGATTAAAACCAGTAAAACAATGACCAGCACTTGGACTTTATATCAATCAATCATGAAGCAGGGGACATTGCATTGTGCCAGAGGGTCACAGAGCCTGAGCAAGACAATCCTTACTTAATCCTTCAAGACCACTGACCTAATTTGAGAACACTGACCCATTCAAGAGAAGAACTGTGCACACATGAAGGACTAATAGCCTCATTTGAATAGAGAACGGGGATGGGAGGTGCTAAAGTTATTCATATGCATTGTATGTAAGATCTTGGGATGAGACAACTCCAGGACACTCTCTGGTGTTAATAAGCAATCAACTTTCTAACTTTACTTAGAGGGTCTTTGTCCATAATCATATTGGTTTTTAACGATTAGCACTTGAGGAGATTGTCTGAAACTTTGGAGTCCTAGATTGATAAAAAAGGACGAAAACCCCTCTTTGCCTGAGTGCAGCCAGTTCTCCAAGCAAAGCAGGTCCCAGGGGAGTGAGGAGAGACAGGATGGGTTGGGGAATGTGGAGCAAGGTTGTCCACACTGGGTCAGACCTCAAGGCACAGCTTCTCTGACCAGGCCAGACCTCCAAAGGAATGTCCCTGGGTCAGTATTAGTCACTAAATGCTGAAATCACCTCATGAGTAATAAGAAAAGTAATAAAATACAACCTTTAAATAGGAATATATATTTCCAAATATATATTTCCAAATGTCTTTCAAATATTTCTCCATATTTCCAATATTTCCTGCAGCAGGAAATCTTCCTAATCAACAGCACCAGATCAGAGGGAAATGAAGGCACTGCCATGGTTTGTCAACACTTGCTTGATCCTAATGAGCCCTGTGGTGCATTTGGTGCTGAGACCTGGAACCTCAGGACCTGAGAGGAGATTGCACAAACCTTGCCAGGAGTCAAAGTCAAAAAAAAAACCCCAAAGTGTCTTGAGGAATTAATGGGTTGCACTGAGGTCCATGTCCAACACAGGCTGCTCATGGAGTCCTTGGAGGGGAGAATTGGAGGCCAGGATTACACAAAAAACCTCTCAGAGACTCAGTGTGGGAAGGAAAATCCAAAGTACCTTAAACATCTTGAGTATCTCAAAGAAATAATGAGCCCCACTGAGTGTTGTTACTGACAAAGCCTCTCAAGGGACTCATTAAAGCAGAGAATTGGAGGCCAGGATTGCACAAACCTCTCAGAGACTCCAAGGCAAAAGCCAAACCCAAAGTCCTTGGAAAAACCTGCAGTCCCTGGCAGCATGAAGGAGCCCCCCAGGGCCATTGCTGACCAAGGCTCCTTCCCCAGGGACTCCTTCCAGCACATCCTGGAGGCCACTGGCATGGGAGGGGGATGCTGAGGGCAGCACAAGGGGCTGACAGTGCCCAGCCTTGCTGGGGCTGTGCCAGGAGGCCCCAGGGCCTCAGGACAAGGTGTCTCCTCAGTGCCCTTGGTGGCACAGAGGCTGCTGTGGCCCAGGGCACCAAGACTTGGCTTCTCTTTGTCCCCACCTGTCATCACTGCCTGCAGTTCTCTGCTCTGCCTGGGGCCTGGGGACACTTTCTGTGTCATGTCCCTCAGTGGGACCCATTAAAACTTCCAGAAACTGCGGAGCTGGCTTCTGCCTTGGAGTTCCTGAGAGGTTTCTTCAGCTCCCTCTCAGGGACTGATGTTCAGGGCCTCAGCACAAAGCCCCGAGAGGGTCATTAAAGTCCTTGTGCTGTGTCTGTGCTGCTGAGCTGGGCTGAGCTCATCATCCAGAGGGAGATCCTGGCAACCAAGAAGAGCTTAAAAACACATTTCTCTGCATGAGCAGCGTTTCTGCCAGCTCAGCAGGGCTGGGGCACTGCCTGCTGCCACCCCGGGCACAGCACACAGGCACACAGGGCTTCAGCTCAGCCTGGGCTGGCAGCACAGAGCAGAGCTCACTCAGGGCTCACTGCAGGAGAAATCCTCCCAGGCTTGCAAACAGTCACTCTCTGGCTGGGGGAAGAGAAGCTGCAGCTCCTGCAGGGATCTCCTGAAGCTGCCACATCCCCCAGCTTGGAGCACCTTCCAGGAGCACTGTGGGAGCTGCTGCAGGGCAGGGATGTGGCCCTAGGGCAGGGCTGGGTTTCCCTGCTGCCCCAGCCCAGGCCCAGCACAAGGCAGCTCCCTGGGGCCAGGCTCTGCTGCAGGGCTGAGCAGCCGGGGCTGCAGCCAGGGGTGCCCAGGGCTGTGGTGCAGAGCAGGGTCCTGCAGCCCAGGGCGCTGTGCTGGCCCAGGGACTCTGCTGCCTGCCAGGGACAGCTCTCAGCCGGCCCGGGGAGCTGCTGCCAACGCTGGGAGAAGCTGTGGGGGGAAGGAGCCACCCTGAGCAGGGCAGCTGCTGCTGCTGCTGCTGGCTGCTGCTGCTGGCTGCTGCTGCTGCTGCTGCTGCTGCTGAGAGGGGCTGTGTTGGGCAGGGCTGCTCCCAGCTCCACACCAGCCTGGGCACAGCTGCAGAGGGCACTTGCCAAAAGAAGGTAAGCCTGGCATTGCTGTAAAGGTCAGCAGCTCTCCTGAGAGTGTTTTCAATTTCCTGCTTGGAGAAGGATGAAGAAGTTGGGGTGATGTGACAAAAATATTTTTGCTTTTTTAAACATTTTTCATGTATTTGTAGCTCTGTTAACTGCTAATATACAGTTATAAAACTATAAGTCTTAATTAACTGTTTTCAACTACTATTACATACTATATAACTATACTCCTTAATTAACTCTATTATGTTCCTCACCCTTTCTCATAGATTTTACAACAATAAGCTTGTAAATACATTTCAGAAATATTGTATAGACTTCTTTTCAGGAAGTGGACCTATGAAAAGAACGTTTATGTTTTTAACCACAGTGTGAGCAGTTATTAAAAAAAAATCGGGCAAAGAAGCCCTTGGACCTACTCCAATGGGTTGACGCAGGGCTGTATAGCTGGGTAAACTGAAACTCCTAGATAATCAGGGAACCCTGTACTCTGGGCAGGGTCTGGTTTATGCCAGGGTGACAGGGGAGTGTGATTGTGCTCTGATTGCAGCCAAAACTGCAAACCCAGGGCAGTTGGGAACAAGCCCATCCAGCCCCTCACCTTCCCTGAGCCACAGGGAATCCTTTGCCACTCACATCTCTCAGTGGCAAACTGTGAGTGCAGCAGGAATGCTGGGGATTTCTGACCTCAGAGAGCCAGAAATGATGTGTGGGCAGGGAAATAATGACTAAAATTCCTTCTGCTCTCCATGTCCTTTAGAAGTAGAAGTGCAGATGGCAACAAGCCTATCTGCATTAGGAGTGATTCCACTCACAAATCCTGAATATCCAGCCTTGTCCCTCTGCCACATGGCCACAAACCCAGGGCAGCAGGGCAGGGATGGCTCCTTCAGAGCCCCCACGCACAGGCCTGGCTGCTCCTGGCACACACAAACAGCACAACTGGAGCTCAGGCAGGGACCTGGGGGAAGGTTTTCCCAGAGCAGGAACAAGGGTGGGTGAGTCACAGCGGGACAAGCTACAGGGAATGGCCCAGGTTTGGCTGAAAGCAGCCTCTGCTGACTTGTCCCTGTCCTTTATCAATGAACAGGTGCCCATGGCCAGCCAGAGCAAATGTCCAACAGCAGCTCCATCAGCCACTTCCTCCTGCTGCCATTGACAGAGACACGGCAGCTGCAGCTCCTGCACTTCTGCCTCTTCCTGGGAATCTCCCTGGCTGCCCTCCTGGGCAACGGCCTCATCATCAGCGCCGTAGCCTGCGGCCACCTCCTGCACAGCCCCATGTTCTTCTTCCTGCTCAACCTGGCCCTCACCGACCTGGGCTCCATCTGCACCACTGTCCCCAAAGCCATGCACAATTCCCTCTGGGACACCACAACCATCTCCTACGCAGGTTGTGCTGTACAGGTATTTTTTTTCTTGTTCTTCATCTCAGCAGAGTACTATCTCCTGACCATCATGTGCTACGACCGCTACGTGTCCATCTGCAAACCCCTGCACTACGGGAACCTCCTGGGCAGCAGAGCTTGTGCCCACATGGCAGCAGCTGCCTGGGCAAGTGCCTTTCTCACTGCTGTCATGCACATGGCCAATACATTTTCCCTGCCCCTTTGCCATGGCAATGCCCTGGGTCAATTCTTCTGTGAAATGCCACAGATAATCAAACTCTCCTGTACACACTCCTACATCAGAGAAGTTGGAGTTATTGTGTTTAGTGTAACTTTATCATTCTTCTGTCTTGTGTTCATAGTTTTCTCCTATGTGCAGATCTTCAGGGCTGTTCTGAGGATCCCCTCTGAGCAGAGACGGCACAAAGCCTTTTCCACCTGCCTCCCTCACCTGGCTGTGCTCTCTCTGTTCTTCAGCACTGCAGTGTTTGCTCAGCTGAAACCCTCCTCCATCTCCTCCCCATCCCTGGATCTGGCCCTGTCAGTTCTGTACTCGGTGATGCCTCCAGCCCTGAACCCCCTCATCTACAGCCTGAGGAACCAGGAGCTCAAGTCTGCAGTGTGGTCACTGATGACTGGATGTTTTCAGAAACATTAAACTGGTGGCCAATTTCTGCAAAACACTTGTAATAAAAGTCATATTTAAAGTTCTTGTTGGTTTCATTTTGGATTTTATTTTACTTTGTTTTTTTTTTCTTTTAATACTGCCCACTAATAAATGTTGTTGTTTGTGCTGTTTCTCATTTTGTTGCTCTCCACCTTCCCTGTTTCCACAGTGTCAATGAGGGGCTGCGCTCTTGGTGGCTTTAAAGGAACTCAAGGATCTCCCAGCCAAGTTTTCTGCAGAGATCCCCCTTTGGTTCCCTTCTCTGCAGCTGCAGCAGCAATGTCTGTGTGCAGAGCTGGGGGCAGATCAGTGCTGGCACAGCAGCTGTGCCCAGCAGCAGCAGCAGCCCTTGGTGTTGCCAGTGCTGCTGCCGTGGCCCTGCCCCACTGCCCTGCTGGCCCTGGTGTTGCTGTAGGGCCTGAGTGCTCTCGGGGCCGGGCACAGTGCTGGGGGTGGCAGTGCCGGGGCTGCAGCAGGGACAGGCCATGGGCACTGCTGGGGCAGCGCTGACGCCTCAGGCCAGGGCCTGGGGGCTGCAGGCTCCTTGCCCAGGCTCTCTCCAGAACACTTTGCCCAGGCCAATGCTGAGCACAGAAAAGCCCCGGGAGCAGCCCCAGGCTGGCCGTGGGCAGGCTGGGGGCAAACAGCATGGCTGGGGCTCTGCAAGGTACCTGGGGCAATGGGGTCCTACCGGGATCACAGTGGGAGAGGCTGGGCCCATGCTGGAGGAGACTGGGATCATACTGGATCTTACTCGCAGCAACTGGGACTGCACTGAGGGTGACTGGGAGTTGCTGTGAGCAACTGGAATCAGGTTGGAAGAAACTGAGGACAACTGGGAGTGACTGGGAACATGCTGGGAGTGACTGGGATACACTGGGAGAGACTGAAACCACAGTGGGGGTAAATGGGAGCAGCTGTGCCCATGCTGGAGTCATACTGGGATCCTACTGGAACCGAACTGGGAATGACTGGAAAGGGGCTGGCTGGGACTGGAACCATGCTGGAGGTGACTGGGAGAAACTGGGCTCAAACTGGGAGTGACAGGCAGTCACTCAGGGCATGACCGGAATAATACTGGGAGTATCTGGAAGTGACTGGGGTCATACTGGGGGTGACTGGAACCAAAGTGGGAGTGACTGGGTCCTCCTGGGTTCATCCCGGGAGCCACTGGGATTACAATGGGTGTGAACAGATCCTGACTGGGAGTTACTGGGAGCTACTTTTGGGAAGAAAATGTTGACAAATTGGGAGCAACTGGGATCAACTTGAAGGGACTGGGACTATGCTGAGGGGACTGAGACCACAACTGGGGCAACTGGGATCATAGTGGGAGCAGCTAGGACCACAATTTGGGAAATTGCAGGATAATGGAATCAAGCTGGAGGCAACTTGGAGTAAGTGGGAAAGACTGGGATCATTCTGAGATAACCAGAACCTTACTGGGATATACTGGGATATACTGGGATATACTGGGATATACTGGCAGTGTCTTTAACCATACTGGGGAGACTGGAACTACATTGGGAACTGCTGGAACCATGCTGGGGAAAACTAGGAGTACATGTGACCATCCTGAGAGGGACTGGGACTATTCTAGGGACAACTGGGAGGAACTGGGAGGAACTGGGAACAAGTGGAACTTTTCTGGCAGCAACTGGGATCATACTGGCATCACAGTGGGAGCAGCTGAGTTCATGCTGGTTGAGACTGGGGTCACACTGAGGGTGACTGGACATCTACTGGGATTGACCTGGAGTGGTTGTAAACAACTGGAATCACACTGGAACAACTGGGAAGAACTGGGAATGACTGGGAGCATGCTGGGAATGACTGGGATTAGGCTGTAAGTGACTGAGATCATACTGGGAGTGACTGGAATCATTCTGGGATTATTATAGTGGGTTTCAATGCACCTTGCCTGAGAGTTACTGGCAGCTACCAAATTCATGCTGAGAGCCTATTGGAGATGGTCTGGGAGGAACTGGGAATGAAAGAATGCATGCTGGTGACAACTGGGATGTACTGGCAGTGACTGGGTTAAAACTGGGGGCAACTGAACCACGCTGAGGTAACTGGGAGTGTCTGGCAATGAGTCCGAGAATGTTCAGGGCAAGTGGGATATACTGGGAGTGCCTGAGACCATGCAAGTGGTGACTGGGACCACACTGGGAGCCAATGGGAATGTGCTGGGGGAAACTGGGATCTTGCTGGGGGCAGCTGGGGACAAGTATGAGTGACTGGGGCCCTGCTGGGAGAGACTGGCATTATACTGGACTCATTCTGGGATCGTACTGGGAGTTACTGAGGCTGTGCCAGGGGCAGCTTGGAACACACTGGACAAAAGTGGGAGCAACTGGGAGCAACTGGGATCAACTGGGACCGTGCTAGGGGCAAACTGCATCATTGAGAGGAATGACTGGCAGTGACTGAGCTCCTATTGGGAATGGCAAATAAATAAATAAATCCTGGTTTATGATTGTTATGCTGTGTGAACGTGTCCTGACTGTGAGACCTGATCCATATAAATTTCTTCTAACCCTCAGCTAAAATCTTAACTCTTTAAAATCATGATTCAGATCACCCTGAATGTTGGGGTGCCCCCTGAATGTCGGGGTCTCCCCCACAGCCCCCCCCCGCTAAGGGTCATCTGTGTCCACGTCAACCGGGAGGACGCGACAGTGGCTGTCATCTTCTCCTGGCCTGTCAGGGTGAGTGAGGACCCCTGAGAACCCTCAAAATCACTTCGGTACCCCAAAAAAACCACCTGGATACCCCCCAAATCTCCTGGATCTCCCCCAAATCACCTGGGAACCCCAAAATCATCTGTGTACCCCCCAAAATCACCTGGATACACCTGGGTGCTTCCCCAATTCACCTAGGTACCCCTCAAAAAATCACCTGGAAACCACCCAGAAGTCCCCTGGAGAAACCTGAGAATCCCAAAAATCACCTGGGTACCCCATCAATTGCCTGGGTACCCTCAAAAATCACCTGAGAACACCAAAAATCACCTGGATTCCTTCCAAAATCATCTGGATTACCCCAAAAAGTGTCTGGGTACCCCTCAAATCATCTGGATCTCCCCCCAAATATGCCTGGGTACCCCGTAAACCACCTGGTAAACCCAAGAATCAGCTGGATACTTCCAAAATTACTTGGGTACCCCTGGGTACCCCAAAAATCATCTGGGTATCCTCAAAAATCACCTGAATACTCCCAAAAAATCACCCGGATATGCCTGGGTACCCAACAAAATCTCCTGGATCAGCCTCCCAGATCACCTGGGTAGCCCCCAAAATCACCTGGATACAGCTGGGTACCCCCAAAAATTTTTGGGCCCCTGCCGAAACCGGTGTTTGTGAATCCCCAATGCTTTGGCTGGGTAGATGCGGTGTCCCATTTATCCCATTGACTTGACTGGGCAGACCTGGTGTCCTGTTTACCCCCATTTCTGTACAGTAACCCTTCCCAGTGCTCCCAGTAATGCCATGGAGCTCCCAGTAACCCCAGAGCTCCCCCTTTTGATGAGTTCCAAGGTAATTTTTTAGGGGTACTCAGGTGATTTGGGGGAGTACCCAGGTGTATCCAGGTGATTTTGGGAGTACCCAGGTGATTTTTTGGGGTTCCCAGGGTTATCCAGGAGGTTTTGGAGAATACCAGGGTGATTTTGGGGGGGATCCAGGTGATTTTTTGCCATTCCCAGGGATCCCCACTCACCCTGATGGGCTGGAAGGAGATCACGGCCACTGTCATGTCCTCCCAGTCAATGTGGACACAGATGACCCTCAGCGGCAGGGGGACTGTGGGGGACACCCCAACATTCAGGGGGCACCCCAAACTCCAGGCGTGGGCCCCAGGGATAGGAGGGAGCCCCGAGTTACCTCAGGAGAGGATGCAGTGCAGGTACACCCAGGCGCTTTGGTCCATGGGGTGGGTGAAGATGGTCTTCTACACCAGCTCCAGCTCTGGGGAAAGGCAAAGGAGGCACCCCAAAATCTCATGGGGGCAACCAGGGTACACACCAAGATCTGAAACGAGGGACCCTGGTGTACCCATTGAACCCAATAGGGATTTTTAGGAACACCAGGTCCACCCATTAAAACCAATGGAGATTTTTAGGGCCAACCGGTCCAACCTCTTGATCCAATGAGGATTTAGGGACATGGGGTCTACCCATTGAAATCAGTAGGGATCTTTTGGAGACCATGTCTATTATGGGCAATGGGAATTTGGGGAAACCAGGTCTACCCATTCAATGCAATGGAGATTTAGAGACACCAGATTTACCTTCTTAAAGTCAAAGGGAATTTTGGGACACCTGGTCTACCCACTAATGTGAGGAATTTGGAAAATTGGGTTCTGGTATAATGGGAACTTTGGGACATCAGGCCTACCCATTGAAATAATGGGCTTTTTTGGTCCACCAGGTCTACCCTTTAAGGACAATGGGGACTTAAGGACACCTGGTCTGCCTATTGAAACCAATGGGGATTTAGCGCCACCAGGTCTAGCCATTAAAAACAAGAGGGATTTTAGGAACATCAGATGTAGCCATTAAGGACAAAGGGGATTTGGAGTCATCAGGTCTACCCACTAAAACCCATGGGCTCAGTGGGACACTGGGTCTACCCCTAATGCGGGGAGTTCAGAAAATCACATCTAGCAATTGATGTGAATAGGAAATTTGGGACATCAGGTCTACCTCCAAATGGGGGATTTCAGGAAACCAGGTCTACCCATGGATGGAAATGGTGATCTGGGGACACCAGGTCTACCCATTAACGACTGTAAAGACATCAGGTCTACCATTGAAGTCAATGGGGATTTAGGGGCACCAGGTCTACTCATTAAGGTCAATGGGAATTTTTGGGACAACGCAACAAAGTTCAACTTCAAGCAAGGGGCTGGAGAATTTTTTGGGATAGGATCCTGACAAAAACCTGGCAATTGTTCCAGGGGACTCTCTCACCTTTATTCAGCCTTTAACAGGACAGTGCCTCAGCCTCGACCCTCCTGCAGTTCCTGGTGGGTGCCAGGAGATGCAGCTGGTGGTGCCAGGCCAAGAAGTTGGAGAAGTCGTGGTTCAGCAGGGCCCTGGAAAAGGCCAGATTGGCCTTGGGTCCTGCCCAGCCACCAGTGCCTGCAGTGGTCCTAGGTATGGACTGGGAGGGCATCAGTAGAAACCAGTAAAAACACTGGGAGATGCCCCTGAGCCCCTTTGTTCCGAGGTGGCAGCTCCCAGTATAAACCAGTAAGAGTTATTGCACCAAAACCCATTCCCAGTATGGGATTTAGGGGTCCCAGGTCTACCCTATTGAAGTCAGTGGGGATTTAAGAACATCAGGTCCACCCAATAAAGCAAATGGGTATTTTGGGACTTCAGGTCTACCCATTCAAGCCAATGGGGATTCTGGGACATCAGGTCTACCCATGAAAGTCAGATCTAAGGGCTCCCAGTATGGTCTTGGGGCTCCTACTTTTACCAGGTTTCTACTGGGATGGCACCAGTATAATCCAGCAAGAACTGGGAGCCACCCCCGATCCCCTGAGCCCTGGGGGGGCAGCTCCCAGTATAAACCAGTAAGGCCAGCACAACATAAAGTCACTCCCAGTGGGTCCCAAGCCCCATCCCAGTATAAACCAGTACATCCCAATATAACCCGGTACATCTCAGTATAACCAAGTATAAACCAATGCCCCCAGCCTGCCATCCCTGTACAAATGAGTATAAACCAGTGCAAACCAGTGTAATCTAGTATAACCGAGGGACTCCCAGCGCCCCATCCCAGTACATACCAGAATATCCCAGTATAAACCAATACCCCAAACCTCTGTCCGAACCAGTATAACCCACTCACCCTTCAACAGCCCCATCTGGCCTGTGCGCAAGTCTGATGGAGAATGGAGACTGACTGTGGACTATCGTGCATTTAATGAGGTGACACCACCGCTGAGCGCTGCTGTGCCGGACATGCTGGAACTCCAGTACGAGCTGGAGTCCAAGGCAGCGAGGTGGTACGCCACTATTGACATTGCTAATGCATTTTTCTCCATTCCTCTGGCTGCAGAGTGAAGACCTCAGTTGGCCTACACCTGGAGGGTGAGTGGGTTTTGCTGACCACCCCTTGGCTCTCCAGCTCCCGGATCATCTTGTGGATGGGGATCACGGCATCTCGATTGGTCCGATGCTGCCGGCGGTGCACCGTCGAGGTGGCAACTGGTACTCGTTGTTCTTCTACCTTCAGGAGTCCTACTGCAGATGGGTTCTCTGACAGTCCAGGCAAGGTGTTCAATTTCTTGATGTCCTCTGCCTCCACAGCAGCTATTCCAAAAGCCCAACTGACTCCCTTAGGGTCTCAGGTAATAGCCATTCCTGAGGAAGTCAATGCCCAGAACACACGGGGCCTCTGAGCTGGTTATATTCGGATGTTTCTGCCACTCCTTCCTGGTCAGGCTCACCTCGGCTTCCAGCAGAATCAGTTGCTGTGATCCCCCTGTCACCCCAGCAATGGAAATAGATTCTGCCCCCACATGTCTCGATGGCATCAGGGTACACTGCGCACCACATTCAACTTCTAGGGTGTTCTGGTCCGGTTGGCAATCTCAAGCCAAAGGTATTTCCAAGGTGGCAGTCTCTGCACTTTTTCCTGCTGCAACTCAAATCCCACAGCGGCCAAAGCAGTGATAGTCTTATCCAGAATTTGTGTAAGTCCATTGTCACTGGGGGCACACACAAGCACGTCATCCATATAATGAAGGATGACGGCCTCTCCAGCATTGGCACACACCGGGGACAGTATTTTGGCCACGTACCACTGGCAAATGGTTGGTGAGTTCTTTAACCCTTACAGCAAAACTCTCCAGTGGTGACGCTTCATGGGTGCCTCCCCGCTGATGGAAGGCACAGAGAATGCAAACTGCGGGGCATTGGCTGGATCTAGGGGAATCTGGAAAAAACAATCTTTTCTATCAATGACAGCCAAATTCCAGTTTTGGAGGAGAATTGAAGGGGATGGCATACCGGGCTGAAGAAACCCCATGCCCTCAATGACCTCATTAATTTTTTGAAAATCCTGAAGGAGGTGCCACGTGTCCTTTCCTGGCTTTTTGATCACAAAAACCAGAGAATTCCAGGGACTGTTAGTTTCCACAATATGACCTTTAGCCAATTGCTCCTCCACGAGTTGAGTGCCTTCAATTTCTGTTTGTTCAGTGGCCACTGATCCTCCCAAATTGGGGTATCTATCAGCCAATTTAGTTTTTGGAAGGGGCACTCCTCAGTGGAGGCAATTAAAAATCTTTTCGGTTTTTTGGGATTTCTAGTTTAACTCCCCACTGGGACATGGCATCTCTTCCCTACAAGGTAAATTTGGAATCTAGAACAAACAAAGAAGCCAATTGCCCATCTGGTCCCTCAATTTGCACAATGCTCTTGGATTGTTTTGCCAGTTGTGTGCCCTCTGTACCTGTAACCTTACCAGCCACGGGTTGCAACTCCCAATGTGATGGCTACTTGTGTGGTGGTATGACTGTCACATCTGACCCTGTGTCCATCATTCTCTGGAGCTGGATGAAATCCCTCTCCCTCTTGAGCCCACACCAAATTATGAGTTTGTTCTCTCCCACCATTTCTGTCCAATAGACCCAAAGGTCCAGATCACCCTAGGGCAGTTTGGGCAGTGGTATGGCCTGGGCAATGACTCAGCCCTTTGGTAGGAAGAGGGGAGGATAGACACAACGTGCCAAGAGAGCTCGTTGCTCCAGATCTGATGGCAAAAGTGCTGGACTAATCTTGATCTCAGAGGGAGTGTGCTTAGAATCCCTGATAACAAGGCACTTACTATCAGTCTGCTGTAGGTTGGTCACGTGTCCAGGGTCAACACTGACCACTTGCCAGTCGGGTGTGTTGAAAGGCAAACCTGTTGTTAACTCAAGCCTAAATGGCTTCCATATCCTCTTGGTTGTTCCCAACCCTGAGGGTTCCTTAGGGTCCCACACCTTCCCAGAATTGGGTTGCCCCACGACCCTGACAACCTGATGACCTGTCCCATTTTTCTCATCACGTGGGAGAAGCTCACACTCCTCCCCTTGTTTTTTGGAACTGGAATGTTCCCTTTCTCCCCCTCCCCCACTGCTCCCACCAGTGTGAGTGATGTTTTATTCTCAAAGGGACAAAAGCACATCACATGTCCCTCCCCCCACCACTGGAAACATTTGACCCTCCCAGCCACTGGTGGTCCAGCTGGAATGGTGGCTGGTGCTGCAATCCGGCCTCTGAGCCCAGACCCTTTCCGCTGTTCATCTGGGTCCCTTATGGCTCACTTGGTGCAGGTCTCAGTGAGAAGGTCCAGGGTTGGAGGTGGAGCAACCAGAAGCCCAGAGATGATCCTCTTGCAGCCATCACTGGCATTGCTTTGTGCCACTTTCAGGCACCAAGTGGCTTTGTGCCACTTCCAGGATCATCTTCTGTTGCATCTCCTGCTCCTCTCTCTGGTTTTCCACCACTGCATGAAGTCTATCTATAAAATCTAGGAAAGGCTCAGAAGGGGATTGTTCAATTGAGATAGAACTCTGCCTAGGAACTTTAGTGGGCATGATCTGAAATGGCCTTTTGGCAGCATCCTTCATGTGATTTAACACAGGAGGGGTTCCTGGGTAACAGTGGGTTTTACTGGTTTGTACTGGGATGGGGTGCTGGGGGTTACTGGGTTATACTGGTTTATACTGGGATAGGGTGCTGGGTGTTACTGAGTTTTACTGGATTATACTGGGAGATGGAGCAGCATATGAGTGAGTGCCCCCTGTTGATGGGGAGGACCTTGTGGCCTACGGTGAGTTTTACTGGTTTATACTGGGATGGGGTGTTGGGGGGCATTGGTTTATACTGGGTTATACTGGGATATACTAGTTTGTACTGGGATGGGGTGCTGGGAGTTACTGGGTTATACTGGGTTACAATGGTTTGAACTGGTGTATACTTATTTGTACAGGGATGGCAGGCTGGGGGCATTGGTTTATAATGGGTCATACTGGGATATACTGGGTTATATTGGGATGTACTGATTTTTACTGGGATGTGGCTTGGGACCCACTGGGAGTGACTTCAGGTTGTGCTGGCCTTACTGGTTTATACTGGGAGCTGCCCCCACAACGCTCAGGGGTTTGGGTGTGGCTCCCAGTGCTTACTGGTTTATACTGGTGCCCTCCCAGTAGAAACCTGGTAAAAGTGGGAGCCCCAAGACCATACTGGGATCCCTTTGACCCGCCTTTAATGGACCTGATGTCCCAGAATCTCCATTGGCTTGAATGGGTAGACCTGATGTCCCAAAATCCCCATTTACTTCAACAGGGTAGACCTGGTGTCCCTAAACCCCATACTGGGAATGGGTTTGGGTGCATTAACCCTTACTGGTTTATACTGGGAGCTGCCACATCAGGCCACAGGGGCCTGGGGGCAGCTCCCAGTGCCCCCTGGTTTGTACTGGTGCCCTCCCAGTCCACACCTGGGACCACCAGCAGGCACTGGTGGCCCGGCGGGACCCTGAGGCCAAGCTGGCCTTTGCCAGAGCGCTGCTGAGCCACAACTTCTCCAACTTCTTGGCCTGGCACCACTGGCTGCGGCTCCTGGTGCTCACCAGGAACTGCAGGAATGGCGAGGCCGGGATGCTGTCCCCCAAAAGGAAGGTGAGAGATTCCCCTGGAAAAATTCCCAGAATTTTGGTGGGATTTTATCCCAAAAATTCTCCAGCCCCTTGCTTGAAGTTGAGCTCTGTTGGGTTAGATGGGTAGACCTGCTGTCCCAAAAAATTCCAGTTGACCTTAATAAGTAGACCTGGCGTACCTAAATCCTCATTGACTTCAACAGTTGACTTGATGTCCTTACAGTTGATAAGGGATAGACCTGGTGTCCCCAGGTCACCATTTCCATTGATGGGTAGATCTGTTTTCCTGAAATCCCCATTGGTTTCAATGGACAGACCTGGTGTCCTAAATCCCCCAATTGACTTTATTGGAGGTAGAGCTGTTGTCCCAAAATTCCCATTCACATCAATGACTGGACCTGATTCCCTAAAATCCCTACATTAAGGGGTAGACCCAGTGTCCCACTGAGCCCATTGGTTTCAGTGGGTAGACCTGATGACCCCAAATCCCCATTGTTCCTAATGGGTACACCTGATGTTCCTAAAATCCCTGTTGTTTTTAACAGATAGACCTGGTGTCTCTAAACCCCAACTGGTTTCAATGGGTAGACCTGGTGTCCCTAAATCCCCATTTTCCTTAAAGGCTAGACCTGGTGAACCAAAAAATCCCATTATTGCAATGGGTAGACCTGGTGTCCCAAAATTCCCTTTGACTTCAGTAAGGTAATTCTGGTGTCCCTAAATCTCCATTGCCTTGAATGGGTAGACCTGGTTTCCCCAAATCCCCATTGCCCTTAATAGACATGGTCTCCAAACAATCCTGGTTGATTTTAATGGGTAGACCCTATGTCCCTAAATCCCCATCGGTTTCAATGGCTAGACATGTTGTCCCTAAACATCTGATTTCAATGGGTAGGCTTGTTGTCCCTAAATCCTCATTGGATCAAGAGGTTGATCTGTTGACCCTAAAATTCTCCATTGGTTTTAATAGGAAGACCTGTTGTCCCTAAAAATTTGGGTTCAATGGGTAGATCTGTTAACCCCAAATCCTCATTGATTTCAATGGGTAGACCTGAGGCCCTACACACCTGGATGCCCCCATTCAGATCTCAGGGTGTCCTGTGGCTGCCCCCCGGAGATTTTGGGCTGCCCCCTTTGCCCCTCCCCAGAGCTGGAGCTGCTGCAGAACGCCGTCTTCACCGACCCCACGGACCAAAGTGCCTGGGTGTACCTGCACTGCATCCTCTCCTGAGGTAACTTCGGGCTCCCTCCCATCCCTGGGCCTCTCCCCTGGAGTTTTGGGGTGCCCCCTGAATGTTGGGGTGTCCTCCCACAGCCACCCTGCTGCTGAGGGTCATCTGCATCCATGTTGACTGGGAGGACACAACTGTGGCCATCATCTTCTCCCAGCCCATCAGGGAGAGTGGGGACCACGGGGAACCCCCAAAAAACACCTGGATCCCCCCGAAAATTGCCCTGGTACCCCAAAAACCACATGGATAACCCTGCAACACCCAAAAAAATCACCTGGGTACTCCCCAAAAAATCACCTAGATACATCTGGGTACTCCCAAATCACCTGAGTACCCCCCAAAATTACCCCTCAAAAGTCGTCTGGATTCACCTGGGTACCCCCAAAAATCTCTGGACCCCACCAAACTGGTGGTTGTAAAACCCATTGCTTTGACTGGGTAGACCTGGTGTCTCATTTATCCCTATTGCCTTTAATGGGTAGACCTGGTGTCCTGCCTACCCCCATTTATCCCCAGTAACTTTTCCCAGTGTTCCCAGTAATGCCCCAGGGCTCCCAGTAACTCCAGTTCCCACCCTCAACCACTCCCAGTGCTCCCAGTAACCCCAGGTCCTGCCCTTAGCCACCTCCAGTGCTCCCAGGAATAGCTCCCTGTTTGACTACTTTGCCCTCCCAGTCCTCCCAGTAACCCCTCCCAGTGCTCCCAGTTTGCCCAGTTTCCCCCTTTCCTCCCTCCCAGTGCTTCCAGTTCCCCACCAGTGCTTCCAGTTCCTCCCCCACAGCTATCCCTTAGCCTTTCCCAGTGCTCCCAGTTTAACCAGTAACCCTTCCCAATCAAGTCATGTTAACGGACAGCCCTGGTGTCCCTAAATTCCCATTGACTTTCATTGAGTAGACCTGGTGTCCTGTGATAGTTGGACTCAGAAAAAATAAAACATTAAAATTGGGCTGAACTTCAAAAGTTACGAAGATAGTTTGTTTACACACTCTAAAGAATTAAGGGGAAAAAAAAAAAGAAATTGAAACTTCGAAACACTTCCCTTTCTCCCACAAACTGTTCACTTTCCCATAACCAACATAGAGAGACTAAACTATTATTTTTCAGTAAGTTTTAAACTATTTAAACATTATCTTTCATCACCTTGGCAGAGGAGTCTCTCTGGAGTCCATGAAGGCATTCGCCACAAGAAACAGTCTGGTGGCTCCCAAAGTCACAAACCTGCAACCGCCTGGAATTTTGCAGATTGTGCCATCTCATCCATGAGCAGCCTTTCTCTTGGCTACTCATGGGCCTCTCAGCATATTTGGGGTATTTGTTTAAGAATGCTTTTTTTAGTATTTCACAAAGATTCTCCTCTTCTGTCTTTAAAATCACCTCTCTCTCAAGAGACCTCCTTTTACTAGAGCTAAAGGGTCAAATCTGCATCTCAGACAGCTGAGACCTCTTTTTATCTCAGGAGCTGGGGAACTTACTCTACAACGTCCTCAGGGAAATCTCAATTACATCAGTCCATCACCTTCAGCTAAAACAGCATTCTCCAAAACAGCAGCGATATATTACAAAGAACAGTCCGTTTCTCCATGGTTAACATCTAGAGAAGTCCAGTCAAAAATGTCCACTTCCTCAATCCTTTCTTCCAGATAACTTTTATCAGTTCTTTTGCTGACTGTATCATGCTGTGTCTCTGCATTTTAGATCACTCTGATCTCCTTCTCTCCCTCTGGGAAAGGGTTGGAGTTCTGTGTAGAGGAATTTCTTAGAGAGCAGGGGCATGATTTGTTATGGGATGTAGCCTGAGCTATCCTAAACTAGGCCTCAGATTTGGGCCTGAATTAGGCCTCAGAGTTAGGCCTTGTTAGTAGTGAGCAAGCTTGTGGCGCAGTTAGAAATTACCTTAAGGTGTGCTTGGATTTAATTAATGTAGTTTTAGTAATTTTACCGTAGTGACCTTAAAGTTAAGATTGCTTACATTCCTTTTTAATCTAGTACCAATTAGAAAACACCTGTTCACATAAACTATCTGAGACTGTATATAAACCACCATTTTGAAGCAATAAAGGGAGAACATATGATATAACCAAATTGGTTGGACCTGTGTTGCTCTGTTCAGCCTCCCATGGAAATACCCTGATGATAAATGGCGCCACGAACAGGGACCTTGCTTAAATGCTAACTTGTTTAAATACGATTTCTTGTTTAAATACGATTTTTCTGTTTAAATACGATTTTTCTTTCTGTTTAAATACGATTTTTCTGTTTAAATACGATTTTTTTTTTCTGTTTAAATACGTTTTTCTGTTTAAATACGTTTTTGATTTCACCTTATGCGGTGAAACTTTGAAGAAGAGAGTTTAGAAGTCTCTGAGCTTATCTCCAGACCTGCCGGAGTTCCGGAGCCAAGCGGCCCCCCCTGGACCAGTGGTGAGCAGGACTTGCGGAGATGAACTGACTCAGAGCTGGGAGGCTGAAGGCGTGATTCGCTCCGTTTTGCCCAGGGTGAGACAGTGGCACGCCGTGGAAGGTGAAGGTAAGCTGCCCGCGGGAAGAGAGAAAGAAAAAAAGAAAAAATGGATACTGAAATGCTCGCGGCCAGCCGCCTTCTCATCAGTATGCTCTCAAAGAGAGGCGAAAAACTTAAAGAAAGTGAAGTAGAACAGTTGGCCCTGTGGGCCAAGAAGAAAGGGAAATTAAGCAATTCTTCACTCGTTTTTTGTGAAGCCGAGTGGAGAGAAATTGGCAATTTGTTGTGGAAAGCCGCGATTGCTGGAGGACGAGAGGCAAAAATAGCTCAAGAACTTGGCGCTGTCTGGCAAAAAATTCTAACTACTTTAGAGACTTTAGTTGCCGAGCGAAAGGCAGCCCAAGCTGCGATCCAAGCTATGGAAATTGGTACGCCGGCAGAATTAACAAATACGCAAAAATCCTCTAAGGTAGCGAGATTTTTTGGCATCAATTCAGCCCATCCAGTGAAAGGAAATGCAGCGCCCGTTTATTCTAACCTGCAAGATGTTATAAGCTCTGCTGAAAACCGCGTGGTCAATGCACAGGAAAAGTCTTTGTCTCTGTCTGGAAAAAATGGAGGAGAACAGGAAGCACAGCAGCCGCCAGAGTCTGGGGGCGTGGTGAAAGACGAGACAGCAGGCGGGACCGAGGGCGGAGCGGGGCCGGCTCAGGAGACGACACAGGGGGGCGGTGACAAGGGCGGTGACAAGGGCGGTGACGAAACCAAAAACCCGCCGCCCATCCCCTCACCGGAAGACAAGGCGGTGACGCAGGCGCAGGGAGTTCACGTGACCAAAACAAACATGGCGGCGCCCATGCCCACTTCCGTCGCGGAGTCCTCAGCCACTGCCGTGGATCCCGGGGCCACGGCGCGGCTTGCTAAAAAGACACATCGACCCGCGGCAGCCCAGTGTCCCCTGCCCTCTGATTCTGACTCGGATTCCGACTCAGACCAGGACAGTTCCAGCCCCGATTTTCGCAGCCCATCACGGCGAAAGAAAGAACCGCAGCACGCGCGTGGGCTGCGACACACAGTTGAGAGACTCGCAAAACTATCTACCCGACCGAGTTCTAAGGAAGATCGCATGGCATTGTCAGTCACCCAGCCAAATCCGATTGCAAACAGGTGGTCCAAAATAGTGAAAGATGCCATGAAGGATGGCAACTTTGATATAGCAAGTTACCTTGCTTGCCCAGTGATTACAGAAAATGCCCAAGCTCGATGGGAGCCTCACGAATGGAAGGTGTTAAGCCAAGCAAAGCAAACAGTTAGCACATATGGAATTAGATCAGAAGCAGACTTAAATTGGTTGTTTTCACAGCTAAAAAGCCATGGACTGATTGTAGCACCAGAAAAGATACAGCGATCAGCTCCTTGGAAATACTTAGGCTGGCTGATCACAGACGCACAAATTCGGCCACAAAAAATCACCTTGCATGCCAACATTTCCACCTTGTATGATGCCCAGAGACTCTGCAATGGGTTCGCACCATTGTAGGAATTACCAATGATGATTTACAACCCCTTGCACCATGGCTTCGAGGCAGTGATGCAAACAGTCCCCGAGAGTGCACCCCTGAGCAACAAGAAGCTTTAATTCGAGTATCAGAGAAACTGCAACGTGGTTGGAGCGCTCGTCGTATACTACATCTCCCACTGTCACTTTTTCTTTCTAACGCTGATGCCTGTCCACTTGCCATTGTTCTTCAATGGAAAAAGAAAAAGGGGGAACACCGATCTAAGCCTGGCTCAACAGCAATCCTGTTAGAGTGGGTGTTTTTACCTGTGCAACCAAAGACTCGTGTCATGACCAGAACAGATGCTCTTGCTGCGTTGATAAGAAAAGGCAGAGACAGAATTATAGAGATAGATAGGGAGGAACCAGCAGACATCAGTATTCCTGTGAAAAATGAAGATCTAGAATGGCAACTAAGACAATCTGCCGCTTTGCAAGAAGCACTGTTAGGGTTCACAGGTGTGATCCACAACCGACAACCAAAAGGCCCGATGTGGAAGTTGGTTCAGAGTCATCAGTGGCTGGAAAGACCATTGTGTTCCTTGAAACCAGTTGTTGGGAGAACTGTCTTTACTGATGCCAGTCGCAAAACAAAGAAGGCTGTGTGTGTTTGGCAACAGCAAGGAGAATGGAAGCAACACATAATCAAGAATAAACCAGGAGACAGTCTTCAAACCCTTGAACTGAGAGCAGTGTGTTAGGCGTTCCAGACTTGGGACAAAGAACCACTCAATGTTGTTTCAGATTCTCTATATGTAGTTGGAATTGTGCAGAAGATTGAAGATGCACTCATCAGGTCAACTCAAAATCAGCGCCTTGGAGAATTGTTCCTGTTCTTGCGAAGCGTGCTGAGGCAGCGTCAGCACGTCTTCTGTGTCATGCACATTCGGAGCCATCTATGCAACAGTGGTTTAGGAGGAGGCAACGCGCGGGCAGATGCTGCCGTCAGCTGCCTTGTCCATGTCCCTCCACAGAATGAGTTTGAGAAGGCTCGCAACAGTCATGACACTTTCCACCAAAATGCTAGGGCCCTGCACCGACAATTTCAGATCTCCCTGAATGATGCCCAAGGGATTGTGCGTGCCTGCCCTCAGTGTAGCCATCATGGGCCAGGCCTTGGCTTAGGCACAAACCCAAGAGGGTTGAAAGCTTTAGAATTATGGCAGATGGATGTAACCCATGTTCCAGAGTTTGGGAGGTTGAAATATGTCCATGTCACGATAGATACCTATTCTAAATTTATCTGGGCCACAGCACAACCAGGGGAAAAGGCTTTGCATGTTGAGAGACACCTGTCTATCTGCTTTGCTGTGATGGGTGTGCCTGTAGAGATCAAAACCGACAATGGTCCGGCCTATGCCGGTCAGCGAATTGCCAGATTTATGCAGACATGGGGGGTGAAGCATACCACCGGAATCCCCCATTCCCCTACAGGCCAAGCCATTGTAGAAAGGGCCAATCGTACCTTGAAAGAATACCTAGCAAAGCAGAAGCAGGATGGTGAAGTTGATGTAGCTAGTCGATTGTCTAAGGTATTGTTCACTCTAAACTTTTTATGTTTAGCAGAAGGAAGAGAAGAACCTGCAGTCATGATACACCATTATACAGTGAAAGAGGGAAGACCACAGGTGATCCCAGGACTTTATGTCTATCATAAGAACATGCAGACGGGTAAATGGGAGGAACCCAGTCCTGTTTTGTTTAATGGTCGTGGATACATGTGTGTTTCCACAGGAAAATCAAGATCTGTCTGGGTGCCGAGTCGATTCACTCGTGCGTGTCCTCAATCAGAGATACCAGCTAACGGTGATAATAACAGTGCTGACGGCGACTTACCTGGAGAGCCTTGTGAACACCCTCAGACTGCTGAAAATTAACTTTGTTAAAAGCAGAAAAATAATTATATAGCTACAGTTGTTAAGTTTAATTGTTAAGTTTAGTAGTTAAGTTGTGTTTAAAGTTAAGTTTAGTGTTAAGTTGTTTTTTAGTTAATTAGAGGGGTTTTTTTTGTAATTTTTATATATAGAATTTGAAAAGATAACCAGAGAAGATAAACAGAATGTTAAGATTTCAAGTGATCATTATAATTAACATCATTGCTTCAACAAGAGGGGTGTCAGAATTGCTTAACATTGACTCAAGACAAAATATGTGGGTCACCTGGGCCAATCAAACTGGGCAAGACTCATTTTGTCTGTCCTTGACCACGCCATCTAATCCTTTTCGTACTTGCCTGATCGGAGTCCCAGTGAATTCCATGTCAGATTTTAAAGCTCTGACTCAAGCCAAATTAATCCAAAAAGTGCTCTGGGAGCCCAAGCTGTTGCTATCGCACAAAATCTTAAAATCACCAGTACTGGACCTCAAGAACTTGACCTCATGGGTTCTGTGCAGGCAATTATTGTTTGGTTTTTGGTCGGTTTTTTTAAATTCAAGTTTACTAATTATAAAGAAGAATGGGCCAGAAGTAGCGACACTTGGGTGTCTCCAAAATCCCCATTGTATTACAATAATTCTGAATATTGCAACACTTGGACTGCATCTGTAACACCGGCAAAGGGTGTTGCAGAAAGACTGCCACCAGGAATCTCTCATTTGTGGAGACAGAGCCTGGTCTGCAATACCTCGAGGAGCTGTAGCGGCCCATGCTATTTTGGCAAACTGACAATATTTGCTCCTAGCATTCATCAGGTTCTCGGATTACCCCACAAAAACCAACGAGTCAGGCGCAGTGTCATTCAACTAAATAGTGATTGCATTGATAAAGTAGAGTTATGGAGCCGTGCAGCTGTCATATCAGCATCATTTCTTGCCCCAGGAGTTGCGTCAGCACATGCCTCACGCAACTGAAAACCTTAGCCTGTTGGGCAGGAAAGCAAATAAATATAACATCTAACTTGTTAAGTGAACTCGCTGCAGATATTAGCGACATCCGCAATGCAGTTCTCCAAAACAGAGCTGCCATTGACTTTCTCCTTCTCTCCCAAGGGCATGGATTGACGAGTTCGCCGGCATGTGTTGTATGAACTTATCGACCATTCTCAATCAATTTACAAACAGCTGTCACAGCTAAAAGATAACATGAAAAAGCTTGTAGTTGTTGGCACTCCGTTTGACAATTGGCTTAGTTCATGGGGTTTTACTGGATGGATTAAAGATTTAGTTCATTTTGGTATTATAATTTTTATTGTTATTGTAGTTATTTAGTTATTGTGCCTTGTTTATTGCAGTGTATGCAAAAATTAATTAACCGTTCTTTTAACTCAATTTGGGTAATGCAAAAAGAAAAAGGGGGAATTGTAGAGGAATTTCTTAAGAGCAGGGGCATGATTTGTTATGGGATGTAGCCTGAGCTATCCTAAACTAGGCCTCAGATTTGGGCCTGATTAGGCCTCAGAGTTAGGCCTTGTTAGTAGTGAGCAAGTTGTGGCGCAGTTAGAAATTACCTTAAGGTGTGCTTGGATTTAATTAATGTAGTTTTAGTAATTTTACCGTAGTGACCTTAAGTTAAGATTGCTTACATTCCTTTTTAATCTAGTACCAATTAGAAAACACCTGTTCACATAAACTATCTGAGACTGTATATAAACACCATTTTGAAGCAATAAGGGAGAACATATGATATAACCAAATTGGTTGGACCTGTGTTGCTCTGTTCAGCCTCCCATGGAAATACCCTGATGATAGTTCTGAAAGCTTCATGTTGCCAGGAAGGGTTAAATCTGCCCAAGGTCTTTCTCTCTCTCTCTCTGCAGCTCACAGATGTTAGAATGATATTTCACCTTTTATGTCCCTGGAGACGTAACTACTTTCAACTGGTTCTTTCCTGAACTTCCTGAAAACTCACTTCCTAGTCAAAACCACCACAGCATGGGAACTGATTCAAAAAGATACATGAAAATTTTTGTAAGTTAGACTACGTGCATAAGTAAACGAGTACATGTGCCTCATTAACTTTCTGTCAAAGTTTTGCCAATTATATTGATGCTAATTGCTTTCCAGCAATGAATATAATAAGTTATTGTGATGTAATCAATGACTTAAGATCACACTTTATTAGAGTATATAAGCTAGAGAACAAGCAGAATAAAAACTTCTTCCATTTTGGATCCTGATCACGTGTGTGTTTGTCACATCCGACCTAACAGTAACAGCCAGGGCAGAGCTGTCCAGCATTGCCCTCAGCTCTGGGCACTCTGGGTTCACCCGTGGGGGAAAAGAACAAAATTTGGGACATTTTCCCACCCTAAATTTGGAATTTCCAACCCTGAAATTCGTGAGTTTAACCCAAAATGTTTGATATATCAGGTCTACCCAATGAATTAATGGAGGGTCTTTTTAAAACAGGTCTACCCACTGAAATGAATGACAGGGAAAGCAAATCTACCCATTGAACTGAATGGAAGAAAAAGACATGAATTCTACCCATTGAAATCAGTGGATGGAAAGGACACCAGTCTACCCCAATAGCAGCAAAAGGGATTATGGACACCAGGTCTACCAGTTCAAGTCAATGGGATAATGGGACACCGCATCTACCCAGTAGAAGCAGAGGAGAATCACGACGACCAGTTTGGGCAAGGGCCTAAAATTTGGGAGTTACCCAGGTGTATCCAGGTGATTTGAGGGGGAATCCAGGTGATTTGGGGGGTATGCAGGCAACTATTGGGGGATCCAGGTGATTCCTGGGGTACCCAGGTGATTTTTTGAGGGTACCCCGGTTATTTTTGGGCTACCCAGATGTACCTAGGTGATTGGGGGAGATCCAAGTGACTTTTAGGAGTACCCAGGTGCTTTTTGGGGGTTTCAAGGTGATTTTGGGGAGTATCCAGGTGATTTTTTGGGGGTACCCCAAGTGACTTTTTGAGAAAGCAAGGTGATTTTTGGGGGTATTCAGGTGATTTTTTAGGGGTATCTAGGTGATTTGGGGGTTCCCAGGTGTCCCACTCACCCTGATGGGCCAGGAGAAGAAGACAGCACCGTTGCATCCTCCCAGGCAATGTGGACACAGATGACCCTCGGTGGCAGGGGGGCTGTGGGGGACACCCCAAAATTCAGGAGGCACCCCAACATCTGGGGGGCACTGAATCATGATTTTAAAGAGTTAAGATTTTAGCTAAGAAATGGAAGTAATTTATATTGATCAGGGTGTAAATTAGATAAGCAAATGATAGGTTAATGATTATTAGATGCCTAAACTAGAGCTAATTGCTGTATTGTTTGCCATTATGAGCTTGTTTATAGAAGTGGAGTAAGTGAACCGTTATAAGAACAGATTGAGACCAGTAGAACAATGACCAGCACCTGGACTTTTAATCAATCAATCACAAAGCAGGGGACCTTGGATCGTGCCAGAGGGTCACAGAGACCTGATGAAGACTCTCCTGACTTCATCCTTTGAGACCACTTATCCAATTCAAGAGAAGAATTGTGCACACATGAAGTATTAATAGCCTCATTTTAATACAGAGCGGGGATGGGAGGTGCTGAGGTTATGCACATGTATTGTGTGTAAGATCTTGGGAAATAAATAGAGGGCAAAGAACCTTGTACGGGGCAGTCACACCTTTTGGAGATGACTCCCATGCCGCCCACCGGTGTTAATAAACATTCCACTTTCTAACTGTAACTGCTTAGAGAGTCTCTGCCCATGGTCACATCTGTTTTTGTGAATAACACCTGAGATTGTCTGAAACTTTGGAGTTTTAGATTTCTAAAAAGGGAAGAAAACCCCTCTTTGTTTGTGTGCAGCCAGTTCTCCAAGCAAAGCAGGTCCCAAGTGGGTGAAGAGAGACGGGATGGGGTTGGGGCATGTGGAGCAAGGTTGTCCACACCGGGGTCAGACCTCAAGGCACAGCTTCTCTGAGCAGGCCAGACCTCCTGAGGATAGACCTTGGATCAATTATCCATCCCTGAATGTTGCAGTCATTTCTTCTCTGAAGAGAAAAATACACCCTTAAAAATAGGAATGTGGGTTTATTTGAAATATTTCCCCATAAACTGAGGAGAAAACACTTCCAAGTGAACTGCACCTGACCGGAGGAAAATCAAGGCACAGCCATGGTTTGTCAGGACTTGCTTTATCCCAGTGAGCCCCGTGGTGCATTTGGCGCTGAGTCCTGGAACCTCAGGGCCTGAGAGGAGATTGCACAAACCTTTCCAAGAGTCAAAGTCAGAAAAAAACCCAGAAGTGTCTCAAAGCATTAATGGGTCTCACTGATGTCCATCCCCAAGCCAGGCTCCTCATGGAGCCCTTGGAGGAGAGAACTGGAGGCCAGGAATGGACAAAAACCTTTCAGAGATTCAGTGACAAAAAAGAAGTACTTAAATTACCCTTGAGTACTCAGAAGTATGAATGATCCCTGTTGAGTGTTTTTACTGACCAAGAATCCCAAGGGACTCTAAAAAGTAGATAATTGGGGCCATGATTGCACAAACCTACTACAGAGTCAGTTTGAAAAGGGAAACACAAAGTACCAAAACTAACTGAAGTGCCTTGTAGTATTAATGATCCCCACTGAGTGTTGTTACTGACAAAGCCTCTCAAGGGACTCATTAAAGCAGAGAATTGGAGGCCAGGATTTCACAAACCTCTCAGAGACTCCAAGGCAAAAGCCAAACCCAAAGTCCTTGGAAAAACCTGCAGTCCCTGGCAGCATGAAGGAGCCCCCCAGGGCCATTGCTGACCAAGGCTCCTTCCCCAGGGACTCCTTCCAGCACATCCTGGAGGCCACTGGCATGGGAGGGGGATGCTGAGGGCAGCACAAGGGGCTGACAGTGCCCAGCCTTGCTGGGGCTGTGCCAGGAGGCCCCAGGGCCTCAGGACAAGGTGTCTCCTCAGTGCCCTTGGTGGCACAGAGGCTGCTGTGGCCCAGGGCACCCAGACTTGGCTTCTCTTTGTCCCCACCTGTCATCACTGCCTGCAGTTCTCTGCTCTGCCTGGGGCGTGGGGACACTTTCTGTGTCGTGTCCCTCAGTGGGACCCATTAAAACTTCCAGAAACTTTGGAGTTGGCTTCTGCCTTGGAGTTCTGGAGAGGTTTCTTCAGCTCCCTCTCAGGGACTGATGTTCAGGGCCTCAGCACAAAGCCCTGAGAGGGTCATTAAAGTCCTTGTGCTGTGTCTTTGCTGCTGAGCTGGGCT
>JAJEOU010001224.1:165684-199138 GCA_021534815.1 Acrocephalus arundinaceus
AGTGCCTAGCAAGGGGGAGAAAGAGTCCTGAATTGGGCCCCCTGGGCACGGAAAGCTCCCCATGGGCCAGGCGCCTCCCAGCTCTTTGGATATGGGAAAGTGCAGTCAGCTTGCTTCAATATTCCATGGTCAAGTGGACTGCAGAGAACGGTCTTCTGTTCTTTCTTTCTTTCTTTCTTCTTTCTTTTTCTTTCCTTTCTTTCTTTTTTTTTTTTCTTTTTTTTTTTTTTTTTTTCTTTTTTTCTTTTTTCTTTTTTCTTTTTTCTTTTTTTTTTCTTTCTTTTTTTTTTTTTTTTCTTCTTTTTTTTTCTTTTTTTTTTTTTTTTTTTTTTTTTTCTTTTTCTTTTTTTTTTTTTTTTTTTTTTTTTTTTTTTCTTTTTTTTTTTTTTTTTCTTCTTTTCTTTCTTGTTCTCAACTCCCAGGCGCTGGCTCCTTCCAGGGCCACCTGGGCCAGCTACCTCATCCCAGGCAAAGCGGTACGACCGAGGAAACGGTGCTGCTGGGCCAGGCCACCTCAGCCTGGATGACCAGCAACGTTCTTCTCTTCCAGGGGCCTCGGCCATACACGCCCCCAGGGAATGTCACAGCCCCGAGGCTGCGGAGCTCCAGAGGCTTGGCACACTGTCAGGAGCCAGGTCTGATTGCTCATCTCACACCCCTCTTGCTCTCTCCAGGCAGGGCTTCTGCACACTCACCTTGGTCAGTTTGCGTCCTCCAGCTGCTGCCCAACTGTTGGGCCGAGCAGGAGGCGCACAGCAGCTTCCTCTCTGTGACAAGCCATGGAAGCACCAGTGTTCATTTCCTGTGAGACGCTCACAGGCAAGCAATCCACAGCTGCTCCAAGTCAACACAACTGACCGGCCATGACAGCCCTGGGCCTGGATCAGCTGGATTCCTCGCACACAGCTCCAAAGGCCTCCTGGCACTCACACTGCCAGACCAGGGAATAGAACATTAAGGCCCTCCAGTGGGAAGAAATTAGAAAAACCCCCCACCAAAGCACCAAGAGAATACTCGCCCGCAACAGCTGCCTACCTCCTCAGCCGTTTCACCAAATAACGCACCTGGATCAAGAGCAACAACCAATTCCTCAGGCTTATCTGCAGCAGCAGCTTGGGACAGTTTGCAGCGCACCTCATATCTCACGGGGGGCCCCTATGGCGGCAGTGCGGGCCCTTGGCAGCCGGCCCAATCCTCAGCCAAGGGGAGAAAGAGCTCTGAATTGTGCCCGCCTGGCACGGAAAGCCTGCCCCAGGCTGCTCACCCACGGCACTCTCTGGATACTGCGGAAAGCTGCGTGCTCTGCCCTTCCCATTTCCAATGTTCTAATGTCTGCCGAGACACAGGTTAATCTGTTTTCTTTCTTTCTTATTTTTTTCTTTCTCTTTCTTTCTTTCTTTCTTTCCTTTTCTTTTTCTTTCTTTTTTCTTTTCTTCTTTCTTTCTTTTCTTTCTTTCTTTCTTTCTTTTTTCTTTTCTTCTTTCTTCTTCTTCTTCTTTTTTTTCTTTTCCCTCCCATCCCAATAAGGCCTGCGCCTCTTCCCAGTGGCCACCCACTGGGCACTCACCTTCCCAGCAAGCAGGACGCACCGAGGAAACGGCTGCTGGGGCCAGGCACCTCCAGCCTGGGACCAGCCAAACGCTTTTCTTCCAGGGCCTCGGCACTCACCACGCTCAGGAATGCTCACGCCCCGAGGCCTGCCGCAGCTCCAGGGCCTGGCACACTGCTCCCAGGACAGCCAGTTGATGCCTCATCCTCCACCACACCTTCTGCCTCTCTCCCAGCGGCCCTCTGCAACCATCACCTTCGGCTCAGCTTTGCGGTCCACTCCCAGTGCTGCCAAACTGTTGGGCCGAGGCAGGAGCGGCGCCGAGCCTTCCCTCTCTGTGAACCGAAGCCATGGAGCACCAGTGTTCCTTCCCTGGAGACGCTACAGGCAAGGATCCACAGCTGCTCAGTAACCACAACTGGACGGCCACCTGACAGCTGGCCTGATCAGCTGTTCCTCTGCACTAATGCTCCAAAAAGGCTCCTGGCACTCCACACTTGCCAAGACAGGGTAGACACATTTACAGAGCTCGCCACAGTTAAGGGAAAGATTGACAACCCCCACCAAAGCACCAAGAAGAAATATCCGCGCCGCAAGCTGCCTACTCCCCCGCCTTTCACCAGAAAATTACCAAGTGACCTGAGACTCAAGCACACAATTCTCAGGCTTATCTGCGCAAGCAGCTTGAGAGCTTGCAGCAGCACCTTCCTCATCTCACTGAAAAAAAAGGCCCTGGAGGCCATGCAAGGCTTGCAAGCCAAGGCCAAGTGTAGCCCACAGGGCGAGAGAAAGGAGCTCTGATTGCCGCCCGGACGGAAAGCTGCCAGCTGCCTACCCACGCATTTTGGGACTACTGCGGGAAAGTGACAGTCAGCTTGCTTTCACATATTCCTGGTCTAAAGCTGCCTGCCAGAAGACACGGTACATTCTGTTTCTTTCTTTTTTCTTTCTTTCTTTCTTCTCTTTCTTTCTTTCTTTCTTTTTCTTTCTTTCTTTCTTCTTCTTTCTTTCTTTTCTTTCTTTCTTTCTTTCTTTCTTTTCTTTCTTTCTTTCTTCTTTCTTTCTTTCTTTCTTTCTTTCTTCTTTCTTTCTTTCTTTCTTTCTCTTTGTTCCTCACACTCCCAAAGGCCTGCGCCTCTCCTTTCCAGGGCCACCACTGGGCCAGCTCCCACCTATTCCCCAGGAGAGGACAGCACAAGAGAAACGGCTGCTGCGTGGGCCAGGCCACTCCATCTGGGAGACCAGCAACGCTTCTTCCTCTCCAGGGCCTCGGCACATCACCACGTCCCAGATGCTACCAGCCGAGGATGCCGAGCTCAAGCTGGCCATGCTCCCAGGACAGGCCAGCGTCTTGATTGCCATTCCACACCCTTGCTCTCTCCCAGCCTGGCCTTTCTGCAAATCACCCTTCGGCTAGCCTTGCGTCCACTCCATCTGCTGCACATGTTGGGCCCGGCAGGGCTGCGCAGCCCCAGCCTTCCCCTCTCTGTGACACCAAGCCATGAAGACGTGTTCTTCCCCTGGAGACGCTCACAGGCAGATACAGCTGCGTCATCAACACAACTGACGGCCATGCCAGCCTGCCTGGACTCAGCTGGAATTCCTTGACACAAAGCTCCCAAAAGCTCCTGGCCACCTCCACACTGCCAAGCCATGAGATTAGACAATTTACAGAGCTTCCGCCACAGCTACAGGGAAAGAATTAGAAAACCCCCCACCAAGCACCAGAAGAAAATTACTCGCCACCCGCAAGCTGCCTTACTCCCTCCGCTTTCCCAGAATAACACGCACCTGAGATAAAAGCAACACAATTCCTCGGTTATCTTGCAGCAAGCAGCCTGAGGACAGCCTTGCGCAGCACCTTTCCTCTCTCACTGAAAAAGCTGGCAGGCAGCTGCAGGGCCTTGGCAAGGCCGAGCCAGTTGCTAGCCCACGGGAGAGAAAAGAGCTCTGGATTGCGCCCTGGCAGGAAAGCCTGGCCCAGGCTGCTCACCACAGCACTTCTGGTACTGCGGAAAACGGGTCACTCTGCCTTCACATATTCATGGTCAAGTGCCTGCCAGAGAACGGTACATTGTTTTTTTTCTTTTCTACCTTTTCCTTCTTCCTTTCTTCTTTCTTTTCCTTTTCTTTCTTTCTTTTTATCTTTCTTTTCTCTTTCTTTCTTTCTTTCTTCTTTCTTTCTTTCTTTCTTTCTTTTCTTTTCTTTTTCTTTTTCTTTCTTTCTTTCTTTTTCTTCTTTCTTCTTTTCTTCTTTTTTCTTTTCCCTCACATCCCAGGCTGCGCCTCCTTCCAGGGCACCCTGGGCGCTCCCACCTTATCCAGGCGAGGTGGGACGACGAGGGCACGGTGCTGCTGGCCAGGCATCCAAGACCTGGAGACCAGCAACGTTCTTCCTTCAGGCCTCGGGCCACTCACACGCTCCCCAGTAATGCTCACAGCCCGAGGCTGCGCAGCTCCAGCAGCTTGGCACTCTGCCAGGGACGGCCAGCTCTGCATTGCCTCATCTCCCCACCCTTTGCTTCTCCCAGCCCAGAGCCATTCTGCAAACTCACCTTCGGTCAGCCTTGCGTCCACTCAGCTGCTGCCATCAACTGTTTGGCGAGCCAGGCGGCGCAAGCCCCGCCTTCCCTCTCTGTACACCACCAGCATGGAAGACCAGTGTTCCATTCCCTGGAGAGCGCTCACAGGCAGCATCCACAGCTGGGTCAGTCAAACAATGACCGGCCACTGACAGCTGGCTGGATGCTGGTTCCTCTGCCAACAGCTTCCAAAGGCTCTGGCCACCTCCACACTGCCACGACGAGAATAGAACATTTCAGATGCTCCGCCAAGGACAGGGAAGAAATTAGAACAACCCACAAGCAGAAGAATTTTACTCCGCCGCCACAGTGCTCCTACCTCCCTCCAGCCTTTCACCAGGAATAACAGATCTGGACTCAAGCGACAACAATTCCTCAGGCTTATTGCAGCTCAAAGCAAGCTTGAGGACAGCCTTGCGCAGTCACTCTTCCATGGAAGCCCCTTGGCGGCAGCTGCAGGGCCCTGGCAGGCGAGGCAAAGTTGCCCAGCCCACAGAGAGGGAGAAAGAAGCTCTGAATTGGCCGCCCCTGGCACGGAAGCTGCCCCAGGCTGCCTCACCCCAGCACTTCTTTGGAATAGCGGAAAGCTGACAGTCACTTTGCTTCACATTTCCCTGGTTAAAGTGCTCTGCCAGAGACACGTACATCTGTTCTTTCTTTCTTTTCTTTCTTTCTTTCCTTTCTTCTTCTTTCTTCTTTCTTTCTTTTTCTTTCTTTCTTTCTTTCTTTCTTTCTTCTTTCTTTTTCTTTCTTCCTTCTTTTCTTTCTTTCTTTCTTTCTTTCTTTCTTTCTTTCTTTCTTTCTTTTCTTTTTTCTTTCTTTCTTCTTCTTTCTTTTTCTTTCTTTCTTTCTTTTTTTTGTCCTCCAACTCCCGAAGGCCTGGCCTCCTTCCCGGGACCACCACTGGGCAGCTCGCACTCATCCAGGAGCCAGGGACAGCACCGAGGAACGGCTGTGCTGGCCAGAGCAACCTCCGCCTGGAGACCAGCAACGCTTCTCTCTCCAGGGGCCTCGGCCATCACACCTCCCAGGGAATGCTCACAGCCCCGAGGCTGCCGCAGCTCCAGCAGCCTGGACACTGCCCAGGGACAGCCAGCTGATTGCTCATCCACCACCTCTTGCCTCTTCCAGCCGGCCTTCTGCAATCACCCTTCGGCTAGCCTTTGCGTCCACTCCAGCTGCTTTGCCACAACTGTGGGCCCGAGGCAGGAGCGGGCACAGCCCCAGCTTCCCTCTTCTGTGACAACCACAGCCATGAGCCAGTGTCCATTCCTGGGACGCTACAGGCAGCATCCACAGCTCGTCAGTCAACACAACTGACGGCCACTGACACCGGCTGGGACTCAGCTGGTTCCTCTGCACACAGCTCCAAAAAGGCTCCTGCCACCCCACATGCCACAGACAGGGAGAATTAGGAACATTTACAGGTCCCGCCCCAGCTTACAGGAAAAGAAACATGGAACACCCCACCCAAGCACCAAGAAAGGAAAATACTCCGCCCCGCAGTGCCCTACCTCCTCCAGCTCACCGAAATACACATGCATAGAGACTCAAGCACCAACTATTCCCAGGCTTAATTCTGCGCAAGCAGTTTAAACCCGAGAAGACAGCTGCAGGCAGCACTTCCTCATCTCAGGAAAAGGCCCTGGCAGGCAGCTGCAGGGCCCTTGGCAGGCCAAGGCCAAGTGCCTCAGCCCACAGGGGAGAAAGAGTCTGATTGGCCGCCCCTGGCCGGAAAGCCTGGCCCAGGATGCTTCACACAGACTTTGACTACTGCGGAAAGCAGTCAGCTCTGCTTCACTATTCATGGTCTAAAGGCCTGCCAGAAGACACGGTACATTGTTCTTTTCTTTCTTTTCTTTTTTCTTTTCTTTTTTTTTTCTTTTTCTTTCTTTTTTCTTTTTTTTCTTTTTTTTCTTTCTTTCTTTTTTCTTTTTTCTTTTTTTTTTTCTTTCTTTTTTTTTTTCTTTCTTTTTTTTTCTTTCTTTCTTTCCTCCTTTCCTTTCTTTTTCTTTACTTCTTATCTCTTTCTCTCTTTCTTTTTTTCTTGTTCCCTCACAACTTCAAGGCTGCGCCTCTTCCCGGCACCACTGGCCGCTCCCACCTCATCCCAGGCAACAGATGATCGAGCACCCGAGGAAACGGCTGCTGCTGGGCCAGGCACCCTCCGCCTGGAGAACCAAGCAAACGTCTTCTCTCCAATTGGGGCCTCGGCCATCACCACGCTCTCCAGAAATGCTCACAGCCCGAGGCTGCCCGGGCTCCAAAGACAGCTTGGCACACTGCCCAGAGGGCAGCGCTCTGTATTGCTATTTCCACAACCCCTCTTGCTCTCCAGCCCAGCCTTCCAACACTCACCTCGGCTAGCCTTGGATCAGTCTGCACCATATGTGGGCACGAGAAGGAGGCCTGCAGGAGGATTAGTGGCTTTGAAAGGGGAGAAACAGCTGTGGAGAATTTAGAAAGTCAAGAAGGGGTGAATGGAATAGCTTTTATTTGTGGGAATTTTCCTGCAGCCTTTGGTGCATCGAGAGTTTGGCACTGTGCTGAGTCGTTAAAACTGAAGATCATAGACAGAGACACTCTAACAAGTTAAAGTTAGAAAGTGGAAGGTTTATTAACACTGGCGGGCAGCACGGGAGTCGTCTCCAAAGGGCGTGACCGCCCTGTACAAGGTTCTTTGCCCTCTGTTTATTTCCCATGATCTTACATACATTACATGTGCATAACCCCAGCACCTCCCAGCCCCTCTCTATATTAAAATGAGGCTATTAGTCCTTCATGTGTGTGCAATTCTTCTCTTGAATTAGGTTGATGGTCTCGAATTGGGTCAGTGGTCTTAAAGGATGCAGTCAGGAGTCTTCCTCAGGTCTCTGTGACCCTCTGGCACTACTCAAGGTCCCTGCTTTGTGATTGATTAATATAAAGTTCAGGTGCTGGTCATTGTTCTTACTGGTTTCAATCTGTTCTTATACAGTTCACTTCCTCCATTTCCTTCTAAAAACAAAACTAAAATGAGCTCATAATGGCAAACAATACATCAATTAGCTTGACCTTAAGAAACTGATAATTATGAACCTCCCAGTTTTTTTTAACTAACTTACATTCTGATCAATATGAATTGCTTCTAACCCTTAGCCAAAATTTCAACTCTTTAAAATCATGATTCACTAGTTCCTTCCAATCACTCCCACTATGGTCCCAGTTGCCTCCAGCTAGATCAACCCCCTCAGTCCCAGTATGATGCCATTTGCTCACAGCATGCTCCCAGTTGCTCCCAGTCATCCCCAGTATGGGGGATGATGTGCAGGGTATGTTCCCAGTCACTCTCAGGTACTCCCAGTGTTAGTCCAGTCTCTCCCACTAGGATCCAAAGATGAGCCCAGTGTGGTCCCAGTCACTGCCAGTACGAACCAGTTGCATCCCACATGGTTCCAGTTGCTTCCTTTCACCTTCACTTTTGTTCCAGTCACTCCCAGTCTCTCCCAGTGTACCCCAGTTCCTTGCAGCATGATCCCATTTGCTCACAACCACTCCCAGTCAGCCTCAGTGTAGTCACCCTCACTGCCAGTATGATCCCAGTCACCTCCAGCATGACCCCAATTCATCCCAGTATAAGCCCAGTTGCTTCCAGTCACCCCCAGCATGCACCCAGTCACTCCCAGTTCCTCCCAGTTGCTCCTGGCATGACCCCAGTTGCTCCCAGTAGTTCCTGGCATGATCCCAGTTTCTCCCAGGTGCTCCTGGTCACCCTCAGTGTGATCCCAGTCACTCCCAGTATATCCCAATTTCCTCCAACATGGCCTCAATTTCCCCACACAGACTTCTGACTCCCAGTGTGAATCCAGTATGATCCCAGTCTCCCTCAGTGTGATTGCAGTCTTCCCTGGAGTGGGCCCATCTGTTCCCAGTATGATCCCAGTATGATGTCAGTACTAACCCAGTGCAATCCCAGTCACTGTATGATCCCAGTACAAACCAGTCACTCCCAGTGATGCCATTTCTAGGGCACAACCCCATCCCCCGCATTCTGACCTGTCCCAGATCCATCCCTGCTCCTCCCATGAGCTGTGAGATGTCAGGGGAATGGGGAAGGAGGAGGAGGGAGGGAGGAAGAGGCAGAGCAGCAGCAGGAAGCAGGAGGAGAAGAGGAGAGGAAGAACCGGGCGGCTCAAGCACTCCCTGAAGTCACAGCCCCCTGGGACCATTGCCCCCATCCCACAGGTGCCAAAGGAGAGGGAGCTCGCCCCAAATATCCCAGGGGGTGCCTGGGTTTGGGGGTTTTTGGGGGGAGATGTTTGGAGTGTGAAAAACAAGGTTCACATTTCTGGTAAAATTTAAAAGGTTTAATAAAAAGACAAAAAGAGACACAAAAGTAAAGGGTTAAAATAAAAATTGTGGCTGGGTGCTTGGCATTCCTGGGATTGCCAATCTCCCTAGGATTGCTGGGAAACCGTCGGGGCTGCTGGGGCTGAAGGGGTGGGATGGCCGGGAAAGGGGCTCGGGGTTCCGGTGCCACAAGTGGCTGCTCCCAGTATGAGCCCAGTGGTCCTCCCCATGTGGTTCCAGTTTCCTCAGCTGTCCCAGTATGAGCCCAGTCACTGTTAGTCATTCCCCATTATGATGCAGGTTGCCCTCAGCTCAGTCCCACTTGCTCCCACTTGCTCCCAGTTGCCCCTGGTATAGTCCCAGTCACTCCCAGTATGATGCCAGTCTCTCCCAGTAGGGCCTCGGGCACTCACACTTGTCCCCAGTTGCCCCCAGTGTGGTCCCAGTTCTCTCCAGCATATTACCAGTGACTCCCAGTGTGGTCCCAGTCACCACCTGCATGGTCTCAGACACTCCCAGTATATCCCAGTTTCTCTGAACATTCTCGGAGTCATTGCCAGGCACTCCCAGTTACCCCAGCATGGTTCAGCTGCCCCCAGTTTTATCCCAGTTATTGCCCGTACATCCCAGTTGTCACCAGCATGCATCCTGTCATTCTTTTTGTTCCCAGTTCCTCCCAGTGTGAGCACATTTGGCTCCCAGCATGGGCCTGGTAGCTCCCAGTAACCCTCAGTCAAGGTCAAATCACACCCACTACAGTCCCAGTGTCATTGTAGCCACTCCCAATATGATTCCAGTCATGCTAGCGTAATCACAGTCACTCCCAGTCATTCCCAGTATGAATCCAGTGGCCCCCAGTGTGATCCCAGTTGCTCCCTGTCAATTCCAGTGTGACCCCAGTAGCCTCCAGTATTACCCTTATAGCTCCCAGTCTCCCCCAGCATATCCCCGTCACTCCCAGCATGCTCCCAGTCCTTCCCAGTTCCTCCCAGTTGCTTTCAGTGTGATTCCAATTGCTCACAGCCACTCCCAGTCAATCCCAGTAAGAGTCCAGTCACCCTTGGTGTTATCCCAGCTGCTGCCAGAAAAGTTCCATTTGTTCCCAATTCCTCCCAGGGTGGTTCCATTGTCCCCAGGATAGTTACAGGCACTTCCAGTGTATCCCAGTTTCCTCAGTAAGGTTCTGGTTACCTCCGAATGATCCCAGTCTTTCCCCATTTCTTCCCAGTTGCCTCCAGCATGATTCCATTTTCCTGCAGTTGCCCTAAGTGTGGTCCAAGTATAATCCCAGTATGATCCTAGTTTCCCCAGTTATGGTCTCAGTTCTTTCAGCATGGTTCCAGTCCCTTTCAGTTGATCCCAGTTGCTCCCAGTGTCTCCAGATTTTTTTCCCAACAGTAGCTCCAAGTAACCCCCAGTCAGGATCAGTTCACACCCATTGTAATCCCAGTGGCTCCCAGGATGAACTCAGTAGGAACCAGTCACCACCAGCATGGTTCCAGTCACAGCCAGCACCTTTCCAGTAATTCCCAGTCTGGTTCCAGTAGGATCCCAGTATGACCCCAACATGGGCACAGCTACTCCCATTAGCCCCCACTGTGGTTTCAGTCTCTCCCAGTGTATCCCAGTTGCTCCCAGCATGTTCCCAGTCACTCCCAGTTGACTTCAGTTGCTTCCAGCCTGATTCCAGTTGCTCACAGCCACTCCCAGTCACCCACAGTGCATTCCCAGTCATTGCCAGTATGATCCAGTATGATACCAGTCTCCTCCAGCATGGGCCCTGCCTCTCCCACTGTGATCCCAGTAGGATCCCAGTTGCCCCCAGGCACCTTGCAGAGCCCCAGCCATGCTGTTTGCCCCCAGCCTGCCCACGGCCAGCCTGGGGCTGCTCCCGGGGCTTTTCTGTGCTCAGCATTGGCCTGAGCAAAGTGTTCTGGAGAGAGCCTGGGCAAGGAGCCTGCAGCCCCCAGGCCCTGGCCTGAGGCGTCAGCGCTGCCCCAGCAGTGCCCATGGCCTGTCCCTGCTGCAGCCCCAGCACTGCCACCCCCAGCACTGTGCCCGGCCCCGAGAGCACTCAGGCCCTACAGCAACACCAGGGCCAGCAGGGCAGTGGGGCAGGGCCACGGCAGCAGCACTGGCAACACCAAGGGCTGCTGCTGCTGCTGCTGGGCACAGCTGCTGTGCCAGCACTGATCTGCCCCCAGCTCTGCACACAGACATTGCTGCTGCAGCTGCAGAGAAGGGAACCAAAGGGGCATCTCTGCAGAAAACTTGGTTAAAGGGAGATCCTTGAGTTCCTTTAAAGCCAACAAGAGTGCAGCTCCTCATTGGCAATATCTGTGGCCACAGGGGATGTAAAGTGAACATAATAAGAAATGGCACAAACAATGACATTTATTTGAAAACAAGATTTAAAAAACTAAAAAAAAAAAATAAATAGAACCTCCAAATTAACAATTATGAAGTATCAAATATGGCTTTTCTTTCAAGTGATTTGCAGAATCTGGCCTGCAGTTTATTTTTTTTTTAAGGCATCCAGTCATCAGTGTCCTCACTGCAGCCTTGAGCTCCTGGTTCCTCAGGCTGTAGATGAGGGGGTTCAGGGCTGGAGGCACCACCGAGTACAGAACTGACAGGGCCAGATCCAGGGATGGGGAGGAGATGGAGGGCGGCTTCAGGTGAGCAAATATGATAGTGCTGATGAACAGGGAGAGCACGGTCAGGTGAGGCAGGCAGGTGGAAAAGGCTTTGTGCCGTCCCTGCTCAGAGGGGATCCTCAGCACAGCCCTGAAGATCTGCACATAGGAGAAAACAATGAACATAAAACAACCAAGTCCTAAACAGATGGAAAACATAAGAAGCCCAAGTTCCTTGAGGGTGGAGTATGAGCAGGACAGTTTGAGGATCTGGGGAATTTCACAGAAGAACTGGCCCAGGGCATTGCCATGGCACAGGGGCAGGGAAAATGTATTGGCCGTGTGCATGAGAGCATTGAGAAAGGCACTGGCCCAGGCAGCTGCTGCCATGTGGGCACAAGCTCGGCTGCCCAGGAGGGACTCGTAGTGCAGGGGTTTGCAGATGGACACGTAGCGGTCATAGCACATCACGGTCAGCAGGAAATACTCTGCTGACATGAACAACAAAAAGAAAAAGAGCTGTGCAGCACATCCTGCATAGGAGATGGTGGTGGTGTCCCAGAGGGAATTGTGCATGGCTTTGGGGACAGTGGTGCAGATGGAGCCCAGGTCGGTGAGGGCCAGGTTGAGCAGGAAGAAGAACATGGGGCTGTGCAGGAGGTGGCCGCAGGCTACGGCGCTGATGATGAGGCCGTTGCCCAGGAGGGCAGCCAGGGAGATGCCCAGGAAGAGGCAGAAGTGCAGGAGCTGCAGCTGCCGCGTGTCTGCCAATGCCAGCAGGAGGAAGTGGCTGATGGAGCTGATGTTTTTCATGAGCTCCCCCTGGGTTTCAGCACCTGTCTGAGAAGGAAAAGGCAGTGACACATTACTGTTGATGTCTCAGAATAAAATCTATACCTATCCTCATGTAAATCTCCCCAAATCATCTCCAGCACACAAAACTATTTCTGGCTCATTTCATTTACTGTGGTGAGAGCTGGCTTAGAAATCTCCAAGGAGCATGGGGCCCTCCTGATGTGCTGGAGGAATCAGTGTTTCCCTACAACAACAAGTAAATAGGAGCTAGGAGTGATGTTTGATTAAAATCATTCTCAATTCATCTGACTGCAGAGCAGAGCTCTGGGGATGTTGTTTTGGTTATTTGCTTCTACTTTCCCCAGCACAGGCAGTGGAATTTTTAAGGCAGAGATCCTTGACATTTCCACTTGTGTCTGAGAGACACCTCATGGTTTCTGTGAGGAAGAGAGATCATCCCTTGGTGCAGGGTGGGGCAGGCAGTCTGTCCATCACCCCTGCTCTCAGCTGCCCAGGGCTGTCACCTCTGGGGGCTGGAGGGCGATGGCACCCAGGGCTTCCCTGAGGAGGAACAGAGAGTCCTGCAGACTCATTGCCCAGAGCTCCCACCTGAGCTGCCAACAAAGGCAGCAGCAAGAGGAGGGAAAAAGGAGAAATTCCCCAACACTGCTCTGGAGGCTGTGCAGGGACATCAGATGGGCACAGGGAGTGTCCCATCATCAAGGGGATCTGCTGGGGAGGCAACTCCTTCTGACACCATGGCGTTTAAAACAAAGGCCCTGCTTGGTGGTGCAGGGAACAGGGGCTTTTGCTGGGGACCAAATCTGCAGTGCAGGGGATGGCCCTGAGCTGTCTTAACCCCCCTGCCAGGGCATTTCAGAAGCAGCTCCCTCTCCCTGCCTGTCCAGGGCTCTGCTGCCTGCAGCTGTCCCTGCCTGCAGCTGCTTCCCTGTGCCCAGGGCTGGGCCCTGCCTGTGCTGCCAGAGCCCAGCCCAGTCCTGGGGGCTCAGCTCTGCCCTGCAGACCCCTCCCAGCTCAGGCACTGCCCAGGGCCAGCTCTGGCTCTGCAGGCTCTGATGGCAACGTCAGAGCAACCCTGTGGAGGCTGGAAAAGCGACACCAGTGCTGCCTGGGAGGGACTCTTTGCTGATTTCTATCACTGCCTGGTTTATTAAAATCTTAGAAAAGATTGGGTTTTTTTCAAAACCTGAACTCCGAGACGAATATCTATGTGCAATTTCCCATCCTGGCAACACAGAGCAGTAGATTGAAAAAGCAGGATTTTCCCTTTTATGAAGCCCCAACCTTACTGTGATCCTTGTATAATCTACTTGGACATGTGCTGGAGTTAAATGTCATGCTGGGAGCAGTCCTGAGTAATGCAGCATCCTCACCACATAAGGAGAAAATTTCCATGCCTTACCAGCTGTCTCCTTCCACCCAGATCTTGTCCCCCAGTGCTGGCAGCAGCTCCCAGGGCTGGCTGAGAGCTGTCCCTGGCAGGCAGCAGAGTCCCTGGGCCAGCACAGTGCCCTGGGCTGCAGGACCCTGCTCTGCACCACAGCCCTGGGCACCCTTGGCTGCTCTACACAAGAGATCATCAGAGAATGTACTCACACAGTCTGTAGGCATTGGGATGTTGCAGCTTGAGGAGATCACTGCAGGAGCTGCAGCTGCATTGTCCTGCAGCCAGAGGTTCCTGTGCCAAGGGCTGGCAGTGATTCTCCCCCAGTCCCTTCTCAGCCCCTTCCCAGCCCTGAGTGATTGAAGCTCTCTGTGCCTCTGTGCTGTGCCCGGGGTGGCTGCAGGCAGTGCCCCAGCCCTGCTGAGCTGGCAGAAAAGCTGCTCATCCAGAGAAATGTGTTTTTAAGCTCTTCTTGGTTGCCAGGATCTCCCTCTGGATGATGAGCTCAGCCCAGCTCAGCAGCACAGACACAGCACAAGGACTTTAATGACCCTCTCGGGGCTTTGTGCTGAGGCCCTGAACATCAGTCCCTGAGAGGGAGCTGAAGAAACCTCTCCAGAACTCCAAGGCAGAAGCCAACTCCAAAGTTTCTGGAAGTTTTAATGGGTCCCACTGAGGGACACGACACAGAAAGTGTCCCCAGGCCCCAGGCAGAGCAGAGAACTGCAGGCAGTGATGACAGGTGGGGACAAAGAGAAGCCAAGTCTGGGTGCCCTGGGCCACAGCAGCCTCTGTGCCACCAAGGGCACTGAGGAGACACCTTGTCCTGAGGCCCTGGGGCCTCCTGGCACAGCCCCAGCAAGGCTGGGCACTGTCAGCCCCTTGTCCTGCCCTCAGCATCCCCCTCCCATGCCAGTGGCCTCCAGGATGTGTTGGAAGGAGTCCCTGGGGAAGGAGCCTTGGTCAGCAATGGCCCTGGGGGGCTCCTTCATGCTGCCAGGGACTGCAGGTTTTTCCAAGGCCTTTGGGTTTGGCTTTTGCCTTGGAGTCTCTGAGAGGTTTGTGCAATCCTGGCCTCCAATTCTCTGCTTTAATGAGTCCCTTGAGAGGCTTTGTCAGTAACAACACTCAGTGGGGATCATTAATACTACAAGGCACTTCAGTTAGTTTTGGTACTTTGTGTTTCCCTTTTCAAACTGACTCTGTAGTAGGTTTGTGCAATCATGGCCCCAATTATCTACTTTTTAGAGTCCCTTGGGATTCTTGGTCAGTAAAAACACTCAACAGGGATCATTCATACTTCTGAGTACTCAAGGGTAATTTAAGTACTTCTTTTTTGTCACTGAATCTCTGAAAGGTTTTTGTCCATTCCTGGCCTCCAGTTCTCTCCTCCAAGGGCTCCATGAGGAGCCTGGCTTGGGGATGGACATCAGTGAGACCCATTAATGCTTTGAGACACTTCTGGGTTTTTTTCTGACTTTGACTCTTGGAAAGGTTTGTGCAATCTCCTCTCAGGCCCTGAGGTTCCAGGACTCAGCGCCAAATGCACCACGGGGCTCACTGGGATAAAGCAAGTCCTGACAAACCATGGCTGTGCCTTGATTTTCCTCCGGTCAGGTGCAGTTCACTTGGAAGTGTTTTCTCCTCAGTTTATGGGGAAATATTTCAAATAAACCCACATTCCTATTTTTAAGGGTGTATTTTTCTCTTCAGAGAAGAAATGACTGCAACATTCAGGGATGGATAATTGATCCAAGGTCTATCCTCAGGAGGTCTGGCCTGCTCAGAGAAGCTGTGCCTTGAGGTCTGACCCGGTGTGGACAACCTTGCTCCACATGCCCCAACCCCATCCCGTCTCTCTTCACCCACTTGGGACCTGCTTTGCTTGGAGAACTGGCTGCACACAAACAAAGAGGGGTTTTCTTCCCTTTTTAGAAATCTAAAACTCCAAAGTTTCAGACAATCTCAGGTGTTATTCACAAAAACAGATGTGACCATGGGCAGAGACTCTCTAAGCAGTTACAGTTAGAAAGTGGAATGTTTATTAACACCGGTGGGCGGCATGGGAGTCATCTCCAAAAGGTGTGACTGCCCCGTACAAGGTTCTTTGCCCTCTATTTATTTCCCAAGATCTTACACACAATACATGTGCATAACCTCAGCACCTCCCATCCCCGCTCTGTATTAAAATGAGGCTATTAATACTTCATGTGTGCACAATTCTTCTCTTGAATTGGATAAGTGGTCTCAAAGGATGAAGTCAGGAGAGTCTTCATCAGGTCTCTGTGACCCTCTGGCACGATCCAAGGTCCCCTGCTTTGTGATTGATTGATTAAAAGTCCAGGTGCTGGTCATTGTTCTACTGGTCTCAATCTGTTCTTATAACGGTTCACTTACTCCACTTCTATAAACAAGCTCATAATGGCAAACAATACAGCAATTAGCTCTAGTTTAGGCATCTAATAATCATTAACCTATCATTTGCTTATCTAATTTACACCCTGATCAATATAAATTACTTCCATTTCTTAGCTAAAATCTTAACTCTTTAAAATCATGATTCAGTGCCCCCCAGATGTTGGGGTGCCTCCTGAATTTTGGGGTGTCCCCCCACAGCCCCCCTGCCACCGAGGGTCATCTGTGTCCACATTGCCTGGGAGGATGCAACGGTGCTGTCTTCTTCTCCTGGCCCATCAGGGTGAGTGGGGACACCTGGGAACCCCCCAAATCACCTAGATACCCCTAAAAAATCACCTGAATACCCCCAAAAATCACCTTGCTTTCTCAAAAAGTCACTTGGGTACCCCCAAAAAATCACCTGGATACTCCCCAAAATCACCTTGAAACCCCCAAAAAGCACCTGGGTACTCCTAAAAGTCACTTGGATCTCCCCCAAATCACCTAGGTACATCTGGGTAGCCCAAAAATAACCGGGGTACCCTCAAAAAATCACCTGGGTACCCCCAGGAATCACCTGGATCCCCCAATAGTTGCCTGCATACCCCCCAAAATCACCTGGATTCCCCCTCAAAATCACCTGGATACACCTGGGTAACTCCCAAAATTTTTAGGCCCTTGCCCAAACTGGTCGTCGTGATTCTCCTCTGCTTCTACTGGGTAGATGCGGTGTCCCATTTATCCCATTGACTTGAACTGGTAGACCTGGTGTCCATAATCCCTTTTGCTGCTATTGGGGTAGACTTGGTGTCCTTTTCCATCCACTGATTTCAATGGGTAGAATTCATGTCTTTTTCTTCCATTCAGTTCAATGGGTAGATTTGCTTTCCCTGTCATTCATTTCAGTGGGTAGACCTGTTTTAAAAAGACCCTCCATTAATTTCATTGGGTAGACCTGATATATCAAACATTTTGGGGTTAAACTCACGAATTTCAGGGTTGGAAATTCCAAATTTAGGGTGGGAAAATGTCCCAAATTTTGTTCTTTTTCCCCCACGGGTGAACCCAGAGTGCCCAGAGCTGAGGGCAATGCTGGACAGCTCTGCCCTGGCTGTTACTGTTAGGTCGGATGTGACAAACACACACACGTGATCAGGATCCAAAATGGAAGAAGTTTTTATTCTGCTTGTTCTCTAGCTTATATACTCTTAATAAAGTGTGATCTTAAGTCATTGATTACATCACAATAACTTATTATATTCATTGCTGGAAAGCAATTAGCATCAATATAATTGGCAAAACTTTGACAGAAAGTTAATGAGGCACATGTACTCGTTTACTTATGCACGTAGTCTAACTTACAAAAATTTTCATGTATCTTTTTGAATCAGTTCCCATGCTGTGGTGGTTTTGACTAGGAAGTGAGTTTTCAGGAAGTTCAGGAAAGAACCAGTTGAAAGTAGTTACGTCTCCAGGGACATAAAAGGTTGAAATATCATTCTAACATCTGTGAGCTGCAGAGAGAGAGAGAGAAAGACCTTGGGCAGATTTAACCCTTTCCTGGCAACATGAAGCTTTCAGAACTATCATCAGGGTATTTCCATGGGAGGCTGAACAGAGCAACACAGGTCCAACCAATTTGGTTATATCATATGTTCTCCCTTTATTGCTTCAAAATGGTGGTTTATATACAGTCTCAGATAGTTTATGTGAACAGGTGTTTTCTAATTGGTACTAGATTAAAAAGGAATGTAAGCAATCTTAACTTTAAGGTCACTACGGTAAAATTACTAAAACTACATTAATTAAATCCAAGCACACCTTAAGGTAATTTCTAACTGCGCCACAAGCTTGCTCACTACTAACAAGGCCTAACTCTGAGGCCTAATTCAGGCCCAAATCTGAGGCCTAGTTTAGGATAGCTCAGGCTACATCCCATAACAAATCATGCCCCTGCTCTCTAAGAAATTCCTCTACAATTCCCCCTTTTTCTTTTTGCATTACCCAAATTGAGTTAAAAGAACGGTTAATTAATTTTTGCATACACTGCAATAAACAAGGCACAATAACTAAAATAACTACAATAACAATAAAAATTATAATACCAAAATGAACTAAATCTTTAATCCATCCAGTAAAACCCCATGAACTAAGCCAATTGTCAAACGGAGTGCCAACAACTACAAGCTTTTTCATGTTATCTTTTAGCTGTGACAGCTGTTTGTAAATTGATTGAGAATGGTCGGATAAGTTCATACAACACATGCCGGCGAACTCGTCACATCCATGCCCTTGGGAGAGAAGGAGAAAGTCAATGGCAGCTCTGTTTTGGAGAACTGCATTGCGGATGTCGCTAATATCTGCAGCGAGTTCACTTAACAAGTTAGATGTTATATTTATTTGCTTTCCTGCCCAACAGGCTAAGGTTTTCAGTTGCGTGAGAGCATGTGCTGACGCAACTCCTGGGGCAAGAAATGATGCTGATATGACAGCTGCACGGCTCCATAACTCTACTTTATCAATGCAATCACTATTTAGTTGAATGACACTGCGCCTGACTCGTTGGTTTTTGTGGGGTAATCCGAGAACCTGATGAATGCTAGGAGCAAATATTGTCAGTTTGCCAAAATAGCATGGGCCGCCTACAGCTCCTCGAGGTATTGCAGACCAGGCTCTGTCTCCACAAATGAGAGATTCCTGGTGGCAGTCTTTCTGCAACACCCTTTGCCGGTGTTACAGATGCAGTCCAAGTGTTGCAATATTCAGAATTATTGTAATACAATGGGGATTTTGGAGACACCCAAGTGTCGCTACTTCTGGCCCATTCTTCTTTTATAATTAGTAAACTTGAATTTAAAAAAAACCGACCAAAAACCAAACAATAATTGCCTGGCACAGAACCCATGAGGTCAAGTTCTTGAGGTCCAGTACTGGTGATTTTAAGATTTTGTGCGATAGCAACAGCTTGGGCTCCCAGAGCACTTTTTGGATTAATTTTGGCTTGAGTCAGAGCTTTAAAATCTGACATGGAATTCACTGGGACTCCGATCAGGCAAGTACGAAAAGGATTAGATGGCGTGGTCAAGGACAGACAAAATGAGTCTTGCCCAGTTTGATTGGCCCAGGTGACCCACATATTTTGTCTTGAGTCAATGTTAAGCAATTCTGACACCCCTCTTGTTGAAGCAATGATGTTAATTATAATGATCACTTGAAATCTTAACATTCTGTTTATCTTCTCTGGTTATCTTTTCAAATTCTATATATAAAAATTACAAAAAAAACCCCTCTAATTAACTAAAAAACAACTTAACACTAAACTTAACTTTAAACACAACTTAACTACTAAACTTAACAATTAAACTTAACAACTGTAGCTATATAATTATTTTTCTGCTTTTAACAAAGTTAATTTTCAGCAGTCTGAGGGTGTTCACAAGGCTCTCCAGGTAAGTCGCCGTCAGCACTGTTATTATCACCGTTAGCTGGTATCTCTGATTGAGGACACGCACGAGTGAATCGACTCGGCACCCAGACAGATCTTGATTTTCCTGTGGAAACACACATGTATCCACGACCATTAAACAAAACAGGACTGGGTTCCTCCCATTTACCCGTCTGCATGTTCTTATGATAGACATAAAGTCCTGGGATCACCTGTGGTCTTCCCTCTTTCACTGTATAATGGTGTATCATGACTGCAGGTTCTTCTCTTCCTTCTGCTAAACATAAAAAGTTTAGAGTGAACAATACCTTAGACAATCGACTAGCTACATCAACTTCACCATCCTGCTTCTGCTTTGCTAGGTATTCTTTCAAGGTACGATTGGCCCTTTCTACAATGGCTTGGCCTGTAGGGGAATGGGGGATTCCGGTGGTATGCTTCACCCCCCATGTCTGCATAAATCTGGCAATTCGCTGACCGGCATAGGCCGGACCATTGTCGGTTTTGATCTCTACAGGCACACCCATCACAGCAAAGCAGATAGACAGGTGTCTCTCAACATGCAAAGCCTTTTCCCCTGGTTGTGCTGTGGCCCAGATAAATTTAGAATAGGTATCTATCGTGACATGGACATATTTCAACCTCCCAAACTCTGGAACATGGGTTACATCCATCTGCCATAATTCTAAAGCTTTCAACCCTCTTGGGTTTGTGCCTAAGCCAAGGCCTGGCCCATGATGGCTACACTGAGGGCAGGCACGCACAATCCCTTGGGCATCATTCAGGGAGATCTGAAATTGTCGGTGCAGGGCCCTAGCATTTTGGTGGAAAGTGTCATGACTGTTGCGAGCCTTCTCAAACTCATTCTGTGGAGGGACATGGACAAGGCAGCTGACGGCAGCATCTGCCCGCGCGTTGCCTCCTCCTAAACCACTGTTGCATAGATGGCTCCGAATGTGCATGACACAGAAGACGTGCTGACGCTGCCTCAGCACGCTTCGCAAGAACAGGAACAATTCTCCAAGGCGCTGATTTTGAGTTGACCTGATGAGTGCATCTTCAATCTTCTGCACAATTCCAACTACATATAGAGAATCTGAAACAACATTGAGTGGTTCTTTGTCCCAAGTCTGGAACGCCTAACACACTGCTCTCAGTTCAAGGGTTTGAAGACTGTCTCCTGGTTTATTCTTGATTATGTGTTGCTTCCATTCTCCTTGCTGTTGCCAAACACACACAGCCTTCTTTGTTTTGCGACTGGCATCAGTAAAGACAGTTCTCCCAACAACTGGTTTCAAGGAACACAATGGTCTTTCCAGCCACTGATGACTCTGAACCAACTTCCACATCGGGCCTTTTGGTTGTCGGTTGTGGATCACACCTGTGAACCCTAACAGTGCTTCTTGCAAAGCGGCAGATTGTCTTAGTTGCCATTCTAGATCTTCATTTTTCACAGGAATACTGATGTCTGCTGGTTCCTCCCTATCTATCTCTATAATTCTGTCTCTGCCTTTTCTTATCAACGCAGCAAGAGCATCTGTTCTGGTCATGACACGAGTCTTTGGTTGCACAGGTAAAAACACCCACTCTAACAGGATTGCTGTTGAGCCAGGCTTAGATCGGTGTTCCCCCTTTTTCTTTTTCCATTGAAGAACAATGGCAAGTGGACAGGCATCAGCGTTAGAAAGAAAAAGTGACAGTGGGAGATGTAGTATACGACGAGCGCTCCAACCACGTTGCAGTTTCTCTGATACTCGAATTAAAGCTTCTTGTTGCTCAGGGGTGCACTCTCGGGGACTGTTTGCATCACTGCCTCGAAGCCATGGTGCAAGGGGTTGTAAATCATCATTGGTAATTCCTACAATGGTGCGAACCCATTGCAGAGTCTCTGGGCATCATACAAGGTGGAAATGTTGGCATGCAAGGTGATTTTTTGTGGCCGAATTTGTGCGTCTGTGATCAGCCAGCCTAAGTATTTCCAAGGAGCTGATCGCTGTATCTTTTCTGGTGCTACAATCAGTCCATGGCTTTTTAGCTGTGAAAACAACCAATTTAAGTCTGCTTCTGATCTAATTCCATATGTGCTAACTGTTTGCTTTGCTTGGCTTAACACCTTCCATTCGTGAGGCTCCCATCGAGCTTGGGCATTTTCTGTAATCACTGGGCAAGCAAGGTAACTTGCTATATCAAAGTTGCCATCCTTCATGGCATCTTTCACTATTTTGGACCACCTGTTTGCAATCGGATTTGGCTGGGTGACTGACAATGCCATGCGATCTTCCTTAGAACTCGGTCGGGTAGATAGTTTTGCGAGTCTCTCAACTGTGTGTCGCAGCCCACGCGCGTGCTGCGGTTCTTTCTTTCGCCGTGATGGGCTGCGAAAATCGGGGCTGGAACTGTCCTGGTCTGAGTCGGAATCCGAGTCAGAATCAGAGGGCAGGGGACACTGGGCTGCCGCGGGTCGATGTGTCTTTTTAGCAAGCCGCGCCGTGGCCCGGGATCCACGGCAGTGGCTGAGGACTCCGCGACGGAAGTGGGCATGGGCGCCGCCATGTTTGTTTTGGTCACGTGAACTCCCTGCGCCTGCGTCACCGCCTTGTCTTCCGGTGAGGGGATGGGCGGCGGGTTTTTGGTTTCGTCACCGCCCTTGTCACCGCCCTTGTCACCGCCCCTGTGTCGTCTCCTGAGCCGGCCCCGCTCCGCCCTCGGTCCCGCCTGCTGTCTCGTCTTTCACCACGCCCCCAGACTCTGGCGGCTGCTGTGCTTCCTGTTCTCCTCCATTTTTTCCAGACAGAGACAAAGACTTTTCCTGTGCATTGACACGCGGTTTTCAGCAGAGCTTATAACATCTTGCAGGTTAGAATAAACGGGCGCTGCATTTCCTTTCACTGGATGGGCTGAATTGATGCCAAAAAATCTCGCTACCTTAGAGGATTTTTGCGTATTTGTTAATTCTGCCGGCGTACCAATTTCCATAGCTTGGATCGCAGCTTGGGCTGCCTTTCGCTCGGCAACTAAAGTCTCTAAAGTAGTTAGAATTTTTTGCCAGACAGCGCCAAGTTCTTGAGCTATTTTTGCCTCTCGTCCTCCAGCAATCGCGGCTTTCCACAACAAATTGCCAATTTCTCTCCACTCGGCTTCACAAAAACGAGTGAAGAATTGCTTAATTTCCCTTTCTTCTTGGCCACAGGGCCAACTGTTCTACTTCACTTTCTTTAAGTTTTTCGCCTCTCTTTGAGAGCATACTGATGAGAAGGCGGCTGGCCGCGAGCATTTCAGTATCCATTTTTTCTTTTTTTCTTTCTCTCTTCCCGCGGGCAGCTTACCTTCACCTTCCACGGCGTGCCACTGTCTCACCCTGGGCAAAACGGAGCGAATCACGCCTTCAGCCTCCCAGCTCTGAGTCAGTTCATCTCCGCAAGTCCTGCTCACCACTGGTCCGGGGGGGGCCGCTTGGCCCCGGAATTCAGGCAGGTCTGGAGATAAGCTCAGAGACTTCTAAACTCTCTTCTTCAAAGTTTCACCGCATAAGGTGAAATCAAAAACGTATTTAAACAGAAAAACGTATTTAAACAGAAAAAAAAATCGTATTTAAACAGAAAAATCGTATTTAAACAGAAAGAAAAATCGTATTTAAACAGAAAAATCGTATTTAAACAAGAAATCGTATTTAAACAGTTAGCATTTAAGCAAGGTCCCTGTTCGTGGCGCCATTTATCATCAGGGTATTTCCATGGGAGGCTGAACAGAGCAACACAGGTCAACCAATTTGGTTATATATATTTCTCCCTTTATTGCTCAAAATGGTGGTTTATATACAGTCTCAGATAGTTTATGTGAACAGGTGTTTCTAATTGGTACTAGATTAAAAAGGAATGTAAGCAATCTTAACTTTAAGGTCACTACGGTAAAATTACTAAAACTACATTAATTAAATCCAAGCACACCTTAAGGTAATTTCTAACTGCGCACAAGCTTGCTCACTACTAACAAGGCCTAACTCTGAGGCCTAATTCAGGCCCAAATCTGAGGCCTAGTTTAGGATAGCTCAGGCTACATCCATAACAAATCATGCCCCTGCTCTCTAAGAAATTCCTCTACACAGAACTCCAACCTTTCCCAGAGGGAGAGAAGGAGATCAGAGTGATCTAAAATGCAGAGACACAGCATGATACAGTCAGCAAAAGAACTGATAAAAGTTATCTGGAAGAAAGGATTGAGGAAGTGGACATTTTTGACTGGATTCTTAGATGTTAACCATGGAGAAACGGACTGTTCTTTGTAATATATCGCGCTGTTTTGGAGAATGCTGTTTTAGCTGAAGGTGATGGACTGATGTAATTGAGATTTCCTGAGGACGTTGTAGAGTAAGTTCCCCAGCTCTGAGAAAAAGAGGTCTCAGCTGTCTGAGATGCAGATTTGACCCTTTAGCTCTAGTAAAGGAGGTCTCTTGAGAGAGAGGGTGTTTTAAAGACAGAAGAGGAGAATCTTTGTGAAATACTAAAAAAAGCATTCTTAAACAAATACCCCAAATATGCTGAGAGGCCCATGAGTAGCCAAGAGAAAGGCTGCTCATGGATGAGATGGCACAATCTGCAAATTCCAGGCGGTTGCAGGTTTGTGACTTGGGAGCCACCAGACTGTTTCTTGTGGCGAATGCCTTCATGGACTCCAGAGAGACTCCTCTGCCAAGGTGATGAAAGATAATGTTTAAATAGTTTAAAACTTACTGAAAAATAATAGTTTAGTTCTCTATGTTGGTTATGGGAAAGTGAACAGTTTGTGGGAGAAAGGGAAGTGTTTCGAAGTTTCAATTTCTTTTTTTTTTTTCCCCTTAATTCTTTAGAGTGTGTAAACAAACTATCTTCGTAACTTTTGAAGTTCAGCCCAATTTTAATGTTTTATTTTTTCTGAGTCCAACTATCACAGGACACCAGGTCTACTCAATGAAAGTCAATGGGAATTTTAGGGACACCAGGGCTGTCCGTTAACATGACTTGATTGGGAAGGGTTACTGGTTAAACTGGGAGCACTGGGAAAGGCTAAGGGATAGCTGTGGGGGAGGAACTGGAAGCACTGGTGGGGAACTGGAAGCACTGGGAGGGAGGAAAGGGGGAAACTGGGCAAACTGGGAGCACTGGGAGGGGTTACTGGGAGGACTGGGAGGGCAAAGTAGTCAAACAGGGAGCTATTCCTGGGAGCACTGGAGGTGGCTAAGGGCAGGACCTGGGGTTACTGGGAGCACTGGGAGTGGTTGAGGGTGGGAACTGGAGTTACTGGGAGCCCTGGGGCATTACTGGGAACACTGGGAAAAGTTACTGGGGATAAATGGGGGTAGGCAGGACACCAGGTCTACCCATTAAAGGCAATAGGGATAAATGAGACACCAGGTCTACCCAGTCAAAGCAATGGGTTTACAACCACCAGTTTGGTGGGGTCCAGAGATTTTTGGGGGTACCCAGGTGAATCCAGACGACTTTTGAGGGGTAATTTTGGGGGTACTCAGGTGATTTGGGAGTACCCAGATGTATCTAGGTGATTTTTTGGGGAGTACCCAGGTGATTTTTTTGGGTGTTGCAGGTTATCCATGTGGTTTTTGGGGTACCCAGGGCAATTTTCGGGGGGATCCAGGTGTTTTTTGGGGGTTCCCCGTGGTCCCCACTCTCCCTGATGGGCTGGGGAAGATGATGGCCACAGTTGTGTCCTCCCAGTCAACATGGATGCAGATGACCCTCAGCAGCAGGGTGGCTGTGGAGGACACCCCAACATTCAGGGGGCACCCCAAAACTCCAGGGGAGAGGCCAGGGATGGGAGGGAGCCCGAAGTTACCTCAGGAGAGGATGCAGTGCAGGTACACCCAGGCACTTTGGTCCGTGGGGTCGGTGAAGACGGCGTTCTGCAGCAGCTCCAGCTCTGGGGAGGGCAAAGGGGCAGCCCAAAATCTCCGGGGGCAGCCACAGGACACCCTGAGATCTGAATGGGGCATCCAGGTGTGTAGGGCCTCAGGTCTACCATTGAAATCAATGAGGATTTGGGGTTAACAGATCTACCATTGAACCCAAATTTTTAGGACAACAGGTCTTCCTATTAAAACCAATGGAGAATTTTAGGGTCAACAGATCAACCTCTTGATCCAATGAGGATTTGGGACAAACAAGCCTACCCATTGAAATCAGATGTTTAGGGACACATGTCTAGCCATTGAAACCGATGGGGATTTAGGGACATAGGGTCTACCCATTAAAATCAACCAGGATTGTTTGGAGACCATGTCTATTAAGGGCAATGGGGATTTGGGGAAACCAGGTCTACCCATTCAAGGCAATGGAGATTTAGGGACACCAGAATTACCTTACTGAAGTCAAAGGGAATTTTGGGACACCAGTCTACCCATTGCAATAATGGGATTTTTTGGTTCACCAGGTCTAGCCTTTAAGGAAAATGGGGATTAGGGACACCAGGTCTACCATTGAAACCAGTTGGGGTTTAGAGACACCAGGTCTATCTGTTAAAAACAACAGGGATTTTAGGAACATCAGGTGTACCCATTAGGAACAATGGGGATTTGGGGTCATCAGGTCTACCCACTGAAACCAATGGGCTCAGTGGGACACTGGGTCTACCCCTTAATGTAGGGATTTTAGGGAATCAGGTCCAGTCATTGATGTGAATGGGAATTTTGGGACAAAGCTCTACCTCCAATAAAGTCAATTGGGGGATTTAGGACACCAGGTTCTGTCCATTGAAACCAATGGGGATTTCAGGAAAACAGATCTACCCATCAATGGAAATGGTGACCTGGGGACACCAGGTCTATCCCTTATCAACTGTAAGGACATCAAGTCAACTGTTGAAGTCAATGAGGATTTAGTACGCCAGGTCTACTTATTAAGGTCAACTGGAATTTTTTGGGACAGCAGGTCTACCCATCTAACCCAACAGAGCTCAACTTCAAGCAAGGGCTGGAGAATTTTTGGGATAAAATCCACCAAAATTCTGGGAATTTTTCCAGGGAATCTCTCACCTTCCTTTTGGGGGACAGCATCCCGGCCTCGCCATTCCTGCAGTTCCTGGTGAGCACCAGGAGCCGCAGCCAGTGGTGCCAGGCCAAGAAGTTGGAGAAGTTGTGGCTCAGCAGCGCTCTGGCAAAGGCCAGCTTGGCCTCAGGGTCCCGCCGGGCCACCAGTGCCTGCTGGTGGTCCAGGTGTGGACTGGGAGGCACCAGTACAAACCAGGGGGCACTGGGAGCTGCCCCAGGCCCCTGTGGCCTGATGTGGCAGCTCCCAGTATAAACCAGTAAGGGTTAATGCACCCAAACCCATTCCCAGTATGGGGTTTAGGGACACCAGGTCTACCCTGTTGAAGTAAATGGGGATTTTGGGACATCAGGTCTACCCATTCAAGCCAATGGAGATTCTGGGACATCAGGTCCATTAAAGGCGGGTCAAAGGGATCCCAGTATGGTCTTGGGGCTCCCACTTTTACCAGGTTTCTACTGGGAGGGCACCAGTATAAACCAGTAAGCACTGGGAGCACACCCAAACCCCTGAGCGTTGTGGGGGCAGCTCCCAGTATAACCAGTAAGGCCAGCACAACCTGAAGTCACTCCCAGTGGTCCCAAGCCACATCCCAGTAAAATCAGTACATCCCAATATAACCAGTATATCCCAGTATGACCCATTATAAACCAATGCCCCCAGCCTGCCATCCTGTACAAATAAGTATACACCAGTTCAAACCATTGTAACCCAGTAAACCCAGTAACTCCCAGCACCCCATCCCAGTACACTAGTATATCCAGTATAACCCAGTATAAACCAATGCCCCCCAACACCCATCCCAGTATAAACCAGTAAAACTCACCGTAGCCACAAGGTCCTCCCCATCAACAGGGGGCACTCACTCATATGCTGCTCCATCTCCCAGTATAATCCAGTAAAACTCAGTAACACCCAGCACCCTATCCAGTATAAACCAGTATAACCCAGTAACCCCCAGCACCCCATCCCAGTACAAACCAGTAAAACCCACTGTTACCCCAGGAACCCCTCCTGTTTAAATCACATGAAGGATGCTGCCAAAGGCCATTTCAGATCATGCCCACTAAAGTTCCTAGCAGAGTTCTATCTCAATGAACAATCCCCTTCTGAGCCTTTCCTAGATTTTATAGATAGACTTCATGCAGTGGTGGAAAACAGAGAGAGGAGCAGGAGATGCAACAGAAGATGATCCTGGAAGTGGCACAAAGCCACTTGGTGCCTGAAAGTGGCACAAAGCAATGCCAGTGATGGCTGCAAGAGGATCATCTCTGGGCTTCTGGTTGCTCCACCTCCAACCCTGGACCTTCTCACTGAGACCTGCACCAAGTGAGCCATAAGGGACCAGATGAACAGCGGAAAGGGTCTGGGCTCAGAGGCCGGATTGCAGCACCAGCCACCATTCCAGCTGGACCACCAGTGGCTGGGAGGGTCAAATGTTTCCAGTGGTGGGGGGAGGGACATGTGATGTGCTTTTGTCCCTTTGAGAATAAAACATCACTCACATGGTGGGAGCAGTGGGGGAGGGGGAGAAAGGGGAACATTCCAGTTCCAAAAAACAAGGGGAGGAGTGTGAGCTTCTCCCACGTGATGAGAAAAATGGGACAGGTCATCAGGTTGTCAGGGTCGTGGGGCAACCCAATTCTGGGAAGGTGTGGGACCCTAAGGAACCTCAGGTTGGGAACAACCAAGAGGATATGGAAGCCATTTAGGCTTGAGTTAACAACAGGTTTGCCTTTCAACACACCGGACTGGCAAGTGGTCAGTTGACCCTGGACAACGTGACCAACCTACAGCAACTGATAGTAAGTGCCTTGTTATCAGGGATCTAAGCACACTCCCTCTGAGATCAAGATTAGTCCAGCACTTTGCCATCAGATCTGGAGCAACGAGCTCTCTTGGCACGTTGTGTCTATCCTCCCCTCTTCCTACCAAAGGGCCGAGTCATTGCCCAGGCCATACCACTGCCCAAACTGCCCTAGGATGATCTGGACCTTTTGTCTATTGGACAGAAATGGTGGGAGAGAACAAACTCATAATTTGGTGTGGGCTCAAGAGGAGAGGGATTTCATCCAGCTCCAGAGAATGACGGACACAGGCAGATGTGACAGTCATACCACCACACAAGTGGCCATCACATGGGATTGCAACCCGTGGCTGGTAAGGTTACAGGTACAGAGGGCACACAAACTGGCAAAACAATCCAAGAGCATTGTGCAAATTGAGGGACCAGATGGGCAATTGGCTTCTTTGTTTGTTAGATTCCAAATTTACCTTGTGGGGAAGAGACCATGTCCCAGTGGGGAGTTAAACTAGAAATCCAAAAAACCGAAAAGATTTTTAATTGCCTCCACTGAGGAGTGCCCCTTCCAAAAACTAAATTGGCTGACAGATACCCCAATTTGGAGGATCAGTGGCCACTGAACAAACAGAAATTGAAGGCACTCAACTCGTAGGAGCAATTGGCTAAAGGTCATATTGTGGAAACTAACAGTCCCTGGAATTCTCTGGTTTTTTGTGATCAAAAGCCAGGAAAGGACACGGCACCTCCTTCAGGATTTTCAAAAAATTATGAGGTCATTGAGGGCATGGGGTTTCTTCAGCCGGTATGCCATCCCCTTCAATTCTCCCCAAAACTGGAATTCTGCTGTCATTGATAGAAAAGATTGTTTTTTCCAGATTCCCTAGATCCAGCCAATGCCCCGCAGTTTGCATTCTCTGTGCCTTCCATCAGCGGGGAGGCACCCATGAAGCGTCACCACTGGAGAGTTTTGCTGTAAGGGTTAAAGAACACCAACCATTTGCCAGTGGTATGGCCAAAAACTGTCCCCGGTGTGCCAATGCGAGAGGCCGTCATCCTTCATTATATGGATGACGTGCTTGTGTGTGCCCCCAGTGACAATGGACTTACACAAATTGGATAGACACACTGCTTTGGCCGCGGATTTGAGTTGCAGCAGGAAAAAGTGCAGAGACGCCACCTTGAAATACCTTGCTAGATTGCCAACCGACCAGAACACCCTAGAAGTTGAATGTGGTGCGCAGTGTACCCTATGCCATCGAGACATGTGGGGCAGAATCTATTTCCATTGCTGGGTGACAGGGGATCACAGCAACTGATTCTGCTGGAAGCCGAGGTGAGCCTGACCAGGAAGGAAGTGGCAGAAACATCCGAATATAACCAGCCAGAGGCCCCGTGTGTTCTGGGCATTGACTTCTCAGGAATGGCTAACCTGAGACCCTAAGGACTCAGTGGGCTTTTGGAATAGCTGCTGTGGAGGCAGAGGATCAAGAAACACACTGCCTGGACTGTCAGAGAACCCATCTGCAGTAGGACTCCTGAAGGTAGAAGAACAACGAGTACAGTTGCCACCTCGACGGTGCACCCGCCGGCAGTATCGGACCAATCGAGATGCCGTGATCCCCATCCACAAGATGATCCGGGAGCTGGAGAGCAAGGGGTCAGCAAAACCCACTCACCCTCCAGGTGTAGGCCAACTGAGGTCTTCACTCTGCAGCCAGAGGAATGGAGAAAAATGCATTGCAATGTCAATAGTGGCGTACCACCTCGCTGCCTTGGAGTCCAGCTCATACTGGAGTTCCAGCATGTCCGGACAGCAGCGCTCAGCGGTGGTGTCACCTCATTCAATGCACGATAGTCCACAGTCAGTCTCCATTCTCCATCAGACTTGCGCACAGGCCAGATGGGGCTGTTGAAGGGTGAGTGGGTTATACTGGTTCGGACAGGTTTGGGGTATTGGTTTATACTGGTTTTACTGGTATACTGGGATGGGGTGCTGGGAGTCCCTGGGTTATACTAGATTACACTGGTTTGCACTGGTTTATACTCATTTGTACAGGGATGGCATGCTGGGGGGTTTATACTTGGTTATACTGAGATGTACTGGTTATATTGGGATGTACTGGTTTATACTGGGATGGGGCTTGGGACCCACTGGGAGTGACTTCATGTTGTGCTGGCCTTACTGGTTTATACTGGGAGCTGCCCCCCAGGGCTCAGGGGATCGGGGGGCTCCCCAGTTCTTGCTGGTTTATACTGGTGCCATCCCAGTATAAACCTGGTAAAAGTAGGAGCCCCAAGACCATACGGGAGCCCTTAGATCTGACTTTCATGGGTAGACCTGATGTCCCAAAATCCCCATTGGCTTGAATGGGTAGACCTGAAGTCCCAAAATACCCATTTGCTTTATTGGGTGGACCTGATGTTCTTAAATCCCCACTGACTTCAATAGGGTAGACCTGGGACCCCTAAATCCCATACTGGGAATGGGTTTTGGTGCAATAACTCTTACTGGTTTATACTGGGAGCTGCCACCTCGGAACAAAGGGGCTCAGGGGCATCTCCCAGTGTTTTTACTGGTTTCTACTGATGCCCTCCAGTCCATACCTAGGACCACTGCAGGCACTGGTGGCTGGGCAGGACCCAAGGCCAATCTGGCCTTTTCCAGGGCCCTGCTGAACCATGACTTCTCCAACTTCTTGGCCTGGCACCACCAGCTGCATCTCCTGGCACCCACCAGGAACTCAGGAGGGTCGAGGCTGAGGCACTGTCCCGTTAAAGGCGAATAAAGGTGAGAGAGTCCCCTGGAACAATTGCCAGGTTTTTGTCAGGATCCTATCCCAAAAATTCTCCAGCCCCTTGCTTGAAGTTGAACTTTGTTGCGTCCCAAATGTTCCCATTTGGTGTCCCAAAAATTCCCATTGACCTTAATGAGTAGACCTGGTGCCCCTAAATCCCCATTGACTTCAATGGTAGACCTGATGTCTTTACAGTCGTTAATGGGTAGACCCGGTGTCCCCAGATCACCATTTCCATCCATGGGTAGACCTGTTTCCTGAAATCCCCCATTTGGAGGTAGACCTGATGTCCCAAATTTCCTATTCACATCAATTGCTAGATGATTTTCTAAACTCCCCGCATTAGGGGTAGACCCAGTGTCCCACTGAGCCCATGGGTTTTAGTGGGTAGACCTGATGACTCCAAATCCCTTTGTCCGTAATGGTACATCTGATGTTCCTAAAATCCCTCTTGTTTTTAATGGCTAGACCTGGTGCGCTAAATCCCCATTGGTTTCAATAGGCAGACCAGGTGTCCTTAAGTGCCCATTGTCCTTAAAGGGGCTGGTGGACCAAAAAAGCCCATTATTTCAATGGGTAGGCCTGATGTCCCAAAGTTCCCATTATACCAGAACCCAATTTTCCAAATTCCTCACATTAGTGGGTAGACCAGGTGTCCCAAAATTCCCTTTGACTTTAAGAAACTAAATCTGGTGTCTCTAAATCTCCATTGTATTGAATGGTAGACCTGGTTTCCCCAAATTCCCATTGCCCTTAATAGACATGGTTTCCAAAAAATCCTATGAATTTTAATGGTAGACCCCATGTCCCTAAATCCTCATTGGATCAAGAGGTTGGACCTGTTGGCCCAAAAATCTCCATTGGTTTTAATGGGTGGACCTGGTGTCCTAAAAATCCCCATTGGGTTCAATGGGTACACCTGGGTCCCTCGTTTCAGATCTCGGTGTGTACCCTGTGCCCCCATGAGATTTTGGGGTGCCTCCTTTGCCTCCCCAGAGCTGGAGCTGGTGTAGAAATCTTCACCACCCCATGGACCAAAACGCCTGGGTGTACCTGCACTGCATCCTCTCCTGAGGTAACTCGGGCTCCCTCCCATCCCTGGGGCCCCCCCTGGAGTTTGGGGCCCCCTGAATGTTGGGGTGTCCCCCACAGTCCCCCTGCCGCTGAGGGTCATCTGTGTCACATTGACTGGGAGGACGTGACAGTGGCCGTGATCTCCTTCCAGCCCATCAGGGTTAGTGGGGATCCCTGGGAATGGCAAAAAATCACCTGGATCCCCCAAAATCACCCTGGTATTCTCCAAAACCTCCTGGATAACCCTGGGAACCCCAAAAAATCACCTGGGTACTCCCAAAATCACCTGGATACACCTGGGTACTCCCCCAAATCACCTGAGTACCCCTAAAAAATTACCTTGGAACTCAAAAGGGGGAGCTCTGGGGTTACTGGGAGCTCCACGGCATTACTGGGAGCACTGGGAAGGGTTACTGTACAGAAATGGGGTAAACAGGACACCAGGTCTGCCAGTCAAGTCAATGGGATAAATGGGACACCACGTCTACCCAGCCAAAGCAGTGGGGATTCACAAACACCGGTTTCGGCAGGGCCCAAAAATTTTTGGGGGTACCCAGTATCCAGGTGATTTTGGGGCTACCCAGGTGATCTGGGAGGTTGATCCAGGAGATTTTGCTGAGTACTCAGGTATCCAGGTGATTTTTTGGGAGTACTCAGGTGATTTTTGAGGATACCCAGATGATTTTGGGGTACCCAGGTACCCAAGTAATTTTGGAAGTATCCAGCTGATTCTTGGGTTACCAGGTGGTTTACGGGGAACCCAGGCATATTTGGGGGAGATCCAGATGATTTGAGGGGTACCCAGACACTTTTTGGGGTAATCCAGATGATTTTGGAAGGTATCCAGGTGATTTTTGGTGTTCTCAGGTGATTTTTGAGGGTACCCAGGCAATTGATGGGGTACCCAGGTGATTTTTGGGATTCCAGGTTTCTCCAGGGGACTTCTGGGTGGTTTCCAGGTGATTTTTTGAGGGGTACCTAGGTGAATTGGGGAAGCACCCAGGTGTATCCAGGTGATTTTGGGGGTACACAGATGATTTTGGGGTTCCCAGGTGATTTGGGGGAGATCCAGGAGATTTGGGGGGTATCCAGGTGGTTTTTTTGGGGTACCGAGTGATTTGGGGTTCTCAGGGGTCCTCACTCACCCTGACAGGCCAGGAGAAGATGACGGCCACTGTCGCGTCCTCCCGGTTGACGTGGACACAGATGACCCTGGCGGGGGGGCTGTGGGGAGACACCCGACATTCAGGGGGCACCCAACATTCAGGGAGATCTGAATCATGATTTTAAAGAGTTAAGATTTTAGCTGAGGGTTAGAAGAAATTTATATGGATCAGGTCTCACAGTCAGGACACATTCACACAGCATAACAATCATAAACCAGGATTTATTTATTTATTTACCATTCCCATAGGAGCCCAGTCACTGCCAGTCATTCCTCTCAATGATGCAGTTTGCCCCTAGCATGGTCCCAGTTGCTCCCAGTTGCTCCCAGTTGCTCCCACTTTTGTCCAGTGTGTTCCAAGCTGCCCCTAGCACAGCCTCAGTAACTCCCAGTACGATCCCAGAATGAGTCCATATAATGCCAGTCTCTCCCAGCAGGGCC
>JAJEOU010001223.1:0-14116 GCA_021534815.1 Acrocephalus arundinaceus
CCTGATTTAAACAAATTTTTTATTTATTAGGATATTTAATAGGAATATGCAATAGGAGATTCAGTTGCCCCAGTTATACACACCTGGGTCAAACCCATTGGAGCCGGTCCAAGGGCTTTCTTTGCTCCCCTTTTTTTTATGACTGTCACACTCTGGTTAAAAACCAAAATGTTCTTCTTGTAGGGCCTCTTCCTGATAATAAGACTATACAGTATTTCAGGAATGTATTTAGAAGGTCTGCCAATTGTTCTAAAATCTATGAGAAAGGGTGAGAGACATATCAGAGTTAATTAGAGAGTATAGTTATATAGTATGTAATAGTAGTTGAATAGAGGTAATTAAGGATTTCTAGTTTTAAACTATATAATAGTAGTTAACAGAGCTACAAATATATGAAAAATGTATAAAGAATAAAAATCTTTTTGTCTTCACCACAACTTTTCCATCCTTCTCCAAGCAGAAAAATGAAAAACACTCTCAGGAAAGCTCCTGATCTTTGCAGCCAATGCAGGCTTACCTTATTTTGGCAAGTGTCCTCCACAGCTGTGCCCAGGCTGGTGTGGAGCTGGGAGCAGCCCTGCCCCACACAGACCCTCTCAGCAGCAGCAGCAGCAGCAGCAGCAGCTGCCCTGCTCAGGGTGGCTCCTTCCCCCACAGCTTCTCCCCAGCGCTGGCAGCAGCTCCCCAGGCCGGCTGAGAGCTGTCCCTGGCAGGCAGCAGAGTCCCTGGGCCAGCACAGCGCCCTGGGCTGCAGGACCCTGCTCTGCACCACAGCCCTGGGCACCCCTGGCTGCAGCCCCGGCTGCTCAGCCCTGCAGCAGAGCCTGGCCCCAGGGAGCTGCCTTGTGCTGGGCCTGGGCTGGGGCAGCAGGGAAACCCAGCCCTGCCCTAGGGCCACATCCCTGCCCTGCAGCAGCTCCCAGAGTGCTCCTGGAAGGTGCTCCAAGCTGGGGGATGTGGCAGCTTCAGGAGATCCCTGCAGGAGCTGCAGCTTCTCTTCCCCCAGCCAGAGAGTGACTGTTGGCAAGCCTGGGAGGATTTCTCCTGCAGTGAGCCCTGAGTGAGCTCTGCTCTGTGCTGCCAGCCCAGGCTGAGCTGAAAGCCCTGTGTGCCTGTGTGCTGTGCCCGGGGTGGCTGCAGGCAGTGCCCCAGCCCTGCTGGGCTGGCAGAAAAGCTGCTCATCCAGGAGAAATGTGTTTTTAAGCTCTTCTTGGTTGCCAGGATCTGTCTCTATGCAGGAGCTCAGCCCAGCTCATCAGCACAGACACAGCACAAGGACTTTAATGACCCTCTCAGGGCTTTGTGCTGAGGCCCTGAACATCAGTCCCTGAGAGGGAGATGAAGAAACCTCTGCAAAACTCCAAGGCAGAAGCCAACTCCAAAGTTTCTGCAAGTTTTAATGGGTCCCACTGAGGGACACGACACAGAAAGTGTCTCCAGGCCCCAGGCAGAGCAGAGAACTGCAGGCAGTGATGACAGGTGGGGACAAAGAGAAGCCAAGGCTTGGTGCCCTGGGCCACAGCAGCCTCTGTGCCACCAAGGACACTGAGGAGACCCTTGTCCTGAGGCCTGGGGCCTCCTGGCACAGCCCCAGCAAGGCTGGGCACTGTCAGCCCCTTGTGCTGCCCTCAGCATCCCCCTGCCATGCCAGTGGCCACCAGGATGTGCTGGAAGGAGTCCCTGGGGAAGGAGCCTTGGTCAGCAATGGCCCTGGGGGGCTCCTTCATGCTGCCAGGGACTGCAGGTTTTTCCAAGGACTTTGGGTTTGGCTTTTGCTTTGGAGTCTCTGAGAGGTTTTTGCAATCCTGGCCTCCAATTCTCTGCTTTAATGAGTCCCTTGAGAGGCTTTGTCAGTAACAACACTCAGTGGGGCTCATTAATGCTTCAGAGTACTCAAAGTTTATTACAGAACTTTTTTTTGACACCCATCCTTAGAGGTTTTTGCAATCATGGCCCCAATTATCTCCTGCAATAAGTCTCCCTGGGGATTCTTAGTAACAACACTCAGTGGGGTTTATTAATACTTCAAGGTACTCAGGGTTAGTTTAAGTACTTCTTTTTGCCACTGAGTTTCTGAGAAGTTTTTGTGCAATCCTGGCCTCCAATTATCTGCTTTAATGAGTCTCTTGAGAGCTTTGCACTGACACATAGTGGGGCTCAGTAATGCTTTGAGATACTTGAGGTTTTTAAGATACTTTGGGTTTTTCATTGGATTTTCCATCCCATGCTGAGTCTTTTAGAGGCTTCTGTGCAATCCTAGCCTCCAGTTCTTTCCTCTACAGACGTCATGAGGAGCCTGTGATGGGGATTGACAATAGTGGGGACCATTAATGCTTTGAGACACTGTGCTGTTTGAAAGCAAAACCAGTGAAGGACTCTAAGTCAGAAACACAATTTAATAAGATGAAAAGAAAATAAAAGAAAGTAAAATAAAATAAAAGTAATAGTACAAAAAGAAAAAAAAACCCAAAAAAACCCCCACTGACAGAGTTGGAATACAACCTGACACCCTGTTAGTTAGGGTGGTAGTGGAAGTCCAGATGAGATGGTCTGGTCAAAGCAGTGATTCTTGTAGAAATGTCTGGCAGCTCTTGTCTCCTCTGGAAGTCCACTGGATAAAAGCTGCCTGTGCTGCCCCAAACCCTGGATTTATCCAGGTGGGAATGCTTGGCTCCTCCCCCTGGGCGGAGCATCTCACAATGGGGATCATCTCATTCTATGAGTCATGCAGTGGGTCCATTAAACAGAGATAACTCCCAGAGGAAGTTATCTATGAGTCATGTGGCAAGGCATTGTTAGGCTCGTTAACAGAAGATAAGGAAAACACTGCCCCACCCTGGCTCCAACGGCTCATGGGGATAGAATACAAACCTTGGGCACAATTTTACATTGTAACCTAGGACGCTAAGACACCCCAGGATTTTTGAAAATAGCCACTGTGTAGTGCCCTACCCACAAACTAAAGTGGTTGGATAATACTCCAAAATGGGTAGCAGAGTGGCCATTGAGTAAAGAGAAGCTCAAGGCACTTGAGGAGCTCGTGGAGGAGCAGGTGGCTCAAGGCCACCTAGAAGAGACAACAAGCCCTTGGAATTTCCCGGTCTTTGTAATAAAGAAACCGGGGAAGGACAAGTGGAGGTCGCTCCATGACTTGCTACAAGAAGTAAATAAAATTATAGAGGACATAGGACCACCCCGACCATGGATGCCTTCTCCAACAATGCTCCCTCGAGATTGGCAATTGGCTGTTCTAGATATCAAAGACTGTTTCTTTCAAATTCCTTTGCACCATGAAGACGCCCCACGGTTTGCATTCTCGGTTCCTACCATTAATCGAGAAGCCCCAATGAAGAGATATCACTGGAAAGTACTGCCGCAAGGCCTTAAATCCAGTCCATTCATATGCCAACAGTACGTAGCCTCATTACTGTCATCAGTACGTGCAGAGAGAAAGGATGCTATCATCCTTCACTACATGGATGACCTACTCCTGTGTGCTCCCAATAACACTATACTCCAACACACGCTTGACCTAGTGGTTAAGGTTTTAACCTCTGCTGGATTTCAATTGCAGGAAGACAAAGTTCAAAGGATGCCACCTTGGAGGTACCTGGGTCTACAAATAACTGCAAGGACCATTGTTCCGCAGAAATTGGAAATTGAGTGTAATCCCAAAACCTTAGCAGATCTGCATTCCTTGTGTTGGTCTTTGAATTGGGTAAGACCTTGGCTAGGCCTCACAAATGAGGATTTAGACCCTCTCTTCAATTTATTGAAAGGGGGGGAGAGGGAGCTAGTTTCTCCCAGGGAACTGACCCCAGAGGCAAAGACAGACATTTAAAAAGTACAGAAGGCCTTATCAGAGAGGCAGGCTCATCGATGTGAGCTAAACATACCTTTCCAATCCATTGTTCTAGGAAAACTGCCACATTTGCATGGTTTGATTTTTCAGTGGATCGAGGGGCAGAGAGATTCACTCTTGATCATAGAGTGGGTCTTCCTCTCTCACCAAAGATCCAAGACCATCACTGAGCCACAAGAGTTGATAGCTCAACTGATTCGGAAGGCAAGGGTGAGATTGTGTGAACTGGCTGGCTGTGATTTTACATGCATTCACCTTCCAGTCAAACTTTCTGAGGAGGGAAGGAACTCTCCCAAGAGATTGACCAAAGAGATGTTTGAGCATTTGCTCCAGAGCAATGCCAGTCTCCAGTTATCTCTGGACAGCTACAGGGGACAAATATCAGTCCATGCCCCGTCTCACAAGTTGCTCAATGAGGAATTCCACCTCATTCCTCGTGAGAAGAGAAGTTGGAGACCACTCAAGGCTCTCACAGTGTTCACAGACGCATCCGGGGCTTCCCACAAGTCGGTGATGACTTGGAGAAATCCTCAGACTCAGCATTGGGAAGCTGATGTTGAGTTTGTGGAGGGATCCCCCCAAGTGGCTGAACTAGCTGCTGTGGTAAGAGCCTTTGAGAAGTTCTCAGAACCAATAAATTTGGTAACCGACTCTGCTTACGTGGTGGGGGTAGTGTCCAGAGCGGAGCAGGCTGTGCTCAAAGAAATTGACAATGAACACCTCTTCAGGTTGCTTTCAAAGCTAATTTATTTAATTTCCCACCGAGAACATCCATTCTATGTGCTGCATGTAAGATCACACACTGATTTGCCAGGTGAAATTGCAGAGGGGAACCGTCAGGCAGATTCCCCTGCTGCACCAGTTTAAAAAGCACGTCTCCCTGATATCTTCCAACAGGCAAAGCTGAGTCACCAACAATACCATCAGAATGTGCCAGGCCTGATCCGTCAGTTCCAGCTAACACGGAGTCAGGCTCGAGCCATTGTGGCCACCTGTCCTAACTGCCAGGTCCAAGCGATGCCATCGATGGGTATGGGAGTTAACCCCCGGGGCCTTGGCAGTTGTGAGGTATGGCAGACAGACATCACACACATTCCTGGATTTGGACGCCTCAAATATGTTCATGTGAGCATTGACACACATTCAGGCGCAGTGTATGCCTCTGCCCATGCAGGAGAAAAGACTGACCATGCTAAGAAACACCTAGTGCAAGCTTTTTCAGTGTTGGGGATTCCAAAAGAAATCAAAACTGATAATGGCGCAGCGCACGCGTCCAAGGAGTTCCTGGAATTTGTCCAGCAGTGGGGAGTGGAACATAAAACTGGCATCCCTCACTCCCCCACAGGTCAAGCTGTGGTTGAGCGAGCACATCAGACACTCAAACAGGTTCTGGCTAAACAGAGTAGTACCACTGCGTGGATGTCTCCACATGAGAAGCTCTGTAAAGCCATGTTTACTATTAATTTTCTGAATTGTTCATTTGAAAACATGAGTCCACCAGTGGTACGTCACTTTAACAGTGGCAATCAGTTCAAATTGTCTCAGCGTCCACCGGTCATGATTAGGGATCCAGAAACTTGGGAAACCAAAGGTCCCTATGAGCTTGTGACCTGGGGACGTGGCTATGCATGCGTGACCACTCCCTCAGGCCCTCGGTGGATTCCCCAGAAGTGGGTGAAACCTTTTGTCCCTAAAAATCCAGCTCCAGCAGAAGGCGATGAGAGGCAAGTAGCCGATGCCTCCAAAAGAAGACGCCGCCAGATGGAAGAAAAGGAATCCTCCTAGATGTGGACTCCTTCCGACAGAACCAGAAACTTTAAGCATGTTTTAAAAATGTTTGTTTTGCTTTTTAGAAAAAACCTACCTCACACTCAACCCTGTGATGAACCCCATACAAGTTTTCATCTTGTTAATGCTGAACAGTCTGGCAGCTGCATGGATCATCCCTCAGTCACATCAAAACGTCTGGGTGACCCTGGCACAGACACTTCAGCAGGAAAACATAACTCTGTCTACTGCTTCAGTAGAGAATCCTATGTCCACCTGTCTGGTAGGAATTCCATTACAGGCTGGAGAATTTCCAGCAGGTTTAGACACACATAGGTCCAATGAAACGCCAGAGTCAGATGCCTTCCGACCATTCAAAGGTCAACAGCAGAAAGCTGAAGTGACTGTGAACCCATTAGAGGAGTGGATGCCACTTTTGCCCAAGGTATATCAGGAACCCCAAGAATAAGAATTATTGGGTTCCTCCCCTGCATTATACTGCATACATTTTTCTGTCTACCCAAAACCTCCTAACATCAGTCAGTACCACAATATAAAACAATATCGTGGGGAGTTTTCGGCAAAAAGATGTTGTCATCATATAAGACATATTGAGGCAGAAAACCCATCTCACTCAAGACCCAGAAGCCTCCCTAAGGGATTGTTCTTGATATGTGGAGATTGGGCATGGGCAGGAATTCCGTCTCGGCTTTTAGGAGGGCCATGTACCATAGGGCGGTTGTCCGTTTTGACACCCAACCAAACTCTAATTGGTGAATGGACTCACAAAAACATATCGGCAAACAAAATTCAAAAGAGGAGTGCTGACCAATTGGATCCAAATTGTAATTCAGAAATTTGTCATTGGGCCAAGTCAAAAAGAGTTGCTGTGTCCCTGTTCCTTCCGTGGGTTGCAGCAGCCAAAGCTCTTGGTGAATTGGGCCACCTAGAGTGTTGGGTAGTCAAACAGGCAAATTTAACGTCCACCGCCATCAGCTCTCTCCTAGAAGATGAGGAAATTACCAGACAGGCCACTCTCCAGAACCGTGCTGCTATAGATTACCTCTTGTTACTTCATGGATATGAATGCCAGGAATTTGAAGGACTTTGTTGCCTAAACCTGACCTCAAAAGCCCCGAACATCCATGCTGCCCTTTGAAGTATGAACAGCATGATCGGACAAGTGAAGCAAGAATCTGAAGACTGGATCAAAGAGCTGTTCAGAAGATGGGGACTTACGGGGTGGTGGACTTCTATAGTTAAGACAATTTTGTTATTTCTTGTTATTCTTTTCCTTGTAACTGTAGCGTTCGGGATCCTACGCTGTTTGATTTTCAAAGCTATCAATAGTCTCATACCTTCTACCTCAGAAGTCAACCACATAGAGTTGGCAAACCTAAAGCAGGCTGACTCCCCCACCAATTGTAATTGGTGGGAAAACACACACTCCGTGTAACCTAATGTTCTTCTTCTAATCCTCTTAAACAAAAAAGGGGGAGATGTTGTATTCCCCTGAGAAGTGGCTTTTTCCCCTCAGAGTCCCCCTGAAGTTTGTACCATATAGTTGGACCCATCTTCCCTATCTTATCTACTTCTGACCCTTTTGGCAGAAGGCCAATATCCTTCCTTGGCCATAGACTAGATAAACCCCTGTTTTTCCTGTTTTGCCCTCTCTCTGCTCCTCGCCCTCCCTGCTCCTGGAACACCACATGGGAGAATAAATCATGGACTGAAGGTGAGGGGTTAGAGCCATCCTTTTCTGATATCTTATTATGTCTCTATGAAATATTATTTCCGTAAAAGCCCAGAGAAACTGAGCTAGCTAGGATTGGGGCGGGCTAGAAGGGAACTAATGCACACCATGTGCATTTGGGAGGACGTGTATCAGGGGTGGCCTTGGCAGTGCCGGGAACTCTTGGGATGGATCTCTAAGGGCTTTTCCAGCCCAAATGATTCCGAGATTCCATCAGCCGCCACCTGCAGGGCTTCTTCCAGCACAAGGATCAACGTCAGGATGCGCAGATGCTGCAGCAATCCCAGAGGGGACATGGACATGCTTTCATACCCATGGTTTTCCTAAGGTATACTGTTTCCTTTAAAGATACTTTAGATAGTCTTGAAATTGAGAAGAAGCACCTGCAGTAGTTTCAGCTTATGGAACACATGCAGTTAAGACAAAAAATGATCACTGATAAACCAAGAGATTGATTCCAAGACACAGGGTCAAATTGATGGGAATTGAGGACTGTGCAAAAAGTACTTTTATATTTCTGTTGTTATCAGTCCATGCAGGATAGGTTGTTCGCCATGCTTTGAGCATGAAGACATTAGGAGGCTGAGATGCAAAGCTGCAGGGGCACAGCTGCTACACCATGGTGATCACCAGGGCCTGGAGAGGACTCTTGGCTCTGGAGCCTGGAGTACCTCCTGCCCCTCCTCTTGCACTGGCCTTGGTGTGTCCACGTTGTTTCCTTCCCATCTTCTCACCACCTCCTCTTCTCTGGCTAGGAAGAAACTGTGCTTGCCCCACCTTTTTGTTTTTTCTTGTTAAACACGTTGTAACAGAGGAGTTCCCAACCACTGTCATTGGCCCAGCCTTGGCCAGCAGCATGTCCACCCTCAGAGTCAGCAGGCCTTGGCTCTACCAGACATGGCGCAAGCTTCCAGCAGCTTCTCTCAGCAGCTTCCTCTGCGGGGCTCCCAGAACCAAAAGCAGGCCCTGCACAACCCAAACCATCGCCAAGGCCGGGCCTGCTGCGGGCCCGTTCCTGGCTCAACCTGCTGGTGTCTGCAGCCGGGGGTGGCCATTGGTGACACGGGTGCTCCGTGTCAGGGCCCTTTATGACACGGGCCATGGTGGTGGCAGGACACCCTTGTGACATCAGGGAGCCTTGCTGAGGGTTTCTAGGGGCAGCGCAGGGCCCGGGGTTCCCAGTCCCGGGAGAGCCACTGCGCAAGGAGGAAGCAACTCCCGGGATCCGTCTGTGCCACAGGCTCAGAAGCACCAGACAAGGAGGAAAAAGCTACGAAGGCCACCCCTCAGTCCCGGTAATCCAGCCCCGTGCCCAGCTGGCCACACACCCAGGCCCTCAGCGGGCAGTGGGTGGGAGCAGGCGGCAGGTCAGGCCTGCCACTGTCCCACACCGAGAAGGACAAGGGGACCTTTGGTGAAATGGCCCGCCAGCTTTCCCAGTGGGAAGCTGAGAGGAAGCAGGAATTCCTGCCAAACAAGGAAGATCTGCACTCCCACATCTCTTTGTGGGAAGACTGCAGAGAGCCGGAATTGTCCCCAGCGAGGGACAAGAGGCACAGGGAGCTGTCCCCAGGGGCAGACACTGGGGCCCGAGAGCTGTCCCAGCAGGAGGAGGATGTCGCTTCCAGGCCTGGGGACAAAGCCTTGAGGCCAGGCCTGGAGGAGGGTGAGAAGGCCCAGCCTTGTTCCCTGCTGGGGCACGGCTCCCCCAGCTCTGAGGGCACAGAGCTGACAGCAGAGGCAGCTCCTGCCCTGCCCAGCGCCTCTCCTGGCCCCGGCAGTGCCCCGCAGGCCCAGCCCGCAGCTGCTGCCCCGGCTGGAGGTGCTGGGCAGGAGGAGCCCGCTGAGCCTCTGGCTGCCCAGCAGGAGGAACGGGCAGAGGAGTCTGCTGGGCCCGGCGAGGAGCTGCCATTCCTGGGGACACAGAGCCCAGTCTCTGCCCCACAGAGCCCCCCAGGCTCCAGCCCCCATCTGCTGCTCTTGTCCCATCTTCTCAGCTGTGTGATCATGTGCCGGGCTCTGCTGCAGATCCAGGGATGCGGGCAGCACCTGGAGCAGTGCAGGGATGTGGAAGCAGGAGAAGCAGCCACATCCGAAGGAGAGCAGAGCCCGGGGCCGGCCCCTCACAGACCCCTCAGCCCCCGGCCCACCCAGCTGGGAGCCCTCAGGGAGCAGCAGCAGGGGCCAGTGTCATGGGCAGTGCGGGCACAGCAAGGTAGTGAGGAGGAGGCCCTGGATGGGGACAATCCCTGGGACTCCTCCAATGACTCGGACACATCCCAGGGGGAATATGAGCGGGACTCAGAGCCAGAGCTGTTCCCTGGGCCAGAGTACCTAATGCAAAAGCTGTCCCCGTTGGCAGAGCACATCATCTTTGGCCCTGGGAACAAACGCTTGAGCCCCGTGTTGGGGGAGGATGAGGATCCCCAGGATCCTTGTTCCCTGCTTGGGCCCGGCTCCCCCAGCCCCATGGGCACAGAGGAAGGGGAGCACAAGGCAGAGATGCCCCAGGGAGAAAGGAACAGCTGCCCACGAGGCTCCCAGGGGCAAGAGTGCGCAGAGCAGGAGCTATCCCAGGAAGTGGCAGACTGGCAAGAGTGCACAGAGGAAGAGATGTCCCCCGGAGAAGTCAACAACTGCCAGGAACACTCAGGCTGGGAGGAATACCTGGAGCAAGAGCTACTCCAGGAACTCTCTGACTGGCAGGAGAACGTGGAGCAGGAGCTGTCCCTGGGAAACCTCAACAGCTGGGAAGAGGTCTCTGATTGGGAAGAACACATTGGCCAAGCCCCTTCCCAAGAGGAACTGTCCTTTGGCCACCACGTGTCCTGAGGGAACAGTCACGCATCCTGGGTGCTCTCCCGCTGGGAAGATGACAACAACCCAGCGCCGTTGCAGAACCCCTGGGGAGTCAGGTACAACTGCAGCAGCTGGATGAAGTCCTTGGCCCCGCAGGAGGACGAGTGGGACGAGCTGAGTGTCCTGGAGCTTCCGCCAGAAGAAGACAAGGAGCAGAAATGGAGACTTCTTGCGGCGGACGGGCTCGCGGTGCCCGTCCCTCGGGAAGCCTGGGTTGAGGAGCAGGCCCCGGAGCCGTGCAGCCCAGGCCTACTCTGTGCCTGGCCTGCCCCCCTGCAAGGACAAACCCTGGTGGAGGAGCTCTCTTCTCCCACCCAGGCCTTCCATGGGCAGCCGTGTGCCCCCAGCAAACGTCCCTCTCGCTTCAGGCGGGTGCTGCGGGCGCTGTGGGGGCTGTTCCGGTGTTCCTGCCTGGTGCTGCAGCCCGAGGAGTAGCACGGGCATGGCACCAACAGCGGCCATTGCTGCACAGCCACCCTCCCTGTCCGGCTGCGGCACCCACGGGAGCCTGAACGACGGCATCAGAGAACCAACAGGAACGGGAACAGGATCATGGCAATGACGGAGATGGCAGAGACATCATGAAGACAACGACAAAGATGACAGACATGAAGACAACAACGACAAAGATGAAGACAATGAAGATGAAGACGGCAAAGACAATGGAGAAGATAGAGATTAAGAAGGTGAAGGCAATGACAAAGACGCTGAGGATTTAGATTTATTTACAGTTCCATAGAAGAATAAGGGTAGTGATAGGAATAGGATTTTAGCAATACATAGAAGAAGAGGAATAGGAATAAGAATTCAAAAACCCATAGAAGAAGAGGAATAAGAGTTTTAAAAAGCTATAGAAGAAGAATAGGAATAGGAGTAATAATTTTAGAATCCCTAGGAGAAGAAGAGTAATATTAGGTAGAATGTGAAAAGATGTAGAAGAAAGAAAGAAGTCAAATAGGGAGAATAAGGAATATATGAAGAAGAATTTAGAATTCCATATAGGAAGATAAACTCTAGGAAGCAGGTCATAGTAGCAAATATTTTCTCTTTCCAATAAAATTTGCGATGTACAAGAGCAGAGTCTCCAGATTTCCTTTCTCCTCTCTGTGAGCCATTGATGCATCTTCCACTTCAGTCCCAGGGAGTGCCCTGCAAGGAGCGACTGCTCAGCCCCAGAACCTGGGAGAGGGTTCCCGGCTGGAAACTGGAAAGGGTGGAGCCAGCTGGGATCAGGCTCTGCTCCCAGAGAATGGGGAATGGCATGAGAGGGAACGGCCACCACCAGCTGTGCCAGGGGAGGCTCAGGTTGGATCTTGGCAAAAATTCATGCCTGGAAAGAGTTTTACAGTGCAGGGCAGTGGTGGAGTCCCCATTCCTGGAGGGATTTCAGCTCCATGTGCATTTGGGAGGACATGTATCAGGGGTGGCCACGGCAGTGCTGGGAACTCCTGGGATGGATCTCTAAGGGCTTTTCCAGCCCAAATGATTCCGAGATTCCATCAGCCGCCACCTGCAGGGCTTCTTCCAGCACCAGGATCAACGTCAGGATGTGCAGATGCTGCAGCAATCCCAGAGGAGACATGGACATGCTTTCATACACATGGTTTTCCTAAGGCATACTGTTTCTTTTAAAGATTCTGTAGATATTCTTGAAATGGAGAAGAAGCACCTGCAGTAGTTTCAGCTTATGGAACACATGCAGTTAAGACAAAAAATGATCACTGATAAACCAAGAGATTCCAAGACACAGGATCAAATTGATGGGAGTTGAAGACTGTGCAAAAAGTACTTTATATTTCTGTTGTTATCAGTCCATTCAGGATAGGTTGTTCGCCATGCTTTGAGCATGAAGACATTAGGAGGCTGAGATGCAAAGCTGCAGGGGCACAGCTGCTACACCATGGTGATCACCAGGGCCTGGAGAGGACTCTTGGCTCTGGAGCCTGGAGTACCTCCTGCCCCTCCTCTTGCACTGGCCTTGGTGTGTCCACGTTGTTTCCTTCCCATCTTCTCACCACCTCCTCTTCTCTGGCTAGGAAGAAACTGTGCTTGCCCCACCTTTTTTTTTTCTTGTTAAACACGTTGTAACAGAGGAGTTCCCAACCACTGTCATTGGCCCAGCCTTGGCCAGCAGCATGTCCACCCTCAGAGTCAGCAGGCCTTGGCTCTACCAGACATGGCAGAAGCTTCCAGCAGCTTCTCTCAGCAGCTTCCTCTGCGGGGCTCCCAGAACCAAAAGCAGGCCCTGCACAACCCAAACAGTGGCCAAGGCCGGGCCTGCTCCGGGCCCGTTCCTGGCTCAACCTGCTGGTGTCTGCAGCCGGGGGTGGCCATTGGTGACACGGGTGCTCCGTGTCAGGGCCCTTTATGACACGGGCCATGGTGGTGGCAGGACACCCTTGTGACATCAGGGAGCCTTGCTGAGGGTTTCTAGGGGCAGCGCAGGGCCCGGGGTTCCCAGTCCCAGGAGAGCCACTGCGCAAGGAGGAAGCAACTCCCGGGATCCGTCTGTGCCACAGGCTCAGAAGCAGCACCAGGCAAGGAGGAAAAAGCTACCAAGGCCACCCCCGAGTGCCGGTAACCCAGCCCCGTGCCCAGCTGGCCACACACCCAGGCCCTCAGCGGGCAGTGGGTGGGAGCAGGCGGCAGGTCAGGCCTGCCACTGTCCCACACCGAGAAGGACAAGGGGACCTTTGGTGAAATGGCCCGCCAGCTTTCCCAGTGGGAAGCTGAGAGGGAGCAGGAATTCCTGCCAAACTAGGAAGATCTGCACTCCCACATCTCTTTGTGGGAAGACTGCAGAGAGCCGGAATTGTCCCCAGCGAGGGACAAGAGGCACAGGGAGCTGTCCCCAGGGGCAGACACTGGGGCCCGAGAGCTGTCCCAGCAGGAGGAGGATGTCGCTTCCAGGCCTGGGACAAAGCCTTGAGGCCAGGCCTGGAGGAGGGTGAGAAGGCCCAGCCTTGTTCCCTGCTGGGGCCTGGCTCCCCCAGCTCTGAGGGCACAGAGCTGACAGCAGAGGCAGCTCCTGCCCTGCCCAGCACCTCTCCTGGCCCTGGCAGTGCCCCGCAGGCCCAGCCCGCAGCTGCTGCCCCGGCTGGAGGAGCCTGCCGAGCCTCTGGCTGCCCAGCAGGAGGAACAGGCAGCGGAGTCTGCTGGGCCCGGCTCTCTTCCTCTGTGCACTCTTGCCAGTCTGCCACTTCCGGGACAGCTCCTGCTGTGACACCTTGCCCCTTGGGAGCCCTGGGCAGCTGTTCCTTTCTCCTGGGGCAACCTCTGCCTTGTGCTCCCCTTCCTCTGTGCCCATGGGGCTGGGGGAGCCCGGCCCAAGCAGGGAACAAGGATCCGGGGATCCTCATCCTCCTCCAACACGGGGCTCAAGTGTTGTTCCCAGGGCCAAAGATGATGTGCTCTGCCAACGGGAACAGCTTTTGCATTATGTACTCTGGCCCAGGAACAGCTCTTGCTCCGAGTCCCACTCATATTCCCCCTGGGACGTGGCGGAGTCATCGCAGGAGTCTCAGGGACTGTCCTCGTCCAGGGCCTCCTCCTCACTACCTTGCTGTGCCCACCTGCCCATGACACTGGCCCTGCTGCTGCTCCCTGAGGGCTCCCAGCTGGGTGGGCCAGGGCTGAGGGTCTGTGAGGGGCGGCCCGGGCTCTGCTCTCCTTCGGATTGGGCTGCTTCTCCGCTTCCACATCCCTGCACTGCCCCAGGTGCTTCCCGCATCCCTGGATCTGCAGCAGAGCCTGGCACATGATCACACAGCTGAGAGGCAGGCACAAGAGCAGCAGATGGGGCCTGGAGCCTGGGGGGGGTCTGTGGGGCAGAGACTGGGCTTCTTGGTCCCCAGGAATGGCAGCTCCTCGCCGGT
>JAJEOU010000123.1:0-19008 GCA_021534815.1 Acrocephalus arundinaceus
GCTGGGGCGTGGCTGCCCCTCCCCCACGGGCCAGGGCCTGGCCACGGTGGAGCTGTCCAGTGTTGCCCTCAGCTCCGGGCACTCTCGGTTCACCTGTGGAAGAAAAAGAACAAAATTCGGGGCATTTTCCCACCATAAATTGGGAATCATCAACCCTGAAATTGGTGGTTTTAACCCCAAAATGTTTGGGACATCAGGTCTACCCACTGAAATCAATGCATGGAAAAAGAAACCAGGCCTACCTAATTAAAGTCAGTGATGATGTACGGACACCAGGTCTACCCATTAACAGGGCTGGATTGGGAAGGGTTACTGGTGTGAAATGTGGGGTTGTGTTTCATGTCAGGTAGAAAAGATGGCCTTTGTAGCTGAGGTTGTGAAATGTGTGGGAAAAGGCCATAGGACAGTTATAAATGAACAAATGGAAAAAGCATGGAAAGAGGTTTTTGGACTAATATTTTGCTTGCTTATAAGTGAACAATGTGAGCCTAAAAGTTTTCACAATATAAGTTTTAGGCTTTTTCAGTTAGTATGAGCTTTATAGGCTTTTAACATGTAGGATAGAAGAATGCAGAAGTATTATTATTAGTAGTATTATTTGCTTTGAAAATAAAATTATTATAAGCTTTAAGCTGCTTTGTAATAAAAGGGTTTGAACTACAGCTTTAGAATATATACATTTATATAGAAGGAATTTTAATCACCTGAATAGAAGAAGGAAGTGAGCTTATCACAGGCTAAAAATTGATGATCAAGAGAAGGAAGGCTGGACAATCCTGGAAAAGGAGATTGACCATCTGGAAGCTGGACATCACCACCACTGATTATGGTCCGAGAAGGAAAGCTGAACCTCATCATCACTGGTGTTTGTTTCTGGAACAAGGGAAGCTGGACATCACTTCACGATTTACAACTCTGAGGTATAAAAATTCAACGTCACCAATAGGAATTGATCACAATGGGGTATAGAAATTGAATTTCACAAATAGAAACTAGGAGGAAACTAGAAAAAAAAAACCTGCTGAGAAATGCTTATGAAGATTTTCAATAAATACCAGCAGGAATCAGCAGTCTGTGTGCAGTTGGAGGGGAGACCCCCACTGCTTTGCTCACACTTTACCATTTTGTATTAAAGAATTAATAAATTGATTGCTGCTTGATATATTGGCCAAGTCAAGCTCTTTATTACTTACACTGGTTAGACTGGGAGTACTGGGAAGGGCAAGGGGGAAGCTGTGGGGGAGGAACCGAAAGCACTGGTGGGGGGGGGGCAGTTGGAATCACTGGGAGGGGGGAATGGGGGAAAGTGGGCAAACTGGGAGCACTGGGGGGGGAATTGGAAGCACTGGGAGGGAGGAATGTGGGAAACAGCAAGCTGGGAGCACTGGGAGGGGTTACTGGGAGTGGCTAAGAGGGGACACTGGGGTTAGTGGGAGCACTGGCAGTGGCTAAAGGGGGCACTGGGGTTACTGGGAGCTCCAGGGAATTACTGGGAGCACTGGGAAAGCTTACTGGAGATAAATGGGGGTAAACAGGACACCATTCTACCATTCTACCCATTCTACCCAGGTCTACCCATTCAAGTCAATGGGAGAAATGGGACACCGCATCTACCCAGTCAAAGCCGTGGGGATTCACAAGCACCAGTTTGGGCAGGGGCCCAAGAATTTTTGGGAGTACCCAGGTGTACCTAGGTAATTTTGGGGGAGATCCACGTGATTTCTGGGGGTACCTAGGTGTTCCCATGTGATTTTTTGGGAGGACCCAGGTGGTTTTGGGGGTACCCAGGTAATTTTGGGAGGGAATCCAGGGGACTTTGGGAGGTACCCAGGTGATTTTTGGGGTTCCCAGGAGAATTTTGAGGGTACCCAGGCGATTTTTGGGGTACCCAGGTGCTTTTTGGGATTCCCAAATATAACCAGGTGACTTTTGTGGGGTATCCAGGTGATTTTTGGGGGGGACCCAGGTGATTTGTGGGAGTACCCAGGTGTATCCAGGTAACTTGGGGGGGGACCTAGGTGAACTTGAGGTGTACTCAGGAGTATCCAGGTTCTTTTGGGGGGTACCCAGGTGATTTTTGGCGTACTCAGGGAATTTTTGGAGGTATCCAGGAATTTTTGGGAGGATCCATTTGATTGTGGTGGGTACCCAGGTATATCAAGGCGGTTTTGAAGGGAACCAGGTGTTTTTTTGGGGATACCAAGGTGATCTGCTGAGATACCCTAGTGTATCCAGGTGACTTTTTGAGGATAGCCTAGTGATTTTGGGATTCCCAGGTGATTTTGGGAGGATCTAGAAGATTTGGGGGGGTTCTCATGTGATTTGGGGGTGTACCCAGATGCATTCAGGTGATTTTGAGGGTACTCAGGTGATTTTTGGGTGTATCCAGGTGACTTTTTTGGGGGGTTCCCAGGTGATTTTGAGGGGGATCCAAGAGATTTTGAGGGGTACCAAGGTTACTTTCTGGGGGTACCCAGATGATTTTGGGGGTACCCAGAAGATTTTGGGGTTTCCCAGGTGTCCCCACTCACCCTGACAGGCCGGAAGAAGATGACGACCACCGTCGCATCCTCCCGGTTGATGTGGACACAGATGACCCTCAGTGGCTGGAGGGCTGTGTGGGGACATCCCAACATTCAGATGGCACCCCAACATTTGGGGGGCACTGAATCATGATTTTAAAGAATTAAAATTTTAGAAGTAATTTATATGGATCAGGGTGTAAGTTAGATTAGCAAATGATAGGTTAATGATTATTAGATGCCTAAACTAGAGCTAATTGTTGTATTGTTTGCCATTATGAACTTGTTTATAGAAGGAAGGGGAGTAAGTGAAACATTATAAGAACAGATTGAAACCATTAAGAACAATGACCAGCATCTGGATTTTATATCAATCAATCACAAAGCAGGGGACCTTGGATCGGGCCAGAGGGTCACAGAGACCTGATGAAGACTCTCCTGACTTCATCCTTTGAGACAACCTACCCAATTCAAAAGAAGAACTGCACAGACATGAAGGACTAATAGCCTCATTTTAATACAGAGCGGGGATGGGAGAAGCTGGGGTTATGCACATGTATTGTATGTAAGATCTTGGGAAATAAATAGAGGGCAAAGAACCTTGTACAGGGTGGTCACACCTTTTGGAGACAACTCCTGTGCTGCCTGCTGGTGAATAAACATACCACTTTCTAACTTTAGTTAGAGGGTCTTTGTCCATGACCTTAGCAGTTTTTAACAATTCATTCAGGCAAGCCAGCCAGGAGGAGACTCTGCTTGGCTGTGAGACCAGCTCGGGTGAAGGACCCACTTGGGGCACTCCCTGGGATATTCCTGGAAGAGTGGGCTCCCCACCAAGACTGTTCATTCAGCAGCAGACAAGGACTCCTGACTACTAAAAACTCCGGACAAAATGGTATGTTTAAAAATTGAAACAGTTTTAACAGTGACCTGTAAGGCATATGTGTTGTCTGGAGAGGCTGATGGTAAATCATGGAAGATGCCCCATGCACAACTTGTGCCACTGCAGTGTGCTTGCAAGCTGAAATTGCAGTTGGTGTCTGCTCAGTTGTATTTGGTTGCCAGCACAGAGAGCTGCTGAGCTGTTGTACCGAGCCGGGGGGGCTCAGGCTGTGGTTGCTGGCAGAAGGGGATTTTGCCATTTGTTGCACCGTAGAGGGCTCAGTTTGCTGGCAATTTGAGGCTAGCAGTTGTAAGGGCAAATCCTGGTCTATGGTTGTTATGCCGTGTGAATGTGTCCTGACTGTGAGAACGATTGTGAGAGAGTTTGTTGAGATGTGCTATTAGCACGAAGTGAGTGGGAGTTTGGACCCGCGGTTCCGTTTTTTGGGACACTGAGATGGCCAGTGAAAAACGAAGCCAGTGGGGCACAAGATTAAAGCGTTTGATAGCACTGCATGTTGTGTAAAACCCTTAATAAAAAGCCCCCTCCCCGCTGTGACTGCGGTGTGTGCGTACTTCGGTTTCGGGGGACGGTATTTACTGTAACACCCGGTGTTCATGTTAAAAGGGTCCGGACTCCCAGAGTTGTTTAGGCCTGGGGTTCAGGTTGTTTTGCCTGAGGAATTTGAGATACAGAGGTTGAGTGCTTTAGTATAGTGTGTTTGTAAGTGTTTCACGCGGGAATAATAAGATTGGGATGCTAGTTTGCATGGAAGAGACGTTTTGTTCGTGTGTAAGCGACGTGAGTTATGGTTGGAGCTGTGGTGTATTTTTGAGGCAACACTGTCATCTTGTGTCAAAAGTTGTAAGCGCAGCACATGCTGAGAGAAGTAGTAAAAGTGGTTTGTTTGAAAGAGTTGATTAGTCTCTGAGAGCTTAGACATGAATGCTTTTGAAGTAGACTGGGGACAGAGAAAGGTCAGGACCAGTTTGGCAAGGAAGAGTAGAAGCCTTTCATAAGGGCTTTTTTGTGATTTTAGCTACGGAGGCTGTGCTTGTAGATTGCCAGAATAAAGGTAGCTCCTGTGTGAGAATTCAATCTGGCAGATGGACAGAGGGAGCTCCTCTGTGTCCGTGGTCTAGGCTTGACTTGTGGGAGTTTGTGAATTCAGTAAACTGGTGGATAGATAGGAAAAATGAGAAAATAATATATTTAGAAGGTTTGTGTCAGACGCCTGCAGGGGGATTAGTGGCTTTGAAAGGGGAGAAACAGCTGTGGAGAATTTAGAAAGTCAAGAAGGAGTGAATGGAATAGCTTTTATTTGTGGGAATTTTCCTGCAGCCTTTGGTGCATCGAGAGTTTGGCACTGTGCTGAGTCGTTAAAACTGAAGATCATAGACAGAGACACTCTAACAAGTTAAAGTTAGAAAGTGGAAGGTTTATTAACACTGGCGGGCAGCACGGGAGTCGTCTCCAAAGGGCGTGACTGCCCTGTACAAGGTTCTTTGCCCTCTGTTTATTTCCCATGATCTTACATACATTACATGTGCATAACCCCAGCACCTCCCACCCCTCTCTATATTAAAATGAGGCTATTAGTCCTTCATGTGTGTGCAATTCTTCTCTTGAATTGGGTTGATGGTCTCGAATTGGGTCAGTGGTCTTAAAGGATGCAGTCAGGAGTCTTCCTCAGGTCTCTGTGACCCTCTGGCACTACTCCAGGTCCCCTGCTTTGTGATTGATTAATATAAAGTTCAGGTGCTGGTCATTGTTCTTACTGGTTTCAATCTGTTCTTATACAGTTCACTTCCTCCATTTCCTTCTAAAAACAAAACTAAAATGAGCTCATAATGGCAAACAATACATCAATTAGCTTGACCTTAAGAAACTGATAATTATGAACCTCCCAGTTTTTTTTAACTAACTTACATTCTGATCAATATGAATTGCTTCTAACCCTTAGCCAAAATCTTAACTCTTTAAAATCATGATTCAGTAGTTCGTTCCAATCACTCCCAGTATGGTCCCAGTTGCCTCCAGCTAGATCAACCCCCTCAGACCCAGTATGATGCTATTTGCTCACAGTGTGCTCCCAGTTGCTCCCAGTCATCCCCAGTATGGGGGATGATGTGCAGGGTATGTTCCCAGTCACTCTCAGGTACTCCCAGTATTAGTCCAGTCACTCCCAATAGGATCCAAATATGAGCCCAGTGTGGTCCCAGTCACTGCCAGTATGAACCAGTTGCACCCCACATGGTTCCAGTTGCTCCTTTTCACCTCACTTTTGTTCCAGTCACTCCCAGTCTCTCCCAGTGTACCCCAGTTCCTTCCAGCATGATCCCATTTGCTCACAACCACTCCCAGTCAGCCTCAGTGTAGTCACCCTCACTGCCAGTATGATCCCAGTCACCTCCAGCATGACCCCAGTTCATCCCAGTATAAGCCCAGTTGCTTTCAGTCACCCCCAGCATGCACCCAGTCACTCCCAGTTCCTCCCAGTTGCTCCTGGCATGACCCCAGTTGCTCCCAGTAGTTCCTGGCATGATCCCAGTTTCTCCCAGGTGCTCCTGGTCACCCTCAGTGTGATCCCAGTCACTCCCAGTATATCCCAATTTCCTCCAACATGGCCTCAATTTCCTCACACGGCTTCTGACTCCCAGTGTGAATCCAGTATGATCCCAGTCTCCCTCAGTGTGATTGCAGTCTTCCCTGGAGTGGGCCCAGCTGCTCCCAGTATGATCCCAGTATGATGTCAGTACTAACCCAGTGCAATCCCAGTCACTGTATGATCCCAGTACAAACCAGTCACTCCCAGTGATGCCATTTCTAGGGCACAACCCCATCCCCCGCATTCTGACCTGTCCCAGATCCATCCCCGCTCCTCCCATGAGCTGTGAGATGTCAGGGGAATGGGGAAGGAGGAGGAGGGAGGGAGGAGGAGGCAGAGCAGCAGCAGGAAGCAGGAGGAGAAGAGGAGAGGAAGAACCGGGCGGCTCAAGCACTCCCTGAAGTCACAGCCCTCTGGGACCATCACCCCCATCCCACAGGTGCCAAGGGAGAGGGAGCTCGCCCCAAATATCCCAGGGGGTGCCTGGGTTTGGGGTTTTTTTTGGGGGGATGTTTGAAGTGTGAAAAACAAGGTTCACATTTCTGGTAAAATTTAAAGGTTTAATAAAAAGACAAAAAGAGACACAAAAGTAAAGGGTTAAAATAAAAATTGTGGCTGGGATTGCCAATCTCCCTAGGATTGCTGGGACCCTGGCAGGGCTGCTGGGGCTGAAGGGGTGGGATGGCTGGGAAAGGGGCTCGGGGTTCCGGTGCCAGAAGTGGCTGCTCCCAGTATGAGCCCAGTGGTCCCCCCCATGTGGTTCCAGTTTCCTCAGCTGTCCCAGTATGAGCCCAGTCACTGCCAGTCATTCCCCATTATGATGCAGATTGCCCTCAGCTCAGTCCCACTTGCTCCCACTTGCTCCCAGTTGCCCCTGGTATAGTCCCAGTCAATCCCAATATAATGGCAGTCTCTCCCAGTAGGGCCTCGGGCACTCACACTTGTCCCCAGTTGCCCCCAGTGTGGTCCCAGTTCTCTCCAGCATATTACCAGTGACTCCCAGTGTGGTCCCAGTCACCACCTGCATGGTCTCAGACACTCCCAGTATATCCCACTTTCCCTGAACATTCCAGTAGTCATTGCCAGGCACTCCCAGTTACCCCAGCATGGTTCAGCTGCCCCCAGTTTTATCCCAGTTATTGCCAGTACATCCCAGTTGTCACCACCATACATCCTGTCATTCTTTTTTGTTCCCGGTTCCTCCTAGTGGGAGCACATTTGGCTCCCAGCATGGGCCTGGTAGCTCCCAGTAACCCTCAGTCAAGGTCAAATCACACCCACTACAGTCCCAGTATCACTGTAGCCACTCCCAGTATGATTCCAGCCATGCTAGCGTAATCACAGTCACTCCCAGTCATTCCCAGTATGAATCCAGTGGCCCCCAGTGTGATCCCAGTTGCTCCCTGTCAATTCCAGTGTGACCCCAGTAGCCTCCAGTATTACCCTCATAGCTCCCAGTCTCCCCCAGCATATCCCCATCACTCCCAGCATGCTCCCAGTCCTTCCCAGTTCCTCCCAGTTGCTTTCAGTGTGATTCCAATTGCTCACAGCCACTCCCACTCAATCCCAGTAAGAGTCCAGTCACCCTCGGTGTTATCCCAGCTGCTGCCAGAAAAGGTCCATTTGTTCCCAATTCCTCCCAGGGTGGTTCCATTGTCCCCAGGATAGTTACAGGCACTTCCAGTGTATCCCAGTTTCCTCAGTAAGGTTCTGGTTACCTCAGAATGATCCCAGTCTTTCCCCAGTTCCTCCCAGTTGCCTCCAGCATGATTCCATTTTCCTGCAGTTGCCCTAAGTGTGGTCCAAGTATAATCCCAGTATGATCCCAGTTTCCCCAGTTGTGGTCTCAGTTCTTTCAGCATGGTTCCAGTCCCTTTCAGTTGATCCCAGTTGCTCCCAGTGTCTCCAGATTTTCTTCCCAACAGTAGCTCCAAGTAACCCCCAGTCAGGATCTCTTCACACCCATTGTAATCCCAGTGGCTCCCAGGATAAACTCAGTAGGACCCAGTCACCATCAGTATGGTTCCAGTCACTCCCAGATACTCCCAGTATTATTCCAGTCATGCCCAGAGTGACTGCCTGTCACTCCCAGTTTGAGCCCAGTTGCTCCCAGTCACCTCCAGCATGGTTCCAGTCACGGCCAGCACCTTTCCAGTAATTCCCAGTCTGGTTCCAGTAGGATCCCAGTATGACCCCAGCATGGGCACAGCTACTCCCATTAGCCCCCACTGTGGTTTCAGTCTCTCCCAGTGTATCCCAGTTGCTCCCAGCATGTTCCCAGTCACTCCCAGTTGACTTCAGTTGCTTCCAGCCTGATTCCAGTTGCTCACAGCCACTCCCAGTCATCCACAGTGCATTCCCAGTCATTGCCAGTATGATCCAGTATGACCTCAGTCCGCTCAGCATGGGCCCAGCCTCTCCCATTGTGATCCCAGTAGGATCCCAGTTGCTCCCAGGCACCTTGCAGAGCCCCAGCCATGCTGTTTGCCCCCAGCCTGCCCACGGCCAGCCTGGGGCTGCTCCCGGGGCTTTTCTGTGCTCAGCATTGGCCTGGGCAAAGTGTTCTGGAGAGAGCCTGGGCAAGGAGCCTGCAGCCCCCAGGGCCTGGCCTGAGGCGTCAGCGCTGCCCCAGCAGTGCCCATGGCCTGTCCCTGCTGCAGCCCCGGCACTGCAACCCCCAGCACTGTGCCCGGCCCCGAGAGCACTCAGGCCCTACAGCAACACCAGGGCCAGCAGGGCAGCGGGGCAGGGCCACGGCAGCAGCACTGGCAACACCAAGGGCTGCTGCTGCTGCTGCTGGGCACAGCTGCTGTGCCAGCACTGATCTGCCCCAGCTCTGCACACAGACATTGCTGCTGCAGCTGCAGAGAAGGGAACCAAAGGGGGATCTCTGCAGAAAACTTGGCTGGGAGATTCTTGAGTTCCTTTGAAACCTCCAAAAGTGCAGCCCCTCATTGACACAGTCTGTGGCCAAAGTGAATGTGGAAAGAAACAAAATGAGAAACGACACAAACAATGAGATCTCGTTGTGGATAATATTAAAAAGTAAAACGAAAAGAAAACTGCAAAATGAACCCATCAGAAAGTATCAAAATACTTTTATTCCAAGTTTTTTAAGAATCTGGCCAGCAGTTTAATGTTTCTGAAACCAGCCAATCATCAGTCTCCACACTGCAGCCTTGAGCTCCTGGTTCCTCAGGCTGTAGATGAGGGGGTTCAGGGCTGGAGGCACCACCGAGTACAGAACTGACAGGGTCAGATCCAGGGAAAAGGAGGAGATGGAGGGGGGCTTCAGGTAGGCAGAAAATGAGGTGCTGAGGAAAAGGGAGAGCACAGCCAGGTGAGGGATGCAGGTGGAAAAGGCTTTGTGCCGTCCGTGCTCAGAGGGGATCCTCAGCACAGCCCTGAAGATCTGCACATAGGAGAAAACGATGAACACAAAAAACTCAAACACGACTGAAATGGAAAACACAATGAGCCAAAATTCTCTGAGGTAGGACTTGGAGCAGGAGAGTTTGAGGATGTGTGGGATTTCACAGAAGAACTGGCCCACGGCATTGCCATGGCACAAAGGCAGGGAAAATGTATTGGCTGTGTGCAACAGTGAATAGAGAAAGGCACTGGCCCAGGCAGCTGCTGCCATGTGGGCACAAGCTCTGCTGCCCAGGAGGGTCCCGTAGTGCAGGGGTTTGCAGATGGACACGTAGCGATCATAGCACATGATGGTCAGCAGGGAAAACTCTGCCGACATGAAAAACAAAAAGAAAAATACTTGAGCAGCACATCCTGTGTAGGAGATTGTTCTGGTGTCCCAGAGGGAATTGTGCATGGCTTTGGGCACAGTGGTGCAGATGGAGCCCAGGTCGGTGAGGGCCAGGTTGAGCAGGAAGAAGAACATGGGGCTGTGCAGGAGGTGGCCGCAGGCTACGGCGCTGATGATGAGGCCGTTGCCCAGGAGGGCAGCCAGGGAGATGCCCAGGAAGAGGCAGAAGTGCAGGAGCTGCAGCTGCCACGTGTCTGCCAATGCCAGCAGGAGGAAGTGGCTGATGGAGCTGCTGTTGGACATTTGCTCTGGCTGGACACAGGCACCTGTTCATGAGAAAGGACAGGGACAAGTCAGCAGAGGCTGCTCTGAGCCAAACCTGGGCCATTCCCTGCAGACTGTCTTGCTGTGACTCACCCATCCTTGTTCCTGCTCTGGGAAAACCTTCCCCCAGGTCCCTACCTGAGCTCCAGTTTTGCTGTCTGAGTGTGCCAGGAGCAGCCAGGCCGGTGTGTGGGGGCTCTCCAGGAGCCTTCCTTGCCTTGCTGCCCTGGGTTTGTGGCCATGTGGCAGAGGGACAAGGCTGGATATTCAGGATTTGTCAGGGGAATCACTCCTAATGCAGACAGGCTTGTTGCCATCTGCACTTCCAAATCTAAAGTAGATGGATAGCAAAAAGGAATTTTAGTCACTTTTTTCCTGCCCACACATCATTCTTGTTTTTCTGAGGTCAGAGATCCCCAGCATTTCTGTTGTACTCACAGTTTACCACTGAGAGATGAGAGGCAAAGGATTCCCTGCGGCTCAGAGCACAGTGAGGGGCTGGATGGGCTTGTTCCCAACTGCCCTGGGCTTGCAGCTTTGGCTGCAATCAGAGCACAATCACACTCCCGGGTCACCCTGGGATAAACCAGACCCTGCCCAGAGCACAGGGATCCCTCAATGTCTCACCCTCTCCAAAGGGCTCTGGGCAAGGTCTCAGCACCCCTTCTGCCAAGGACACTCCCGGCTCCCTTGGCAAACCCAGCAGCATTTCCTCAGCTCTGGCATCTCTGCACTTCCCCGTGGAACATTCAGGGAACTCCCAGGGGCTCTGGCACAGATTTGCAGCCACGAGGGCAGCTCAGAGCTGGGAAGGACACAGCAAGGAGATCCCCGGGTGTGCCCATGATGGGATCTCAGGGAGGGGCTCAGCTCATTCCCCTTTGCCATGGACTGCTTTGCCCACAGCCCCACAGGTCCCAGGGAAGCTTGGACACCCCATTGCCATGGCCACAGCTGCCTGGCAGGAATGCCAAGGGCAGTGCCTGACTCAGCTGCTGCAAAGGCCAAAGCCTCCCTGAGAGCACCAGATGACAGGGACAGGATCAGGGCAGTGCAGAAACAAGAGCAGATGTGGTGGTGCAGTGCCTGGGAGGGCAGGGCAGAGACAGCTAGCAGAGAATCTCTGTAAATGTTGAAACATTACTTTGATGATCCTTTGTGTTCCTTTAATGTCAGAATGTTCTGTGATTCTGTGATTACAATTCTTGTTCTGCTTCCCTCATCCTCCTGTTGCCTACAATCAAAAGAGAAAAAAAACTCCTTTGTAACAGTGTTAGAACTGTAAAGTATAAACCAGACCTTTATTGGAAGTTTCAAGGTATCCCAGTGGGGATGGGGCACAGCCAGCCCCTGATTTCAATAAATTTTTAAGGTTAATTATTAGGAAATTTAACAGGAATATGCAATAGGAGATTTAGTAGCCCCAGTTACACACCCCTTGGTCAACCCACTGGAGTAGGCCCAAGGGCTTCTTTGCCCAACTTTTTTTCATGACTGCTCACACACTAGTTAAAAACCAAATGTTCTTCTAGTAGGTCCTCTTCCTGATAAAAGGACTATACAGTATTTCAGGAATGTATTTAGGTCTGCTAATTCTTCAAAAATCTAAGAGAAAGGGAAGGAAACCTACTAGAGTTAATTAAGGATTATACATATATAACCATGTAGTAGTAGTTTATTACAGTTAATTATGAATTTTAGTTTTATATGATATAATAGTAGTTACTGAGCTACGACTATATGAAAAATGTATAAAAAGGAAAATCTTTCTGGCATCACCCCAACTTCCCAACCTTCTCCAAGGAGGAAATTGAAAACACTCTCAAGAAAGCTCCTGATCTTTACAGCAATGCCAGGCTTACCTTCTTTTGGCAAGTGTCCTCCGCAGCTGTGCCCAGGCTGGTGTGGAGCTGGGAGCAGCCCTGCCCCACACAGCCCCTCTCAGCAGCAGCAGCAGCAGCAGCAGCTGCCCTGCTCAGGGTGGCTCCTTCCCCCCACAGCTTCTCCCCAGCACTGGCAGCAGCTCCCCGGGTCGGCTGAGAGCTGTCCCTGGCAGGCAGCAGAGTCCCTGGGCCAGCACAGCGCCCTGGGCTGCAGGACCCTGCTCTGCACCACAGCCCTGGGCACCCCTGGCTGCAGCCCCGGCTGCTCAGCCCTGCAGCAGAGCCTGGCCCCAGGGAGCTGCCTTGTGCTGGGCCTGGCCTGGGGCAGCAGGGAAACCCAGCCCTGCCCTAGGGCCACATCCCTGCCCTGCAGCAGCTCCCAGAGTGCTCCTGGAAGGTGCTCCAAGCTGGGGGATGTGGCAGCTTCAGGAGATCCCTGCAGGAGCTGCAGCTTCTCTTCCCCCAGCCAGAGAGTGACTGTTTGCAAGCCTGGGAGGATTTCTCCTGCAGTGAGCCCTGAGTGAGCTCTGCTCTGTGCTGCCAGCCCAGGCTGAGCTGAAGCCCTGTGTGCCTGTGTGCTGTGCCCGGGGTGGCTGCAGGCAGTGCCCCAGCCCTGCTGGGCTGGCAGAAAAGCTGCTCATCCAGAGAAATGTGTTTTTAAGCTCTTCTTGGTTGCCAGGATCTCCCTCTGGATGATGAGCTCAGCCCAGCTCATCAGCACAGACACAGCACAAGGACTTTAATGACCCTCTCAGGGCTTTGTGCTGAGGCCCTGAACATCAGTCCCTGAGAGGGAGCTGAAGAAACCTCTCCAGAACTCCAAGGCAGAAGCCAACTCCAAAGTTTCTGGAAGTTTTAATGGGTCCCACTGAGGGACACGACACAGAAAGTGTCCCCAGGCCCCAGGCAGAGCAGAGAACTGCAGGCAGGATGACAGGTGGGGACAAAGAGAAGCCAAGCTTGGTGCCCTGGGCCACAGCAGCCTCTGTGCCACCAAGGGCACTGAGGAGACCCCTTGTCCTGAGGCCCTGGGGCCTCCTGGCACAGCCCCAGCAAGGCTGGGCACTGCCAGCCCCTTGTGCTGCCCTCAGCATCCCCCTCCCATGCCAGTGGCCTCCAGGATGTGCTGGAAGGAGTCCCTGGGGAAGGAGCCTTGGTCAGCAATGGCCCTGGGGGGCTCCTTCCTGCTGCCAGGGACTGCAGGTTTTTCCAAGGGCTTTGGGTTTGGCTTTTGCCTTGGAGTCTCTGAGAGGTTTGTGCAATCCTGGCCTCCAATTCTCTGCTTTAATTGATCCCTTGAGAGGCTTTGTCAGTAACAACACTCAGTGGGGCTCATTAAAATTTCACAGTACTCACAGTTTGTAAAAGAAGGGGTTTTTGACACTGACTGACAGGTTTCTGTAATCATGGCTTCCAATTATCTGCTTTAATGAGTCCCTCGAGATTTTAAGCCAGTAACAACACTCAGTAGGGCTTATTCATGCTTCAAAGTACTCAGGGTTAATTGAAGTACTTCTTTTTGCCACTGAGTCTCTGAGAAGTTTTTGTGCAATCCTGGCCTCCAATTCTCTCCTCCAGGGACTCAATGAGGAGCCTGTGTTGAGGATGGACCTTAGTGGGACCCATGAGTGCCTTGAGACCCCTTGGGTGTTTCCTTTGACTTTGACTCCTGTAAAGGTTTGTGCAATCTCCTCTCAGGCCCTGAGGTTCCAGGGCTCAGTACCAAATGCACCAAGGGGCTCATAAGGATCAAGCAAGTCCTGAGAAACCATGGCTGTGCCTTGATTTCCCTCTGGTCTGGTGCAGTTCATTAGGAAGTCTTTTTTCCTAGAGTTATTAGATTAGTATTAGTTATTGGATTTAATATTTCAAAGAGCTTCTAGGAAATCCACATTACTACTTTCAAGCATGTATTTTTCTCTTTAGAGAAGAGGTGTTTGCAGCATTCAGTGATTGATATTGACCCAGGGACTCTCTTCAGGAGGTCTGGCCTGGTCAGAGAAGCTGTGCCTTGATGTTTCACCCAGTGTGGACAACCTTGCTCCACATCCCCCAACCCCATCCTGTCTGTCCTCACTCACCTGGGCCTGGCTTTGCTTGGAGAACTGGCTGCACTCAGCCAAAACAGGAGCTTTCTTCCTTTTTTAGCAATCTAAACCTCTTAAGTTTCAGACAATCTCCTCAAGGGTGTGCCAAGCCCAAGGTGCCACCAAGGAGGTTCCCCTTCCCCAAGGCAGAACCATGCAAGGAATGTTTGAGACACACAGGAAGTTCTGCAATAAACAGAAATCCAGAGTTGGCTGAAGGCAGAATTAGACCAACTGCTGAAGGACAGACAAGCTTTGAACTCCTTGCAGCTCAAAGCTCCAGCTGGGTTGTTGGGAGGGGAGTGAGGCAAGAGTGAGGGCAAGGGAAATGCAGAGAGCCCTGGAAGTGCTTCTGTGCAGCCAGGCTGTGGGGAAGGGCACTGCAGGCCTGGCCTGGGCCAGGAGTGAGGCTGGATCATCATCTCAAGCTGCCCTGGGCCATTGCAAGGGGCTGTGGCCATGGACACTGCACTGAGCCCACTGTGGCAGCCATTTTTCCACCTGTTTACCCTTAAAATGTTCACAGTCATTACAGGAACAACCGCATGGTGTCCCAATTGTCCCACATTCCAAGTTTCTGTCCCAGAAAACAATGTCATTTGTACACTCAAACTCTGCTGTCGTTTACAGAGTGATCACAAGGGTTCACAAGTTGGAAGTCAAGGTGCTGAAAAGACATATGGTTACCATGCATGTGTATATCAACTTTAAAATTAAATTAAGCTTTACAAAGGGGCTTTCCACATCAGGAACAAGGGACAAAAAAGAAAGTGAAGAGCTTCTGCTTATATAAATAAGGTAGAGTATAAGAAAGTGATTTCAAAAACTGCAGGGCTTGGGAAGAGGTTTAATGAGGAAGAGCCAACAGGATGTAAACCTGCACTTTACTCCCCTGAGGGATTTTTTCAAGTGTCACAGTCTTGCAATAGCATTTAATTGTATCTGGGACAGGACTGGTGCCCATAAGGGGATGTGAAGGGAGATGTATCCAGAGACAACAGTGTGGTTTTCCCTGGATTTGCATGAGGATAGCACCAACTTCCTTCTGAGAGTTGTCTGTATTGTAGCCTGGATTTTCTCAGCAATGCTATAATGTGTGGTGCTGCTTTTAAAGGGTTTGTGTCCTGGGAATTTTGTACCTCTGCCCAATCAAGGATGTGGTGTTCCAAGTGTTCTGTCTATGTATTAATCTGGACTTGAGTTCTTGGTGCTTTGACTCTGCCTACAGAAGAATCCTAAAGAGTTATAATCTCTCTATAGAATTGAATATTACTAATTCAAAACTGTATTTGAGGTTAAAATTCCCTAAACATAAAAGAATAAAAAAGTAAGGTGGTACCTTGAATAGGCATTTACATTATTAATCTGTCCTATAGTTATTTATAGGCTAGTTATTTGGATTCAAGTTCGGACTAAATGGCATCTGAAATAGATGTTCTCTTCATAGACATGAAGATGGTTATGTTAGCTGTAAATGAAGACAAACAGAACTCACATGAAGAATATCAGTTCAGAAAGGTCAGATTCTTATTCAGGGAAAGGTTAAGGAAGTGGTTTGCTAGAGCTCAGGACTGGTCCAGTAGTGCTGCAGACTCATGGAGGAAAAAGAGCAGTGTCTCCAGTTACACAGCATAGACATCCATGGATATTGAGAGCTTTCCAGTCCTTTCAGCATTGCATGGAGTTGGAAAGAATCTCGAGGGATTGTAGCTGATTTAAGAAAGGAAATAATGACTTTTACTTTGATGTACTTTTAAATCCTCTCCAATGGTGTGGTTGACTGGTTGGTTTAAGCATCAGATGAGAGGTCTAACATGAAAGTGGCATTTATTTGCTTTTTTGTGCAGGCTGATCCAGGCAACTGTCTTGTGTATGTTAAAGATGATATTTGTGTATCAGGGCTGTGTTTGTATACCTGTTCCGAACCAGATGGGGAAAGAAATTGTGCATATTTCCCTTTCTCCTAATGTATTTATGCTTCTCTTTCTTAATGCAAACAAAAGTTTTTCATATACATTTAAATACTGGAATCAGCCATCAGACTCTCGTTTAAAATGTGTCTTATTCTGGAGCATTCAGAGTTTCTTTGTGAGTATGAATTAGGGTCACCAGTAACTACCCTTCAAAGGAAGCTGAAATATGCCTTTTCTATTGACATAGAACAGGAATTTTTGAGCAGTTTGCTTCTTAACTGACTTCTTTCTTCTATTGGAATGATAAAACGAGTAGACCTAGTAGATGGTCTTCATCTGGTTGTTGTGAAGTGCAGTGGGCAGATCAATGGTGATAGCAAATTTATTTGATTGGAGATGCCATTTTATAGTGTTGTGAAATTGAGGCAATGATAATCATGAGGAGTTCTATTGAAATTAGCTCTGCAAATGCTCCTAATAAATGAGAAGGCATCCTCTTTTCCCTGAATACTGAAAAAGAAAAAAAAGTTGGAAGAGGACAAAAGCAGAGATTGAGAACAAGTTGGCAGCAGATTGAAATTGATGGGATTTTGTTCAATCTTTGTCTTTGGTTGCAGTGGCAGCCTGTCTGTGGTACTGCTGATAAAGTCAATACTATTCCTGGGTTCTGCATCTGTTTGGGCTTTCTTGGGTGACAAGGTCCTCTCTGACCAATGCTTCAAAATCCAGTGTGAATATTTGGTGTGACTCTTGCAAACAAGACCCAAGTGAAGCACAGGAAAGGTGGAATAGGGTTCTATCAGGGGAGATATTTGGTACCTGTACTGGTGATACTGCAATTGAATGGTCAAATCACTGTGCAAAGATTTTGAAAACAATATGGAGAGTATTGAGACGAGTGAGGAAATAATCAAAAAAAAAAAAAAAATGGAGGAAATGTGTCTGTCTGAGAGCATATCTGTAACAGTGACCAGGTTGGAGTCTGGGCTTGTTCTTTCTTTCTCATTTGGGTTTAAAACATTAAACAAAACTGAATGCATTAAATACTTGTATTTACATCCTATGTATTGATAAAAGATGGGATTTTGGAGTAGAAATAAAGCTGTACTTTGGGAAGGCTGGGAATTTGGAACTCAGTTAGAGTCTGTAGTTGTACCCAACTTTCAGCTGTGAAAAACATTGTTTATTGTAGAGATTCAGTAAATGGTTTTCCAGGTATGTGTGGATATTCTTTAGAGAAATTTCAAGTTAGCTATACGTAAGTTATTTGGATTCAACTTGGGAATGAATGGTTGAAGAAGCAGATCTTATCTTCACAGAAATGAAGATGATTCTCTTATAGCTGAATCAGAGGTGGTTGGCTTCAGAAGGAAATCATTGGTGTTTGGGTTGAATCTGTATCTTTGGTAGCAATGGCAGCCTGTGTCTTTGGTGCAACAAAAAATGGCAATGCTATTGCTGGGTTGTGCATCTGTTTCCCAGGAGGCAGCGGTGGTGGGCATGTTTGGGGTGCCAGGCTGTTGCTGTGCTCACCATGGGTTGCTGTGCGTGGAGTGTTTGGGGTGCCGGGCGGTCGCTGTGGTGCCAGTGGGTTCCTGGAGGGTTTGGGGTGAGTGTGCAGTGCTGGGCACTGGCCCTGGGCAGAGCAGCCTCGTGGCTGAGTGCAGGGGGAGGCCTGAGGAGGCTCTGGAGGCACCAAGTGCTCCTGGCAGGATCAGCTGTGCCAGGGAAGCCCTTGTGCAAGCAGGCCGGGGGTGGTGGGTGAGTTACTCGTAGCCTGTGGCCGGGCAGCGTGTAAAACTCTTCACTTGCAGTCAGACCTTCAAAGAGCTCTTGTTCTTTCTAGATGCAGTCAGACTTCAAGAGTCTTGTTTCTTTCTGGATGATGGGGAAATGCTGGACAATTCCAGTAAGCCATCTCTGTGTTAGAATATCCTCCTTTCCTCATTATTTGACCCATGTTATTTTTACTGCCATAGCATTGTATCTATCAAAAAGTGTGTTGTAGAAATCAGTTGCTTTCATGGTGCAGTGCAGTCTATAAATGATGTGGCAGATTTGTGTGATATGTTCTGGTAGTAATGACATTTCTTCTGGAAATGATTATTTTAGGGTTCTTGTAGGTGGCAATAAGTGTTCTTTCAGCATTAATGAAATGCTTTCAAATGATGGTGTTGGGTCTAGGCAAGCTTGACTTGTGTCATGAGGCCATTCTGGGCTAGGATGTGTTGCAACTGATGGCATTTGTCATTTTCCAGCTAATTTTAAATCCTGTCAAATCGTGTGGGTGGCTCGTAGTTTAAGATGTGAGAGATCTGAGTTCAAAGCGTGGTTTATTTGCTTTTTGTGCACTTTGTGCAGCTTTTTAAAAGATGCTGGTTATCCGTTGGTGTTTTGTTTAGAAGCTCTTCATTGCTCTGCCTTTTGTAAGCTGAAGTGTAATATCGACAATAGCAGTACTTGATGTTGCAAAGAAGGCACTTTCAGTATCACTGTGGACATGTGATGAAAATTCTGCTAGTTTAAGGTTAAAAAGCTGTTCTCTAAGTTTTCATAGAGTTCAAATGCCATATGATTTTCCTAATTTACCAAAATAATATTACTCTGCTCTTTATCCCATATTAACTGTGTGAGGAGCTGGCTAAGAGAGCTCCAAGTGGTGTGTGTGGGAAAACAGGATGCTGTGACCAGGCCTGCAGAGCACCTTTTAAACATGTTCATTGTTGAACTGGAAATAATGATAAACATTTCAATGACTTGTATTGGGGATGAGAAAAATGACAGGTTTGGTAAATGGGAGAGATGAAGCCCTAGGCAGAATAACTGGGCCATTTAGTGAGCTGTGCTAATACAAACGAATGTAAATTTGCTCAAAGCAGGGGCTGTCTTGGGGTTACAAGGTCCTGACCACTGATTCAAAATTCATTGGGAATATTTGGTTTGACTCTTTGGCAGACAAAACCTGAGTGATGATAAACTCATAGGAAAGGTAGAATTTAGTTGTAGCAGAGGGGCATTTGGTGCT
>JAJEOU010000965.1:0-19766 GCA_021534815.1 Acrocephalus arundinaceus
GTCTGGGGCCTGACCGGGATACAGCTGGCGGGGCTTGGGGGCGGGGTCAGTGGGGGGCGGGGACAAAGTGGGGCAGGGTCAGAAAGGGGCGGGGAAACAGAGGGGCAGGGTTAGAGAGGGGCGGGGTCAGAGGGGTGGGACAGGGGCGGGGATAGAGCAGGACAGGGTCAGAGAGTGGGCGGGGTCAGAGTGCGGGCGGGGTTAGAGAGGGGGCGGGGCCAAGGGGAGGGGTCTTGGGGGAGTCCCGGGAGTGAGAATTGGGGAGAGAAAAGAACAAAAAGAGAAAAAAAGTAAAAAAATCGAAAGAAAAAAAAAAAATAAAAGAAGAAAAAAAAGGAAAAAAAGGAAAAAAGAAAAAAAGGAAAAAAGAAATAAAGAAAAAAAACAAAAGAAATGGGGGAGGGGGGGCAAATTTGGGGACAGGAGGAGGACACGCGGGGACACGGGGGACACTGAGGAGGACACGGGGGGACACGGGGGGGACACGGGGGGGACACGGGGGGACACGGGGGGGACACGGGGGGAGGCGCAGCCTCACCTGAGGTGGGGGAAGGGCAGGGCGCCCTCCCAGGCCGGGTGGGCGTGGCCTCCGCAGAGCTCCTCCCACCGGCGCTGCTGGGTGGGGCTGGGAGCCCCGCCCTGCTCGGGCAGCACCGCCGTGACCACGCCCAGCGTCACCTGCAGCCGAAACCCCGCCCAGAACGGGGGGCCCCGGCCTGGGGACGGCGGTGAGACCCCGGGGACAGACAGGGGACAGCGGGGACACCCCCTGAGACCCCCGGGGACACCGGGGACACCCAGGGGACACCCAGGGACACCCAGGGATAGACAGGGGACACCTGGGGACACCCCAGGGGACAGCGGGGACACGCAGAGGACACCCCAAGGACCCCCACCGAGACCCCTGGGGACAGCGGGGACACCTGGGGACACCCCAGGGACCCCCACCAAGACCCCTGGGCACAGCAGTGAGACCCCGGGGACAGTGGGACACCCAGGGACCCGGGACAGCCAGGGGACACCCAGGGACACCCAGGGGACAGCGGGGACACCTGGGGACACCCCAGGGACCCCCACCAAGACCCCCGGGGACAGACAGGGACAGACAGGGACATCTAGGGACACCCAGGGACCCCCCCCTGAGACCCCTGGGGACATCGGGGACACCCAGGGACATCAAGGGGACACTGGGGACACCCAGGGGCCCTCAGGGACATCCAGGGACCCCTTGAGACCCCCCCTGAGACCCCCGGGGACACCCAAGGACATCAGGGGACATCCAGGGACACCCAGGGACCCCCCAGGGCCCCCCCGGACTCACCTGGGGGGGCGGAGCTGTGGGGGGAGGGGCGGCGCCGCCGGGGGCTTCCCTGGGGGGGGGGAGGGGTTCAGGGGGTGGGGTCAAACCCCAGAATTCCCCCGACACCCCCCGAAATTTCCTTTTCAGGAACCCCAAAATCCCCCCCCACGATCCCAAATAATCCCCAAAAATTCCGAAATTCTCCCCCCAAAAAAATCCAAAATTCTCAAAAAAACCCCAAATTTTCTCCCCAGAAACCCCAAATTCTCTCCAAAAAATCCCAAATTCTCCAAAAGAAGCCCAAATTTTTCCCCAAAAAAACCCTAAATTCTCCCCCCAAAAACCCCAAATTTTCCCCCCAAAATATCCCAAATTCTCCCCCCAAAAACCCCTCAAATTTCCCCCCCAAAAACCCCAAATTCTGCCCCCAAAAAACCCAAATTCTCCCCCTAAAAAACCCCAAGTCCTCCCCACAAAAAACCCCAAATTCTCCTCCCAAAAAACCCCGAATTTCCCCCCCCAAAACCCCAAATTCTCTCTCCAAAAAACCCCAAATTTTCCCCCCAAATCCTCCCCAAAAACCCCAATTTTCCCCCAAAAACCCCAAATTTTCCCCAAAACCCCCAAATTTCCCCCCAGCCCCCCCAATCCCCCCCAGACTCACGGCGGGGCTGGGGGCGGGGCTGGGGGCGGGGCTGGGGGCGGGGCTGCCCGCCGGGGTCTCTCCGGGGGGGGCTGCGCTGTCCCCGCCCCCCAGGGACCCGGTCATGGAGTAGAACAGCTCTGGGGGGAGAACCGTGAGGACCCCCCAAAACAGCCCCAAAACATCTCAAACCCCCCCAAAACTGCGCCCCAAAACCCAAAAAAAACCCCACAGAACACCCGAAAGCCCCCAAACCTAAAAAACCCCCCAAACCCACCCAAAAACCCCCCAAAACCCAAAAAAACCACCTAAAATCCACCTCAAACCTACCCAAAACCCACCCAAAACCCCCAAACCAACCCAAAACCCAAAAAAACCACCCCAAACCTCCCAAACCCCACCCAAAACACCTGAACCCCCCCAAAACCCAAAAAACTCACCCCAAACTCCCAAAATCCACCCCAAAACCCCCCGAAATCCACCCAAATCCCCAAAATCCACCCCAAAGCCCCCAAAATCCCTCTCTCCCCCAAAAACCTGCCCCAAACCCCCCAAAAACCTCCCCCAACCCCCCCAAATTCCACCCCAACCCCCCCAAACCCCCAAAATCCCTCTCAGCCCCCCAATTCATCCTTGAACCCCCCCAAACACCCCCAGATCCCAAATTCCTCCCCCAGAGCCCCCCAAACCCCCGAACCCGCCCCCCACCCCCCTCACCGCTGTCAGGGTCCCCCCCGGGGGGGCTCGGGGGGTCGCGCCCCCCCCGCAGGGTCCGGCTCAGCTCCCGCTCGATCAGCGCCAGGTCCTGGGGGCCCAGGGGGCGGCTGCGACCCCCGGGGGGGGCCCTGGGGGGGCACGGGGGTCAGGGACCCCACAAAAACAACCCCCAAAAATAATCCCAAAATCCCCCCAGGAAACCCCAGAGCCACCCCGGGCACGGGGGGACCCCAAAAAATAATCCAAACCCCCCCAAAAATAACCCACACCCCCCAAAAATGGTGAGAGACCCCCGGGGGGGGGCCCTGGGGGGGCACGGGGGTCAGGGACCCCAAAAACCTCCCAAAAAATAATCCAAACTCCCCAAAAACGGTGAGAGACCCCCGGGGGGGGGGCTGGGGGGCACGGGGGTCAGGGACCCCAAAACCCCCCCGAAAAACTAATCCAACCCCCCCAAAACGGTGAGGGACCCTCGGGGAACGGGGGAGCCCAAAACCCCCCCAAAAATAATCCAACCCCCCAGAAAATGGTGAGAGACCCCCGGGACATGGGGGGACCCCAAAACCCCCCCCAAAATAACCCAACCCTCCCAAAATATAATTCAGGTGTTCTGGGAGACCCCAAAATCCCCCCAAACCCCCCTAAAATAACCCAGCCCCCCCCCAAATATCTCAGGTGTTTGGGGAGACCCCAAAATCCCCCAGGAGGAACCCAGAAGGACCCCAAAACCCCCCCCAAAATAATCCAAACCTCACCCAAATAATTCAGGTGTTCTGGGAGACCCCAAAACCCCCAAAATCCCCCCAAACCCCCCTAAAATAACCCAAACCTCCCCCAGATAATTCAGGTGTTTGGGGAGACCCCAAAACCCCCCAGGAGGGACCCCGGAGGACCCCAAAACCCCCCCCAAAATAATCCAAACCCCCCCCAAAATAATTCAGGTGTTCTGGGAGACTCCAAAATCCCCAACGAGAGACCCAGGAGAGCTCAGGGGTCCCGGGGGGTCTCGGGGGTCCCGGGGGGGATTCGGGGGATTTGGGGGGCTCAGGGGGGTCTCGGGGGGGTCTCAGGTTCTCACCGGGGGGGTCCAGCGCCCCCAGCAGCCCCCGCAGGGTCCCCAGCAGGGGGGGGGGCAGCAGGAGGTGCAGCGCCCCCACCGTGCCCTGCAGCTCCACCTGGGGACAGAGAGAGTGAGACCCCAAAAACCCCAAAAACCCTAAAATCCCAAAGTCCCAAAATCCCAAAATCCCTGAAAATGAGACCCCAAAAACCCAAAAATCCCAAAGTCCCAAAATCCCAAAATCCCTGAAAGTGAGAGTGCAAAAACCCCAAAATCCCTGAAATTGAAACCCCAAAAATCCTGAAAATGAGAACCCAAAAACCCCAAAATCCCAAAAGCCCTGAAAGTGAGACCCCAAAAACCCAAAACCCCCCAAACCCCTGAAAATGAAACCCCCCAAAATCCCAAAAATCCCTAAAATTGAGACCCCAAATCCCCCGAAATCCCCAAACCGGAGCCCCCAGACCCCCCCAGCACCCTAAAGGTGACCTCCAGACCCCCCCCAGACCCTCCAGGATCCCCCAGAACCCCCAGGACCCCCCCCAATCCTCCCCCACGACACCCCTAAGACCCCCTTGGACACCCCCAGGTCCCCCCAAACACCCCCCAGGATCCCCCCCAGACACCCCCGGGACCCTCAGGACCTCCCCGGTGCCCCCAGACCCCCAAAACCTCCCCAGGACCCCTCGAGATCCCCCCCAGACACCCCCTAGGACCCCCCCAGGATCCCAGCAGATCCCCCAGAACCCCCCCAGGACCCCCCCGTTCCCCCCCGGTTCCCCCCCCACCGCTGGCCCCGGCAGCCCCGGGTGCCCCCAGACCCCCCAGAGCCCCCACGACCCCCCAGACCCCCCCAAACCCCCCCAAACCCCCCAGGCCCCCCCGGTGCCCCCCCCACCGGCGGCCCCGGCAGCCCCGGGTTCCGTTTCAGGCGCAGCCGCAGCTCCGAGAGACCCGGGAGGAGAAACCCCAGAGCCGGGGGGGGCACCGGGACCTGAGGGGACATTGGGGACATTGGGGACATCTGGGGACACTGAGGGACATTGGGGGGACATTGGGGACAGTGAGGGACATTGGGACATTGGGGACATTGGGGGGACATTGGGGACACTGAGAGACATTGGGGGGACATTGGGGACATCAGGGGACACTGGGGACACTGAGGGGACACTGGCGGGACACTGGGGACACTGAGGGACATTGGGGGGACATTGGGGACACTGAGGGGACATTGGGGACATTGGGGACATCAGGGGACACTGGGGACATTGGGGGACATCAGGGGATATTGGGGGACATTGGGGACACGGGGACCTGAGGGGACACCGGGGACATTGAGGACACTGAGGGGACACTGAGGGGGCATTGGGGTCAGTGAGAGGACACCGGGACCTGAAAAGATACAGGTGACACAAGTGTGACACAGGGGTGATACAGACGACACACATGTGACACAGGTGACACAGATGACACACAGGTGACACAGGTGACACACACACCGTACCTGTGCCCAGGGCAGGGGCAGGATGACACAGGGTGACACAGGTGACACAGGGGTGACACAGATGACACACATATAACACAGGTGACACACAGGTGTGACACACAGGGTGACACAGGTGACACAGAAGTGACACAGGTGTGACACACAGGTTACACAGCTGACACACAGGTGACACAGGTGACACACAGGTGACACACACGTGACATACAGGTGTGACACACAGATGACACAGGTGACAGAGGTGTGACACACAGGTGACACAGGTGACACACAGGTGACACAGGTGACACAGGTGACACAGGTGACACAGATGACACACATGTAACACACAGGTGTGACACACAGGTTACACAGGTGACACACAGGTGACACAGGTGTGACACACAGGTGACACAGGTGACACAGGTGACACAGGTGACACAGATGACACACATATAACACAGGTGACACAGGTGACACACAGGTGACACAGGTGACACACAGGTGACACAGGTGACACACACACCGTACCTGTGCCCAGGGCGGGGGCAGCTCCTGCCACAGCAGCCTCGGCTCCCGCAGCCGCAGCGACTTCAGAAGCACCGCGGGGGGGCCGGGCCCGGGGGGGCCCCCCGAGTCCTCGTACTCCACCCTGGGGACAGGGGGGACACCTGAGACACCTGGGGACACCTGGGACAGCTGGGGACACCTGAGAGACAGCTGGGGCACCTGGGACACACCTGGGGCACCTGAGACAGCTGGGGACACCTGGGGACACCTGGGACACCTGAGACACCTGGGACACCTGGGGACACCTGAGAGACAGCTGGGGGCACCTGGGACACACCTGGGAACCCCCCCGAGTCCTTGTACTCCACCCTGGGGACAGGGGGGACACCTGAGACACCTGGGGACACCTGGGACAGCTGAGAGACACCTGGGGACACACCTGGGGACACCTGGGACAGCTGGGGACACCTGAGAGACACCTGGGGACACCTGGGACACACCTGGGGCACCTGGGACACCTGGGGACACCTGAGAGACACCTGGGGACACCTGAGAGACAGCTGGGGACACCTGGGACAGCTGGGGACACCTGAGAGACAGCTGGGGCACCTGGGACACCTGGGGACACCTGGGACAGCTGAGAGACACCTGGGGACACACCTGGGGCACCTGGGACAGCTGGGGACACCTGAGAGATACCTGGGAACCCCCCCGAGTCCTCGTACTCCACCCTGTGGACACCTGGGACACACCTGGGGACACCTGGGACACACCTGAGACCCCCCCCAGTCCCCCCCCGGCCTCACCTGGGCAGGTGCAGCTCCAGGGCCCCCCCCGGGCCCCCCCCGGGCTGCGGGGGCAGCTCCACCCGGAGCTCGGCATCCTCCAGCAGCACCTGCAGCCGGCGCAGCACTGCGGGGACACGGAGGGGACAGCGGGGACAGGGAGGGGACAGGGAGGGGACAGAGGGACAGTAGGGACAGGGAGGGGACAGCGGTGGGCGGGGTCAACTGCGGCCTCCAGAGCCCCGGACAAGCCCCTCCCCCCGTGTCACCTCCCCCAGGGACACCTGAGTCCCCTCCCGGCCCCCCTGTCCCCCTATTGTCCCCTCACTGTCCCCGCTCCTCCCTTTCTGTCCCCCCTGTCCTCTGTGTCCCCTCTGTGACCCCCCCATTCCCTCTCTGTCCCCGCTGTCCTGGTGTCCCCTCCCTGTCCCCATTGTCCCCTGTGTTCCCTCATTGTCACCTGTGTCCCCTCTGTCCCACCTGTGTCGATGCTCAGCGCCAGCGCCTCCAGCCCCTCCCATCCCTGCTCTCCCCTGTCTGTCCCTGCTGTCCCTGTCCCCGCTGTCCCCTCCCTGTCCCCATTGTCCCCAATGTCCCCATTGTCACCTGTGTCGATGCTCAGCGCCAGCGCCTCCAGCCCCTCCAGCGGGGGCGGCTCCGGGGGGGGGTCCCGGCCCTGCTGCGACCCCCCCGGGGGGGGCGACCCCGGGCCCGGGACCCGGCTGGCCTGGGGGGACACGGGGGGGTTAGGGGACATTGGGGGGATCAGGGGACACTGGGGGGACATGGGGGGTCAGGGGACACCAGGGGACACCGAGGGGACATTGGGGGGGTCAAGGGACACTGCAGGGGTGGCACAGGGGCCTTAAGGGGGACACAGGGACCTGGCAGAGGGGACAGGGGACACCGGGGGTGTGACAGAGACATCAGGGGTGTGACAAGGGACATCGGGGACTGGCAGGGCCCTGGAGGAGGTAGCAGGGCACCCCGGGGGAGGTGACACTGGGGGAGGTGACACCGAGGTGACAGGCACCCTGGGGCACCCCAGGTGCCACCGTGGAAGGTGACACAGGGGAGGTGACACTCGGTGACCCCGGGGAGGTGACACAGGGGAGGTGACACAGAGGAGGTGACCCCGGGGAGGTGACGCTCGGTGACACTCGGTGACCCCGGGGAGGTGACACAGGGGGAGGTGACACTCGGTGACACTGGTGACGCCCGGGAGCTGACACGGGGGGAGGTGACACTCGGTGACACTCGGTGACCCCGCGGAGGTGACACAGTGGGAAGTGACACTCGGTGCCAGCCCGGGGAGCTGACACGGGGGGAGGTGACGCTCGGTGACACTCGGTGACCCCGGGGGGACACGCGTGACACAGGGGGAGGTGACACTCGGTGACCCCGGGAAGCTGACACGGGGGGAGGTGACACCGGTGACACTCGGTGACACTCGGTGACGCCCCGGGGAGCTGACACGGGGGGAGGTGACACTCGGTGACACTCGGTGACACTCGGTGACCCCGGGGGGTGACCCCGGTGCCGGTGACTCACGGGGCCGCAGCACGAGGCGCAGGCGGCTCAGGTGCAGCCGCACGGGCTCGGTGCCCAGCGCGGCCCAGGGCACGGTGACGGTGACGGCCCCGACGCCGCCCTCGCGCAGCTCCAGCGGCGCCCCCGCCCCCGCCAGCAGCTCATCCACGGCCTGGGGGGCGAGGGGCGGGGACCCCAAAATCAGCCTCGGGTTAGCCCCAAAATCACCCAAAATTCACCCAAAAATCACTCTCAAATCAGTCCCGAATCAGCCCCAAATCGGCCCAAAATCAGCCCAAAATTCACCAAAAAATCACCCCAAAATCAAGCCCGAAATCACCCCCGGATCAGACCCGGAATGGCCCAGAATCACCCAAAAATCACCCCAAAAACCAGCCCAAAATCAGCCCAAATTCACCCTAAAATCGCCCCAAATCCTCCCGAAATCGCCCCAAAATCAGCCCCGAGCCGCTCCCAACCCCGCGGAATCTCAAACGCGCCCCAAACCCCAAAATCCTCCCGGGCCCGGCCCGCACCGGGCGGTCCCCGTGTCCCCGATCCCCTCCTGTCCCCGGTGCCCCTCCCGGTGTCCCGGTGCCCCCCCCGTCCCCGCTGACCGCCGCCCGCAGCCGCAGCTCCCGCACGGTCCCGGTGTCCCCCCTGACTCCCCTGATCCCCCCGGTGTCCCGCTGTCCCCCCGGTGTCCCGGTGTCCCGGTGCCCCGCTGACCGCCGCCCGCAGCCGCAGCTCCCGCACGGTCCCGGTGCCTCCCCGCAGGTCCAGCCCGAGCTGTTCCAGCCGCAGCGGCTCCTCCAGGAAGGGCCCGAGCCAGCGCTGCAGCGCGTACCGGGCGGCGCGGGCCTTGAGCGCCTCGGGCCAGCCCCGCGCCCAGCGCGACATGGCGGCACCGGCACCGGTACCGGCACCGGCAGCGCGATCAGCACCGGGATCAGCACCGGGATCAGCACCGGGAGCAGCGCCAGGAGCAGCGCCGGGAGCAGCGCCGGCCCCGCGATCACCGCGATCGCCGCCGGCACCGAGACCGGGCCCGGACCGGGATCGGCACCGGCACCACCGGGACACACCGGCACCGCCGCTTCCGGGTCCGCCCACACATTTCCGCTCCGATCCGTGGCTCCCCATTGGCTGCCGCGGGTTTGATTGACGGCGCGCCCTGTCAGCCAGCGGGCGTGGCGCCGTGCTGACCAATGGGAGCGCCGCAAACAGCGTGCGCGTGCGCTCCGGCCAATCAGCGCCCGCGGGCCGCGGAAAGGGGAGGAGGGTCTCCGCCGGAAGTGACGAATAAGGTGCCCGGAAACGGGAAGTGCCGGAGCGGCATTGGGAGGGGGAAAGGTCCGGGGGGGTTCGGGGACCGGGACCGGGCCGGGGGCTCGGGGGGCTTTGGGGGCCCCTCGGGCCCGATTTGGGGTCAATGAAGGATTTGTGGAGGCGGCGACCCCCGAGACCCCCAAGAGTCCGAGAGCCGCTGGTGCTGCTGCGTTTAATGGCGGCGGGGTCACGCTGGGGTCACGGCGGGGTCAGTCCTGGGGTCAGTACCGGGGTCACTCTGTGGTCACTCTGGGTTACTCCGGGGTCAGTACCGGGGTCAGTATGGATGTGGTCACTCCAGGGGTCAGTCCCGGGGTCACTCTGTGGTCACTACAGGGTCATTCCAGGGGTCACTCAGGGGTCAGTACCAGGTCAGTACCAGGGTCACTGTGTGGTCACTCCGTGGTCACTCAGGGGTCACTCCGTGGTCACTCAGGGGTCAGTACCAGGTCAGTACCAGGGTCACTCCATGGTCACTCTGTGGTCACTCCATGGTCACTCTGTGGTCACTGTGGTCACTCCGTGGTCACTCAGGGGTCAGTACCGCGCCGCCCGGCACATGTCGCACCTGCAGGACTTGGCCGACACCGTCCGGAGCCACCGCTCCCTCCCCGGGCAGCGCAGGGTCACGTGTACCTGGGGAGGGGCGGGGTCAGCGGGGACACGCCCTGGGTGCGCCTGGGAGTGCCCCGCCCACACCCAGACACACCCAGGAATGCCCCGCCCACACCTGAGTGTGCCCCACCCACACCCAGGAGTGCCTCGCCCACACCTGGGAATGCCCTGCCCACACCTCAGTGTGCTCCACCCACACCTGGACACACCCTGGGTGCACCTGGGAATGCCCCGCCCACACCTGAGTGTGCTCCACCCTCACCAGGACACACCCTGGATGCACCTGGGAATGCCCCGCCCACACCTGGACACACCCTGGGCACACCCAGGAATGCCCCACCCACACCTGGGAATGCCCCGCCCACACCTGAGTGTGCCCCACCCACACCGGGACACGCCCTGCACACACCTGGGAATGCCCCGCCCACACCCTCACAGGCCACACCCACACCTGTGCAGCCCCACCCATTCCACCCAAGCCCCACCCACACCCTCTACCCCCCGCCCACCCCGTTATGACCCCGCCCACCACGTTATGACCCCGCCCACCCCGCTATGGCCCCGCCCACCCTGATCACGTGGTCCATGGTGCAGCACCGCGCCTCCGCCACCAGGGGGCGCCCCCCGGCCTCCAGCAGCGCGCGGGGGGCGGGGCCGGCCCGAGACTCGCAGTGCCCCGCGCATGCGCCCAGCGAGGCCACGCCCCCGGGGCGGCAGCGCCCCGCCCCCCGCGGGAGGGGCACCGGGACCCCTGGAAACGGGAGGGAGGGGTGGTAAGGGGCGGGGCCTTGGGAAAAGGGGCAGGACCTGGGGTGGGCGGGGCTGTGGAGCTGTGGGAGGGGCCTGAAATGCCTCGGGGGCGGAGCATCCGTGTCCTGGGGGACTCCCGGAGGGTCCCGGGGGAGGTTTGGGGGTCCCGAGAGGGGTCCGGGGGTCCCGGGGTTGTTTGGGGGTCCCGGGGGGATTTGGGGTTCCCGTGGGGTCCCGGGGGTCCCGTGGGGGTCGGGGTGTCACGGGGGAATTTCAGGGTCCCAGGAGGGTCTGAGGGTCCCGGGGAAGTCCCGGGGGTCCCGGTGGTCCCGGGGTGTTCCCGGGGGTCCCGGGGGTGTTTGGGGTCCCGGGGGAATTTGGGGTTCCCGTGGGGTCCCAGGGGTTCCGTGGGGTCTGGGGGTCCCGGGGGTATTTGGAGGTCCAAGGAAGTCCCGGGGGTCCCATGGGGGTCTGGGGGTCCCGTAGGGTCACGGGGTGGTCCCGGCTGTCCCGCGGGGATTTGGGTTTCCCGTGGGGTCCCGGGGGTCCTGTGGGGGTCTGGGTGTCCTGGGGGGATCCCGGGAGTCCCGGGGTTGTTTGGGGTTCCCTGGAGGATCTGGGGGTCCCGGGGTGGTCCCGGGGGCGGTTGGGGTTCCCGGGGTGTCCCGGGGCTCCCCCGGCTCTTACGGCGGAGGCGGCAGCCGGGCCCGGGGCTCTCGGGCATGGCCGGGGGCAGCCCCGGCAGGAGGAGGAGGAGGAGGAGGCAGCGGCTCCGGGCGGCCATGGCGGGGGGGGCGGGCGGATCCGGGACCCCCCTGGGACCCCCCGGGACCCCCAAACCCCCCCGGGATCCCCCCCCAAGCCCCGGCCCCGCCCCTTGGCCCCGCCCCGCCCCCTTGGCCCCGCCCCGCGTCCTCCGCGCCGCCAGGGGGCGCCGAGCGCGGCCGCGCGAACCCGGAAGTGGCGGCGGGCGCGGGAACGCGCGGACCAATGGGCGCAGAGGGGGCGGGGCTTGGTGGGCGGAGCGGGGAGGGGGCGGGGCCGGAGGGGGCGGGGCCGGCGCGCGCGGCCGCCATGGGGCTGCTGACGATCCTGAAGAAAATGCGCGAGAAGGAGCGAGAGCTGCGGCTGCTCGTGCTGTGGGCGGGGCTAAGGGGGGCGGGGCTAAGGGGGAGGGGGCGGGGCCGGCGGGGGGGCCGCGGGGGGGATGGGTGATGGAGGGGCGCGTGGTGGGGGCGGGGCTACCGGGACTTCCGGGGGCGAGGCAGGAGGGGAGGGGATGGGGAGGGCGGGGCTTGGGTGAGGGGCGGGGATGGTGGGAGTGGGCGGGGATGGAGAGGGTGGGGCTGGTGGGGGAGGAGTCACGGAGGGGCGTGGTCAGTGGGGGACGGGTCATTGGGTGTGGTCAGTGGGGGTGTGGTCAGTGTGGGTGTGGTCAGAGGGGTGTGGTCACTGTGGCCGTGGTCACTGGGTGTGGCCAGTGGGGTGTGGTCAGTGGGGGACGGGTCATTGGGTGTGGTTAGTGGGGGTGTGGTCAGAGGAGTGTGGTCAGTGGGTGTGCTCAGTGTGGGTGTGGTCAGTGGGGTGTGGTCACTGGGGGTGTGGTCAGTGTGGGTGTGGTCAGTGGGTGTGGTCACTGGAGGTGTGGTCAGTGGGGTGTGGTCAGTGGGGTGTGGTCAGTGTGGGTGTAAAAGGGGTGTGGCCAGGTGTGGGGGCAGGGTTAATGTGGCTCATTAAGGCGAGGCCTGGCTGGGAGGGCGGGGCCTGAGGAAAGGGGCGGGGGCTGGGGAAAGGGGCGGGGCTGGGGAAAGGGGCGGGGCTGGGGAAAGGGGCGGGGCCTGGGGAAAGGGGCGGGGCCTGGGAAAAGGGGCGGGGTTAAGGTCAGGGAGTGGCACCGAGGGGGCGTGTCCGGGCGTGGGCGTGCCCTGAGGCCCCGCCCCTCGCAGGGGATTGGACAACGCCGGGAAGACGACGCTGCTGAAGCGCCTGAACGGGGAGGACGTGGGGGGCACCTCCCCCACCCTGGGCTTCAACATCAAAACCCTGGAGCACCGCGGGTCAGGGGCGGGGCCAAGGGAATGGGCGGGGCCGCAGGGCCGGGGGCGGGGCCAAGGGGAGGGGGCGGGTCGCGGGTGGGGCCGCGGGAATGGGCGGGGTGGGGGGGCGAGGCCAAGGGAATGGGCGGGGCCACGGGGAGGAGGCGGGGCCAAGGGGTGGAGGCGGGGCCGCGGGAAATGGGCGGGGCCAAGGGGTGGGGCCAAGGGGAGGGGGCGGGGCCTTTGGCTGGGGGAGGGGCTGTGCTGCTGAACCTGCTGACCTCAGTGTGACCCCTGTGACCCCGCTGACCCCACACTGACTCCTGTGACCCCACTGACCCCACAGTGACCCCTGTGACTCCACTGTGACCCCTCTGTGACCCCTGTGTGACCCCAGGTTCCAGCTGCACGTGTGGGACGTGGGGGGTCAGAGCTCTCTGTACTGACCCCACAGTGACCCCTGTGACCCCACTGACCCCACAGTGATCCCTGTGACCCCTGTGACCCCGCTGACCCCACACTGACCCCTGTGACCCCAGGTTCCAGCTGCACGTGTGGGACGTGGGCGGGCAGAGCTCTCTGTACTGACCCCACAGTGACCCCACTGACCCCACTGACCTCACAGTGACCCTTGTGACCCCACGGTGACCCTGTCACTGTCCCCAGGTTCCAGCTGCACGTGTGGGACGTGGGCGGGCAGAGCTCTCTCCGCTCCTATTGGCGCAATTATTTCGAGAGCACGGACGGGCTGGTCTGGGTGGTGGACAGCAGTGACCGCCAGAGGCTGAGACTGTGTGCCACCGAGCTGCGCGCCCTGCTCAGAGAGGAGGTGACATTGGGGACATTGGGGACACTGGGGACATTGGGGACACCGTGGGGTCATGGGGACACACAGGGACACCCTGGGGACACCCTGGGGACACTGGGGACACACAGGGACAGCAGTGACCGCCAGAGGCTGCGGCTGTGTGCCACCGAGCTGCGTGCTCTGCTCAGAGAGGAGGTGACATTGGGGACACCCTGGGGACACCCTGGGGTCATGGGGACACACAGGGACACACAGGGGACACACAGGGACACACAGGGACAGCAGTGACCGCCAGCGCCTGCGGCTGTGTGCCACCGAGCTGCGTGCTCTGCTCAGAGAGGAGGTGACACTGGGGACATTGGGGACACCCTGGGGACACCCTGGGGTCATGGGGACACCCTGGGGACACTCTGGGGTCATGGGGACACACAGGGACACACAGGGGACACAGGGACAGCAGTGACCGCCAGAGGCTGAGGCTCTGTGCCACCGAGCTGCGCGCCCTGCTGAGAGAGGAGGTGACATTGGGGACACCCTGGGGACACCCTGGGGTCATGGGGACACACAGGGACACACAGGGACAGCAATGACCGCCAGCGCCTGCGGCTGTGTGCCACCGAGCTGCGTGCTCTGCTCAGAGAGGAGGTGACACTGGGGACATTGGGGACACTGGGGACACCCTGGGGACACCCTGGGGTCATGGGGACACACAGGGACACACAGGGACAGCAGTGACCGCCAGAGGCTGAGACTGTGTGCCACCGAGCTGCGCGCTCTGCTCAGGGAGGAGGTGACATTGGGGACACCCTGGGGACACCCTGGGGTCATGGGGATACCCTGGGGACACTGGGGACACACAGGGACACCCTGGGACACCCCAGGACATGGGTGCATCCCAGGACAGGACGGATGTGGGGGGACACAGGGACGTGGAGGGGACAGAGGGACTGGGTGGGGACATGGGGGGACATGGGGGGACACGAGGAGCACAAGGGACACTGGGGACAGGGGGGGACACGGGGGGGTCACAGGGACAGGGGGGGACACAGGGTTGGTGACAGCCCAGGGGGTGGCATGGGGGACACTGGGGACACAGAAGGACACTGGGGACAGGGAGGGGACACTGGGGACGGGGCGGTGACCGTCCTGGAGGGTGGCAGGGGGTGACACCGTCCCTGTCCCGCAGCGCCTGGCCGGGGCCACCCTGCTCGTGTTTGCCAACAAACAGGACCTGCCCGGGGCGCTGCCGGCCGGGGACATCCGCGAGGTGGGACCCCAAAACGGGACCCCAAAACGGGCCCCAAACTGGGACCCCAAAACGGGCCCCAAACTGGGACCCCAAAACCGAGACCCCAAAACCGGGACCCCAACACCCCCAAAATGGTCACCGGGATCCCCAACTGGGACCCCGAACTGGGACCCCAAAACCGGGACCCCAAAACCGGGACCCCAAACTGGGACCCCAAAACGGGACCCCAAACTGGGACCCAAACCCCCCCAAATTGTCACCGGGACCTCAAACTGGGACCCCAAAATGCCCCCAAACTGTCACCGGGACCCCCATCCCAGGGACCCCTCCCCAAATCCTGGGACCCCCAAATCCGGGACCCTCCCCCAATTCCCCCTCCCCTCTTTCCCAATTCCCAGAGCTGAGCCCTGGGGGGTGGGGGGGTCCCTGACCCCCGTGTGACCCTCGGTGACCCCCTGTGACCCCCCCGGTGACCCCCTGACCCCCCAGTGACCCCTGGTGACCCCTGTGACCCCGGTGACCCCTGTGACCCCCCAGGCCCTGGAGCTGGACTCCATCCGCAGCCACCGCTGGCGCATCCAGGGCTGCTCGGCCTTCACCGGCCACGACCTCCTGCCCGGCCTGGACTGGCTGCTGGACGATATTGGAGCCAGGCTGTGCCCCCCGGACTGACCACTGAGTGACCCTGAGTGACCACTGAGTGACCACAGCGACCCCTGGACTGACTGCAGTGACCACAGTGACCAGTGACCCCTGCCCGGCCTGGACTGGCTGCTGGACGATATTGGAGCCAGGCTGTGCCCCCCGGACTGACCACTGAGTGACCACTGAGTGACCACAGTGACCCCCGGACTGACTGCAGTGACCACACTGAGCAGTGACCCCTGCCCGGCCTGGACTGGCTGCTGGACGATATTGGAGCCAGGCTGTGTCCGCCAGACTGACCCTGAGTGACCCCTGAGTGACCACTGAGTGACCACTGAGTGACCAGTGACCACTGAGTGACCACAGTGACCCCCGGACTGACTGCAGTGACCACACTGACCAGTGACCCCTGCCCGGCCTGGACTGGCTGCTGGACGACATCGGGGCCCGGCTGTGTCCGCCAGACTGACCCCTGAGTGACCCTGAGTGACCACAGTGACCTTGAGTGACCACAGTGACCCCCAGACTGACCACAGTGACCTTGAGTGACCCTGAGTGACCCCAGAGTGATCCCGGACTCACCCTGGACTGACCATTGGAGTGACCACAGGACTGACCCTGGACTGACCCCTGACCCCAGACTGACCCCTGGCTGACCCCTGGCTGACCCCTGACCCCTGGCTGACCCCAGTCCGGCCGTGTTTGGGGTTTGGGGGTCCCCGCCCCCCCCGGTGCCAATAAAGCCGCTGGGAGGAAAATTTGGGGTGTCCTGAGTGGGGGAGGGGGGCCCAAAATGGGGCTGGGGGGGCGCGGGGGGGGCACGGGGGAGGGAGAGGGGAAATTTGGGTCAGTTTGGGACACTTTTGGGGCATTTGGGGCAGTTTTGGGAATTTTGGGGCATTTTGGGGCATTTTTGGGGCATTTTGGGAATTTTGGGTCAGTCTGGGGCACTTTGGGGTAATTTTGGGGCATTTTGGGGGCATTTTTGTTAATTTTGGGGCGCTGATCACGGCTCAGCCTCGCGGGGGGGTCTCGATCCTTTATTGGGGGGTGGGGGAGGGGTCAGGGCAGCGGCCCCGCCCCCCCCGGGGGGTCCCGGAAGGCGGGGGGGGGCAGCAGCGGCCCCTCCCCCCCTCCTCATCCTCATCCTCGGCCCCGCCCCACGCGGCCACCTGGGGGGGAGGGGACACGGGGGGGTCACACGGGGGGGTCACCCCCACCCCAGGGACACCCCCAGTGTCACAGCCGGGGGTGTCACCACCCTGTGACCCCCCCTTGTCCCCTCGTGTCCCCCCCACTGTCCCCCCCCGTGTCCCCCTCTGTCCCCCCATTGTCCCTCTGTGTCCCCTCCATGTCCCCCTCATTGTCCCCCCATTGTCACCCCCCGTGTCCCCGTGTCCCCCACCTGTCCCCCACTGTCACCCCGTGTCCCCCATTGTCCCCCCATTGTCCCCTTATTGTCACCCTCGTGTCCCCCTCTGTCCCCCCCATTGCCCCCCTGTGTCCCCTCGTGTCCCCCGCTCTGTGTCCCCCCCGTTCCTCCCCGTGTCCCCCCATTGTCCCTCTGTGTCCCCCACCATTGTCCCCCCCCTCTGTGTCCCCCCGTCCCTCACCTTGTGCCCCCATGTCCCCTCACTGTCCCCCATTATCCCCTCATTGTCCCCTCGTGTACCCCCCGTGTCCCCCGTCCCCCATTGCCCCCCCACTGTCCCCCGCCCGTGTCCCCCCCATTGTCCCCCCTGTCCCCCCGTGTCCCCCGTGTCCCCCCGTCCCCTCACCGCGTCCCTCGGGGTCCCCCCAGGACTCTCTGCAGCACCTCGGCCACGTGGCGGCTCAGGGCGGCCCTTTCCAGCGCCATGGCCTGGGCCTGCACCCCAAAAACATCACAGGGACCCCAAAATAACCACAGGGACCCCAAAAACATCCCCGGGACCCCAAAATAATCCCCGGGACTCCAAAAACATCCCCGGGACCCCAAAAACATCCCTGAGACCCCAAAATAATCACAGGGACCCCAAAATATGCACAGGGACCCCAAAACCACACCGGGACCCCAAATGAGCGTGGGACCCCAAAATAAACCCCGGGACCCACAAAATGTCACCAGAACCCCCCTGGGACCCCTCAGAGCCCCCTGGGACCCCTCAGAGCCCCCTGGGACCCCTCCCCAAAACCCCCGGGACCTCTCGGGACCCCCGGGCCCCCCAGAGCCCCCCGGCCCCCGGGACCCCTCCCCTACTCTCCCCGGGACCCCCCCAACCCCCCGGGACCCCCCAAACTCCCCGGACCCCCCAAACTCCCCCCGGCCCCCCAGCCTCATCAGCCCCCCCAGACCCCCCCGGGACCCCCCCAAACTCCCCCAGACCCCCCCAGTCTCACCAGCCCCCGCAGCCGCTCCTCCAGCTGCAGATTGAGGCGCTGGGAATTGGCATAATCGTCCTGGAGCCTGCGGGGGCCAAACTGGGAGCGCTGGGAGCCAAACTGGGGGCACTGGGGGAACTGGGAGCGACTGGGGGGACTGGGGGGGACTGGGGAAAACTGGGATGGGCTGGGAGCCAAACTGGGAGCACTGGGGGGGACTGGGAGCCAAAAGCGGGGGGACTGGGGGCCTAACTGGGAGCACTGGGATGGCCCCAGTTGGGAACACCCGCCCCCCCCCCCCCGTCCATCTGTCCCTCCCTGTCCATCCCAGTGTCCATCCCCGTCCACCCCTCCCTTGTGTCCATCCCTCTTTGTCCCTCTGTCCATCCCTGTCCATCTGTCCCTCCCTCCCCTGTCCATCCCTGTCCATCTGTCCCTCCCTCCCCTGTCCATCCCTGTCCATCCCAGTGTCCGTCCCTCCCCTGTCCATCTGTCCATCCCTGTCCGTCCCTCCCCTGTGTCCATCCCTCCCTGTCCATCCCTGTGTCCATCTGTCCGTCTGTCCGTCCCTCCCCTGTGTCCATCCCTCCCCTGTCCATCCCTGTGTCCATCTGTCCATCCCAGTGTCCATCTGTCCATCCCTGTCCATCTGTCCGTCTGTCCATCTCTCACCTGTCCATTCGCTCCCGCAGCGCGTCCAGCTCCGCCCGCGCCGGGGGCGGTCTGGGGGGGGGAAAGGGAAAAATGAGCCCAAAAACCCCAAAACTGAACCCAAAATACCCAAAACCGCCCCCCGGACCCCCAAACTGACCCCAAAATACCCAAATCCGCCCCCAAATCTTCCCCAAATCCCCCAAAAATCCCCCCCAATCCCCCCCGGCCCCGCTCTCACCCCGTCGCTCCCGCGGCGCCTCCGGCCGCCCCCGGCACCTGCGGGGACAGCGCGGTCACCGCCCGGGGACACCGCCCGGGGGGTCCCCAAACCCCAAACGTGACCCAGGGGTGTCCCCAAACCCCCCAAACGTCACCCGGGTGTGTCCCCCCTCCCCAAAAATGACCCAGGTGTGTCCCCAAACCCCAAAAGTGACACCGGTGTGTCCCCAACCTCCTAAAGGTGACCCAGGTGTGTCCCCAACCCGCACAGGTGACCCAGGTGTGTCCCCATCCCCAAAGGTGACACCAGGGTGTCCCCAACTCCCCAAAAGGCGTCCCCAGGTGTGTCCCAACCCCTCCAGGTGACACCGGGGTGTCCCCAAACCCCCCAAAAATGACCCAGGTGTGTCCCCAAACCCCAAAAATGACTCAGGTGTGTCCCCCCTCCCCAAAAGGCGACCCCAGGTCTGTCCCCACCCCCCCCCCAGGTGTGTCCCCACCTGTCCCCCCTCCTCCTCCTCCTCCTCCTCCTCTTCCTCCTCCTCCTCCTCCTCCTCCTCCATCCCGGCCGCTCCCCCCGATCCCGGCCGGCCCCGGGGGGCTGCGGGGGGGGTCCGGGGGCGCCGGGGGTCCCGGGGTGTCCCGGGGGGGTCCCGGCCGGTCCCGGGGGGTCCCGGGGGGGCCACCCGAGCGCTCGGAGCTCTGCGGGGCTCAGCACGCTCCGGGTCAGCTCATCCAAGAACCGGGAAAAACGGGGCCCCCCCGCGCCCCCCAGCCCCGGGACCCCCCCCGCCGCCCCCCCAGCGCCTCCAGCGAGCGCCAGCGCCGGGGGGGCCCCGCCCGAGCCCCCCCCAGCCCCTCCTGGCTGCGGCTCTGCCCCCGCCGCAGCCCCCGCCACCCCCGGGGGGGCTCCGCGATGTCCCGGGGGGGCCGGGGGGGCTCCGCGGGGGTCCCCGCGCTCTCCCCCCCCACCGCGGGGGGGTCCCGGTGCTGCCGCCGCCGCCCCCGCCGGGCTCCGGGGGTCTCGGGGGGGCGCGGGGGGGGCAGCCCGGGGGTCCCCCCGGGAGGAGGG
>JAJEOU010000832.1:0-87751 GCA_021534815.1 Acrocephalus arundinaceus
TGAGGGGACAAACCGGGACTGAGGGGACAAACGGGGACTGAAGGGACAAACCGGGATTGATGGGACAACCGGGACCGAGGGGACAAACCGGGACCCTGAGGACAACCGGGACGAGGGGACAAACCGGGATTGGAGGGGCAAACCGGGACCGGGGGACAAACCGGGACGAGGGGACAAACAGGGATTGAGGGGACAAACCGGGACCGAGGGACAAACCGGGATTGAGGGAACAAACCGGGACCGAGGGGACAAACCGGGATTGAGGGAACAAACCGGGACCGAGGGGACAAACCGGGATTGAGGGAACAAACCGGGACCGAGGGGACAAACCGGGACTGAAGGGACAAACCGGACTGAGGGGACAAACCGGGATTGAGGGGACAAACTGGGACCGAGGGGACAAACCGGGACCCTGAGGGGACAAACCGGGACTGAGGGGACAAACCGGGACTGAGGGGACAAACCGGGACTGAGGGGACAAACGGGGACTGAAGGGACAAACCGGGACTGAGGGGACAAACGGGGACTGAAGGGACAAACCGGGACCGTCCCACCGTGCCCCCGCTCCCGGCATTTGCTCCCTTCCCTTTCCCGGGAGCCGGCGGAGAATTGAGGAAGGAAAACGGGGAAGAAAACAAGGAAAAATCCAGGATTAAAATTTCAGGGTGTCTCGTCTAAAAAAAGGGGGGGTTTTTTCTTTCCTTTAAATTTTTTTTTTTAATTATTATGTTTTAAAATTCTTGTTCTTTTTAAAAATTTCAATTACCAGAAAATCTGCTGGTTGGAAAAGCACCAAGGGAAAGGACCCTGAGTTCCTTGTAGGGCAAAGGGAGCAGGAATCTCCCCTTGGAAAAGTCATTTTCCCTTGGAAAAGTCATTTTCCCTTGGAAAACCGCCCGGGAAGAACTTTTTACCAGCCCGTTCCCAGGACAAAATTCCATCCCATCCCTTAAACTCTCCGTCCCTCTCCTCCCCGCACAGTTTTCCCCAATTTTGCCCCAATTTAAACCCCCAAACCTTGGAGAGCTGGATCAGACCCGGCCTCGAACCGTCTGGAGCTGAGCTCGGATTCCGGCGGAGTTTTTGGGATTTTTTGGCTTTTTTAAGGATTCCTTGGCATTCCCAGGATGATCGAGAGTCCCTGGATCAGCAGGAAGGTTTGTCCCGGGTTTTTCCTGGATATCCCAACGATCCCGGTGGTTCCGGCAGGAAAATCCCAGCCCGGAGCGGCTCCTCAGGTGTCCCCGCGCTGTTCCCGCCGCTTTTTTATCTCCGAAATGCGAATTTTGGAGCCGGAGCCGCGGGTTTGGAGAGGAGGAGGCGGGAGAAGGGAAAAGCAGCTCCGGGAGCAAGAAAATCCCTGGATTTACTCGCCTTGGGATGGATTGGAGTTCTCGTCCCTCCGGGGTTGTTTTTTTTTCCTCTTTTTCCGCTTTTTTCCTTTTTCCGGGGTTTTTTATGGTTCTTTTCTGTGCGGTGTCAGAGTTTGGCACCTTCGGCGGCCGAGCCGCCCCCGCTCCTCTCCCTCGGAAATTCGGATCCCAAAAAGAGAGAGGAGAAAACTCTCAAAATTCTCCATCCCCGCCGCCGCTTCCCGGAGCTTTGCGGGCGGCTCGTCCACAGCCAAGAGATAAAATCCATTCAAGCGCCTCAAAATATATATTTTTTTAAAAGTTTAAATAAATAAAATAATTTAAAAATATAAAATAACATAAAAGAACATAAAATAAAATGAGAAAAGAAGAATAAAAAATAATAATAATAAAAATAAAGTAAAATAAAAAATAAAAATAATAAAATAAAATAATGAAAAATAAAATAAAGTAATACAAAGTAAAGTAAAATAAAATAAAACAAAATAAAATAAATTAAAAATTAAAAGTAAAGTAAGATAAAGTAAAGTAAAATAAAACAAAAAATTTAAAAATGAAAAATAAAGGAAAATAAAGTAAAATAAAATAAAATAAAATATTTAAAAATGAAAAATAAAGGAAAATAAAGTAAAATAAAATAAAAATTTAGAAAATTAAAAATAAAGTAAAATAAAGTAAAATAAAATAAAATAAAAAATTTAGAAAATTAAAAATAAAGTAAAAGTAAGTAAAATAAAATAAAATAAAAATTTTAAAAATGAAAAATAAAGTAATATAAAGTAAAGTAAAATAAAATAAAAATTTAAAAAATAAAAAATAAAGTAAAATAAAGTAAAAGTAAGTAAAATAAAGTAAAGTAAAATAAAGTAAAGTAAAATAAAATAAAATAAAGTAAAATAAAATAAAATAAAATAAAATAAAATAAAATAAAATAAAATAAAATAAAATAAAATAAAATAAAAATTAACCCTCTGAGCTCTCATCCCTCCCCTCCGAGGGCTCATCCCGCACCGGTTCCATTCCCGTCCCGGACACTTTGGCCCTTTTAAGTTCTCTTCTCTCCTTTTGAAGGTCCCTCCCCACCCCCCGAGCCGCTGCCCCTCATATTTTATTTTTACAAATGTGCCGGGATGTTTTTTCTCCCTTTTCGAGGAGGAGGAGGAGGAGCAGGAGGGATTTGATTTGTGCGGAGGAATTCCAGCAGAGAGGCCGAGCTGTCCCTGCGGATCCAGGGATTTTTTTTTTTTTGGGATTGGAGACGTCTGACCTTGAAGGTCGCGGGTCACGGTCTCGAGTGCGCGGGGTTTGAAACCCGAGGTGCGGCTGCAGAGGGGAAAAAAACCCAAAAAACAAAAAAAATTAAAAAAAAAATCCCTCCCGATCAAAGCGGGAGAGAGAAAAGGACTTTTCCCGAGAATTCCGGGAATTCTGAGCACCTGCAGCCCCCCCGAGGATGGGAGGAAGGAGGGGAGGAAGGAGGGGCTGCAGCCCGGATCCCGTAATTTATTGCTCTGTGCACTCGGAGGCCCCAGGGATGGGGATTTTAGGGGGGAAAATAAAGGAATTTTCTGGGAGAAAAAAAAAAATCGGGGAAAAAAAGGAATTTTCGGGGAATAAAAAGGAATTTTATGGAATAAAGAAGGAATTTTTGAGAAAAAGAAATGGAATTTTCTGGGGGAAAAAAAAGGAATTTTCTGAGAAAAAAAAAGGAATTTTTTTTGGAAAAATAGGAATTTTCTGGAAAAAAATAAGGAATTTTCTGGGAAAAAATAAGGAATTTTCTGGGGAAAAAAAGGAATTTTCGGAGGAAAAAAAGAGGAATTTTTCGGGGAAAAAAAGGAGGAATTTTTCTGGGGAAAATTAGGAATTTTCTGGGAAAAAAAGGATTTTTCTGAGGAAAAAAAAAGAATATTCTGGGAAAAAAGGAATTTTCGGAGGGAAAAAAAAGGAATTTTCTGAAAAGAAAAAGAGTTTAGGAAATCCAGGACTTTGGAAAGATTTGTAATAGAACCCCACAGAGAGGGAATCCCAGGATTTTTTTTTCTCCCTTCTCATTTCCAGGCCTGGAAATGGTCGGGAAAGGTGGAAAAGGGTCAGGAAGGGGTGGAAAAGGGCCGGAAAGGGCGAAGGGGTCGGGAAAGGGATGGAAAAGTCGGGAAGGGGCGGAAATTGTAAGGAAAGGATGGAAAGGGTCGGGGAAAGGGATGGAAAAGGGTCGGAAATGGTGGAAAACGGTCGGATAGGGACGGAAATTGTAGGGAAAGGGTGGAAAATGGTCGGGAAATGGAAAAGGGTCGGGAAAAGGAGAAAAGGGTTGGGAAAGAGGTGGAAAAGGGTCGAGAAGGGGTGGAAATTGTAGAGAAAGGGTGGAAAAGGATCCGGAAATGGAAAAAGATTGGGAAGGGGTGGAAATGATCGGGAAAGGGATGGAAAAGGGCCAGGAAATGGAAAAGGGTCGGAAATTGTAGGGAAAGGGTGGAAAAGGGTTGGGAATGGGGGGGAAAGGGTCAGGAAATGGTGGGAAAGGGTTGGGAAATGGAAAAGTGTCAGGAAAGGGATGGAAAAGGCCGGGAAACGGAAAAGGGCCGGGAAAGGGTCAGAAATGGTCGGGAAGGGGCAGAAAGGGATCGGGAAAGGGTCAGAAATGGGATGGAAAAGCTCTGGAAAAAGGAAAAGGGTCGGGATGGGACCCGAGCGACGCTAGAGGGAGCCCCGGGCTCGATTAATTAACGAGCCGCAATTAACGGAGCGCGGGAAAAGCTCGGAGCCCGCAGGGAAAGTGGGAATTCCCTGGAATTCCTGGGGAAAAGGGGGCGGGTGTGGAAAACGCCTGGGCTGAGGGGAGGGAATGGCCGGGGTCAAAAACTTCCTGAGCTTCTCGAGTGAAATAAAATTTTATTTTTATTTCAACAAAATACCAAGATTTTATTTAAAATTTCCAGGTTTTATTTAAAATTTTGGATTCTGCGTCCTTCAGCAGCAGCTGGAGTCGGTGAGAAAGGAGGAAAAAAAAATTCCCTGAGTTTTTCCCCTTGGTTTTCCAGGCCTCTACGATCCCCTCTCAGAAAAATAGAGCTTCACCCCAAAATTTTGGAGGAGAAAATCCTCTGATTGAGGGATTTTGGGATGGGAATTCCTGCCCCAAAGGAAGGATTGGGGGGTTTTGGGATGGGAATTCCTGCCCCAAAGGAAGGATTGGGGGGTTTTGGGATGGGAATTCTTGCCCCAAAAGTACTGAGGGATTTTGGGATGGGAATTCCAGCCCCAAAGGAAAAATTGAGGGGGTTTGGAATGAGAATTTCCCCATCATCCAGGAGAGGAATTCCAGCCCCAAAAGAAGGATTGGGAAGTTTTGGGATGGGAATTCCAGCCCTAAAAGAAGGATTGAGGAGTTTTGGGATGGGAATTTCTCCGTTTTCCAAGTGCAGTAGTTCCATTCCCAAAGAAAGGATTGGGAAGGTTTTAGGGTGGGAATTCCAGCCCCAAAGGAAGGATTGGGATGTTTGGGATGGGAATTCCAGCTCCAAAGGAAAAATTGAGGGGTTTTGGAATGGGAATTTCCCCATCATCCAGGAGAGGAAATTTAAGCCCCAGAGAGAGGATTGGGAAATTTTGGGATGGGAATTCCAGCTCCAAAGGAAAAATTGGGAAGTTTTGGGACGGGAATTCCAGCCCTAAAGGAAGGATTGGGAAGTTTGGGATGGGAATTCCAGCTCCAAAGGAAAAATTGAGGGGTTTTGGAATGGGAATTCCAGGCCCGGAGGAAGGATTGAGGAGTTTTTGGGATGGGAATTTCCCCATCATCTAGGAAAGGGAATTAAAATCCCAGAGGAAGGATTGAGGGATTTTGGGATGGGAATTCCAGCTCTGAAGGAAGGATTGGGATGTTTGGGATGGAAATTCCAGACCCAAAAGGATTGGAAGGTTTTGGGATGGGAATTCCATTCCCAAAGGAAGGATTGGGGGATTTTGGGGATGGGAATTCCTGCCCCAAAAGGATTGAGGGATTTTGGGATGGGAATTTCCCCATCATCCAGGAAAGGGAATTAAAATCCCAGAGGAAGGACTGAGGAATTTTGGATGGGAATTCTTGCCCCAAATGAAGGATTGGAGGATTTTGGGATGGGAATCTCCCCGTTCTCCAGGAGAGGGAATTGCATTCCCAAAGGAAGGATTGGGAAGGTTTAGGATGGGAATTCCTGCCCCAAAGGAGGGACTGGGGGATTTTGGGGATGGGGATTTCCTCATCCTCTAGGGGAGAGAATTCCAGCCCTAAAGGAAGGATTGAGGGATTTTTGGGATGGGAATTCCAGCCTCAAATGAAGAATTGGGGGATTTTGGAATGGGAATTTCCCCATCATCCAGAAGTGGGAATTCCAGCCCTAAAGGAAGGATTGAGGGATTTTTGGGATGGGAATTCCAGCCCCAAATGAAGAATTTGAAGGTTTTGGGATGGGAATTCCATTCCCAAAGGAAGGATTGGAAGTTTTGGGATGGAAATTCAAGCCCCAAAAGGACTGGGAAGGTTTTGGGATGGGAATTCCATCCCCAAAGGAAGGATTTGAAGGTTTTGGGGTGGGAATTTCCCGGCCCTCCAGGAGAGGGCAATCCCGACTGGAGCTGCGCTGATCCGGGGATGCTCGGGGAGGTTTTTTTGTTCCTTCCCTATAAAAGCTCAAATTTCTGGCTCGGGAGAGGGTTGGGAAATGGGAAAGGCAGATGGGAGAAAATCCCGCGAGTTTGGGGTGGGTAAAACACGGCGGAGCTCATCGAGAGGAAAAATAAAAACCAGAATTAAAGAGAAACCAGAGTGACCAGGAGCTGCTGGGAGAGGAAAAAGAGAAAAATTTAAATAGAATAAATTAATTTTTTTTTGGAAACTCTGGAATTTTCTCAGCACCTCAGCCATTCTCCCAAGGGAGAAGCTTTTGGAAAAAATTTCTGGGAAAGGAAATGTTGGTCCCACCCACAATGAGGGTTCGCAGCTCGGGGGGAGAGAAAATATCCGGAAAATAAATGAGGGAAAAACCTCGTTAAAAGAGTCCTTTGAACCCTCCAGAAAAACTCCAGGAAAAAAAGCAGGAATGAGGAGGAAAAAAAATGGGAAGCTAGGAAAACCGGATTATTTTATTTTATTTCATTTCATTTCATTTCATTTCATTTCATTTCATTTCATTTCATTTCATTTCATTCCATTCCATTCCATTCCATTCCATTCCATTTTTATTTTGTTTTATTTTATTTCATTCCATTCCATTCCATTCCATTCCATTCCATTCCATTCCATTCCATTCCATTCCATTCCATTCCATTCCATTCCATTCCATTTTTATTTCATTCCATTCCATTTAATTTTTATTTTGTTTTATTTTATTTTATTTTATTTTATTTCATTTCATTTCATTCCATTTTTATTTTATTTCATTTCATTTCATTTTATTCTATTTCATTCCTTTTATTATATTTTATTTTATTTTATTTTATTTTATTATTTTATTTCATTTCATTTCATTTCATTTTTATTTTATTTTATTTCATTTCATTTTATTCTATTTCATTTCATTACATTTTTATTTTATTTTATTTTATTTTATTTTATTTTATTTTATTTTATTTTATTTTATTTTTTATTTTATTTTATTTCATTTCATTTTTTTTTCATTTCATTTCATTTTATTTCATTTCATTACATTTTTATTTTATTTTATTTTATTTTATTTTTTGTTATTTATTTATTTATTCTTATTTTTTAAATTAATTTTAATTTTATTTTATATTTATATTTTTATTATTACTTTTTAAAAAAATTTTATTTTTCTCCTTTCTTTTTTTGGTTTGGGTTTTTTTTTTTTTGGGGGGGGGGGGGGCACAGGGAGAAGCTTCCAGAAGGAAGAAGGAGAAAAAAGCCGGGAGTGTCCGAGCTGCGCTGGGAGTTAAAAGGATCCCATAAAAATCCCATAAAAATCCCATAAAATCCGCTTTTTTAAAAAGGGAGTTAACCCCTTAAAGCCCGGCGGCTTTTGCTGCTGCCGGGGGCAAAGTCTCAGCCCAGGGCTGTAAAAAAAAAAGGGAAAAAAGCCGATCCGGCAGGTTAAAAAAAAAAAATTAAAAACTGTATTAAAATATTAAAATGTTCTCTTAAAAACATTAAATAAATCAATTTAAAAGAACAAATCCCATCTGTGAACGGGATTTCAGCACAGTCCTGCCCTCCTCATTTTGCCATTACTAAAAAACCCCAAAATTTTGCAGCTTCATGGGGCCAAATCCCACGAGGGGAATTTCCAAACTGAGCTCAAAGAGGGGAGGAAAAATTTAAATTTTAATGTCTTTTCAATTTTTTCCCCCTTTATTGTACAAATTCAATGAGGCTTCACAGATGTTTGAATACTGGAATTCTTTCAGAATTAAAGATAAATTTAAATATTTAAATTATAAATTTATTAATTATATTATATTATATTATATTATATTATATTATATTATATTATATTATATTATATTATATTATAAAAGTAGAATAATATACTCTAACAATAAAATAATATAATAATTAAATAATTGGCTCGCCAACTATTTAACTATTATTATTAAATAATCAAACATTAAATATTTATTCAATTGAAACATTTAAATTATAAAATATAATACAATATGATAGAACATAATAATAGAAAAACATAACAATACAATAGATTAACATAATAATAAAATAATTGGCTGGCCAAATATTTCATTATTATGATTAAATAATGAAGTAGTAAATATTTAATAAATTTAAATAGTTAAATAATTATTGTAATATGATACAATATAGTATAATACACTATAATATAATACAATACAATACAATATAATATAATAATAAATTAAATTAAATTAAATTTAAAAATAATAATAATAATAATAATAATAATAATAATAATAATAATAATAATAATAATAATAATAATAATAATAATTTAATTTAATTTAATTTGCTGCACCCCTGGAGTGGGAACATCCCGAGCCCAGCAGTTCCAGATGGGTTTGGTTCCTTTGAAATCAAAGGGAAATGATCAAGGATCGCATCCCGCGGTGCTGGAACAAGGACAATAAATTAATTTTGTTATTTTCACAGGGAAATGTTCAGGGGATCGTGTCCCACCGTGGTGGAACAGCCATAATAAATGTAATTTTGTTATTTTTACACGGAAATGATCAAGGATCGTGTCCCACCATGGCAGAACAGAAATAATAAATGTAATTTTTTTATTTTCACAGGGAAATGATCCCTGTGTCCCACCATGGTGGAACAGTGATAATAAATGTAATATCGATATATTCATAGGGAAATGATCAAGGATCCTGTCCCACCATGGCAGAACGGAAATAATAAATTAATTTTGTTCTTTTCCCTGGGAAATGATCAGGGATCGTGTCCCGCTGTGGTGGATCAGTGATAATAAATGTAATTTTGTTATTTTTACACGGAAATGTTCAAGGATCCTGTCCCACCGTGGTATAATAAATGTAATTTTGATATTTTCATACGGAAATGATCCCTGTGTCCCACCATGGTGAAACATATATAATAAATGTAATTTTGTTATTTTCACGCGGAAATGTTCAAGGGATCGTGTCCCGCCATGGCAGAACGGAAATAATAAATTAATTTTGATATTTTCCCTGGGAAATGATCTGGGATCGTGTCCCGCCATGGCAGAACAGAAATAATAAATGTAATTTTTTTATTTTCACAGGGAAATGATCCCTGTGTCCCACCATAGTGGAACATATATAATAAATGTAATTTCGATATATTCATAGGGAAATGATCAAGGATCCTGTCCCACCATGGCAGAACGGAAATAATAAATTAATTTTGTTCTTTTCCCTGGGAAATGATCAGGGATCGTGTCCCACTGTGGTGGATCAGTGATAATAAATGTAATTTTTTTATTTTCACAGGGAAATGTTCAAGGGATCCTCTCCCACCGTGGTGAAACAGATGTGATAAATGTAATTTTTTATTTTCACAGGGAAATGATCCCTGTGTCCCACCATGGTGGAACAGCGATAATAAATGTAATTTTTTTATTTTCACAGGGAAATGATCAGGGATCGTGTCCCACTGTGGTGGATCAGTGATAATAAATGTAATTTTTTTATTTTCACAGGGAAATGTTCAAGGATCCTGTCCCACCGTGGTATAATAAATGTAATTTTGATATTTTCATACGGAAATGATCCCTGTGTCCCACCATGGCAGAACAGAAATAATAAATGTAATTTTCATATTTTCACAGGGGAATGTTCAAGGATCGTGTCCCGCCATGGCAGAACGGAAATAATAAAATAATTTTGTTATTTTCACAGGGAAATGATCAGAGATCCTGTCCCACCGTGGTGGAACAGAAATAATAAATATAATTTCGTTATTTTCACAGGGAAATGATCAGGGATCGTGTCCCACCATGGCAGAACAGAAATAATAAATTAATTTTGATATTTTCACATGGAAATGATCCCTGTGTCCCACCATAGTGGAACATATATAATAAATGTAATTTCGATATTTTCACAGGGAAATGATCAGGGATCGTGTCCTGCCTTGGCAGAACGGAAATAATAAATTAATTTTGATATTTTCCCTGGGAAATGATCAGGGATCCTGTCCCACCATGGCAGAACAGAAATAATAAATTAATTTTGTTATTTTCACAGGGAAATGATCAGGGATCGTGTCCCACTGTGGTGGATCAGTGATAATAAATGTAATTTCGTTATTTTTACACGGAAATGATCAGAGATCCTGTCCCATCATGGCAGAACGGAAATAAAAAATGAATTTTGTTCTTTTCCCGTCACTGCCCCGGCTCAGGGGCTCAGCCCCGGGGGTTCGGGGGCGCTCGGAGCTCGGGCGGCAGCACCGCGGAGAGCTCCGCACCGAGAGGAATTCGGGTTTATTTAATTCCATTTCATTTCATTCAATTTCATTCATTAAATTAAATTAATTAAATTTCATTTATTTTTTATTTCATTTCAGTGTATTCCGTTCCATTGGTTCTGTTTTGTTTCCTTTCCTTTCATTTAATTTCATTTTATTTCGTTTCATTTTTTTTTATTTTACTTTATTTTGTTTTGGTTTTTTTCGTTTCGTTTAATTTCATTCCAATTCGTTTCATTCTGATTTATTTTATTTCATTTAACCTTCCCTTCCCTTCCCTTCATTTTAATTTTAAATGTATAAAATATTTTATTTAATTTAAATTTTTTTTTTCAAAAATACTTTATTTCATTTTATCTCCTACAGCTCCAAGCACAAATTTTCACCAAACTGGTGAAAAATTATATTATTATTAGTTAAACCCATTCTTTAATTATTATATTATTATTAGTTAAACCCATTCTTTATTATTATAATTATATATTATATTTCATTATTATTATATTGAAATTATATTATTATTATATTGAGATATAATATTCATTAATATTATATTTCAATATTATTATTCATTAACTTCATTATTTTATTAATTATATTATTATTCATTAAACCCATTATCGATTTTATTAATGTGCCATACCCAATCCTTTTCACTTTGGGGTGTCCTGCATTTTTGGGGTGACCCCACAGAGCTTTGGGGTGTCCCACAGTTTTGGGGTGTCCCACAGAACTTTGGGGTGTCCCACAGAACTTTGGGGTGTCCCACAGAGCTTTGGGGTGTTCCCACAGCTTGGCCAGGTGACCCCACAGTTTTGGGGTGACCCCACAGCTTTAGGGGGACCCCACAGAGCTTTGGGGTGTCCCACAGAGCTTTGGGGGGACCCCACAAAGATTTGGGGTGATCTCACAGAGCTTTGGGGTGTTCCCACAGAGATTTGAGGTGTCCCACAGAGTTTGGCCAGGTGACCCCACAGTTTTGGGCTGACCCTACAGCTTTAGGGAGACCCCACAGAGATTTGGGGTGTCCCACAGAGCTTTAGGGGGATCCCACAGAGCTTTGGGGTGCCCCACTGAGCTTGGTCAGGTGACCCCACAGCTTTGAGGTGACCCCACATCTTTGGGGTGTTCCCACAGCTTTGGGGTGTCCCACAGAGCTTGGCCAGGTGACCCCACAGCTTTGAGGTGACCCTACAGCTTTAGGGTGACCCTACAGCTTTGAGGTGGCCCCACATCTTTGGGGTGATCCCACAGAGCTTTGGGGTGGCCCATGACTTTAGGGTAACCCCACAGTTTCGGGGTGATCCCACAGAGCTTTAGGGTGTCTCACAGAGCTTTGGGGTGTCTCACCCCACAGATTTGTGGTGTCCCACAGAGCTTGGCCAGGTGACCCTACAGCTTTAGGGGGACCCCACAGCTTAGAGGTGACCCCACAGCTTTGAGGTGACCCCACACCTTTGGGGTGCCCCACAGCTTTGGGGTGACCTCACAGAGCTTTGGGGTGCCCCATGACTTTAGGGTGACCCCACAGAGCTTTAGGGTGTCCCACAGAGCTTTGGGGTGTCCCCACAGATTTGTGGTGTCCCACAGAGCTTGGCCAGGTGACCCCACAGAGTTTTGAGGTGACCCTACAGCTTTAGGGGACCTCACAGGGCTTTGGGGTGACCCCCCACAGCTTTGGGGTGACCTCACAGAGTTTTGGGGTGTTCCCACAGCTTTAGGGTGACCCCACAGAGCTTTAGAATGACCTCATAGAGCTTTGGGGTGTCCCACAGAGCTTGGTGACCCCACAGCTTTGGAGGTTCTCCACGGTGTTTTGGGGTGAGCCCACACCTTTGGGGTGACCCCACAGAGCTTTAGGGTGTCCCTCAGAGCTTGTCCATGTGACCTCATAGTTTTGGGGTTTTCCAAGATGTTTTAGGGTATTCCCACAGCTTTGAGATGACCCCACAGCTTTGGGGTGCCCCACAGAGCTTTGGGGTGATCCCGCAGAGATTTGGGGTGACTCCACAGAGCCTTGGAATGCTCCCACAGAGCTTTTCCAAGTGACCCCACAGTTTTGGGGTTTTCCAAAGTGTTTTGGGGTGACCCCACAGCTTTGGGGTTTTCCACGGTGTTTTGGGGCTGCTCTGGGCGGGTTTGGGGGAATTTCTTTGGGGTTTGGACTGTAAATGCCGTCGGCTCTTCTGCAGATTTTACAACCTCCAGAGGCGGAAATAAAATTTGGGATAATGGCAAAGCCAGGAGCTCATCCCAAACCTCCCCGGGCCGGGCTGGGATCCGGCTGCTGAAATCCCTTAATTCCTTTATGGTAACCACAACCCCAAAGTTTTTATCTTTCATTTTATTGAAATAAAATTTCATTTCAAACGCTCGCAGCCCCTCTGAACTCGGGCCGAGGCAGCAGAGACAGCCAAGGTTTATTTTTATTTTTATTTTTTTTGAATGTTCTCTTTTTTTCTCCCGGAATTTGGGTGGGGAAGGGGAAGCAGTGCCAGGATTTTGGGAAGCTGAGTTCAAAAAACCTGGGAATGTTTTATGGAGATTTCCTAAATCCAGGACTTCGCCTCCGTGTGGGGTTTGGGATGTGGAGCACGGCGGGAGGGAGGGCTGGGATAAATTCCAGTCCCTCTGGTGCTTTTCCAGACTTTTCCAGCCTTTTCCAGGCCTTTCCAAACCCTTTCTCAGTCCTTTCCCAGTTCTTTTCCCAGCCCTTTTCCAACACCTTCCCAACCCTTTTCCAACCCTTTTCCAGCCCTTTTCCAGGCCTTTCTCAGCCTTTTCCAGCCTTTTTCCAGGCCCTTTCCCAACCCTTTCTCAGCCCTTTTCCAGACTTTTCCAGGCATTTTCCAGGCTTTTCTCAGCCTTTCCCATCCCTTTCCCAACCCCTTCCCATCCCTTTCCCATCCCTTTTCCCAATCCTTTCCCATCCCTTTCCCAGTTTTTCCCAACCCTTTCCACCCCTTTCCCATCCCTTTCCCAGTTTTTCCCAACCCCTTCCCACCCCTTTCCAACCCTTTTCCCAACCCTTTCCCATCTCCTTCCCAACCCTTTCCCAGCCCTTTCCCAACTCTTCCCCATCCCTTTTCCCAATCCTTTCCCATCCCTTTTCCCATCCCTTTTCTCATCCCTTTCCCAGTTTCTCCCATCCCTTTCCCATCGTTTTCCCAGCTAATTTTCCATTGTTCCCGAGGCTCCTGGATTGCTCTGGGCCTGAGCACAGATGGAGGGAGAAGCTGCCAAAATCCTCCCAAAAGGACGTGGGGCTGGAAGCAAATGGAGCCGCAGCAGCGGGGAGCGAGGCCGGGAACCTCATCCCAGATTTCGGAACCTCATCCCAGATTTTGGGATCTCATCCCAGATTTCAGAACCTCATCCCAGATTTCACATCCTCAGAGCCTGGGACAGGCTGGGATTGGGGGTGGCTGATGTCCCAAAGGCAGCGGGGACGGTGGGATTTGGGAACAGAAAATGAGCTGGGGGAGAGGCAGAAGTGAAAATCCCTGAGGTTTGGGGTGGGAAATGTCCCCAGGGATTTATAGGGGACATGCATTTATATTTATATTTATATTTATATTTATATTTATATTTATATTTATATTTATATTTATATTTATATTTATATTTATATTTATATTTATATTTATATTTATATTTATATTTATATTTATATTTATATTTATATTTATATTTATATTTATATTTATATTTATATCCAATAATTTATTATTAAATACTATTATAATTATAAATAATTATAATTATAATTATAATTATTTAGATTTATACATTTTTATGTTCATATGTTCATATATTCATATTTACAATTATATCCATAGGGATGGGGAAAGCCCCATGGAGGTGGGTTGGGAAAACTGCGATTCCCAGTGTCCAAAATGCAGCCAAATTCAGCCAAATTCAGCCTGGAGAGGTAAAGGAGAACAGGGAGAACCTCTGAGGCCAAGGGTGAGGACACGCTCAGGGCGTGGCTGCCCGTGGAGAAGGAATTTTATTGCCCCAGCCTCCCTTTCCTCAGAAATGGAACCGTGCCAAAAAAATCAGCTTTGTCCCCTTTTCCATTTGTTCCCTTTTCCCCTCAGAACCGGGATTTTGCACAGCTCTGGCGTGGAGCTTTGTCCCGTTTTCCATTTGCTCTCGATCCCCTCAGAACCGGGACTTTGCTGGGTTATGGACTTGAGCTTTGTCCCCTTTTCCATTTCACTGAGTCCCCTCAGAACCGGGACTTTGTTCAGCTCTGGGATTGAGCTTTGTCCCCTTTTCCATTTGCTCTGAATCCCTTCAGAGCCACGACTTTGCAGGGTTATGGGATTGAGATTTGCCCCCTTTCCCTTTTGTTCCGAGTCCCCTCAGAACTGGGACCCTGCACAGGCCCAGGATTGAGCTCTGTCCCCTTTTCCCCTCAGAACCAGGACTCTGCACAGCTCCAGGATTGAGCTCTGTCCCCTTTTCCATTTGTTCCTTTCAGACCGGGATTTTTCAGGTTTATGGGACTGAGATTTGTCCCCTTTCCCCTCAGAACCGGGACTTTACAGGTTTATGGGATTGAGCTTTGTCCCCTTTTCCCCTCAGAAATGGGATTTTGCACAGCTCTGGGACTGAGCTTTATGCCCTTTTCTTTTTGTTATGAATGCATTCAGAACTGGGACTCTGCACAGATCCAGGACTGAGCTTTGTTCCCTTTTCCCCTCAGAATCAGGACTTTGCTCGGCTCCAGGACTGAGCTTTGTTCCCTTTTCCTGTTTTTCCGAGACCTCTCAGAACCGGGATTTTACAGGTTTATGGGATTGAGCTTTATTCTCTTTTCCCCTCAGAACTGGGACTTTGAAGGTTTATAGGATTGATCTTTGTTCCCTTTTCCCCTCAGAAATGGGACTTTGCTCGGCCCCAGGACTGAGCTTTGTCCCTTTTCCTTTTTTTTCTGAGTCCCCTCAGAACTGGGACCCTGCACAGCTCCAGGATTGAGCTCTGTCCGCTTTTCCATTTGTTCCTTTCAGACTGGGATTTTATAGGTTTATGGGATTGAGCTTTGTCCCCTTTTCCCCTCAGAAATGGGACATTGCTCGGCTCCAGGACTGAGATTTGTCCCCTTTCCCCTCAGAACCGGGACTTTACAGGTTTATGGGATTGAGCTTTGTCCCCTTTTCCCCTCAGAACTGGGATTTTGCACAGCTCTGGGACTGAGCTTTATGCCCTTTTCTTTTTGTTATGAATCCATTCAGAACTGGGACTCTGCACAGATCCAGGACTGAGCTTTGTTCTCTTTTCCCCTCAGAACCAGGACTTTGCTCGGCTCCAGGACTGAGCTTTGTTCCCTTTTCCTGTTTTTCCGAGACCTCTCAGAACCGGGATTTTACAGGTTTATGGGATTGAGCTTTATTCTCTTTTCCCCTCAGAACTGGGACTTTGCAGGTTTATAGGATTGATCTTTGTTCCCTTTTCCCCTCAGAAATGGGACTTTGCTCGGCCCCAGGACTGAGCTTTGTCCCTTTTCCTTTTTTTTCCGAGACCTCTCAGAACCAGGACTTTGCTGGGTTATGGGATTGAGCTCTGTCCCCTTTTCCATTTGCTCCTTTCAGACCAGTATTTTACAGGTTTATGAGATTGGGTTTTGTCTCCTTTTCCCCTCAGAACCGGGACTTTGCCCGGCCCCAGGACTGAGCTTTTTTCCCTTTTCCATCTGCCCTGAATCCCCTCAGAACAGCGACTTTGCTGGGTTATGGGATTGAGCTCTGTCCCCTTTTCCATTTGTTCCTTTCAGACCAGTATTTTACAGGTTTATGGGATTGAGCTTTATTCCTTTTTCCCATCAGAACCGGGACTTTGCTCGGCTCCAGGACTGAGCTTTTTTCCCATTTCCATTTGTTCCTTTCAGACCAGGCTTTGCAGGGTTATAGGACTGAGCTTTGTCCCCTTTCCCCCTCAGAACCGGGATTTTACAGGTTTATAGGACTGAGCTCTGTCCCCTTTTCCCCACAGAACCGGGATTTTGCCCGGCCCCAGGACTGAGCTTTGTCCCTTTTCCATCCGCTCTGAGTCACCTGAGGAAAATCCCATTTGTTAATGGGGCCAAAGTGCCGAGGTGGGGACGGAACCTCCCTGAGCCCTGATTTCCCGCAGGTTCCTCCACAAATTCCCTGATTTCCCTGAAATTCCTGACCCTGGGTGGCTTTTTCCCCCTTTTTTTCTTGTCAGGGAAGAGGAAAATTCCATCCCGCTCTGCTCCAACCATGCCCAGCCCCTCAGGATTTATAGGGTGCCCCAAACCCAACCCCGCAGACGCCATAAAGCCGAAGGTGTGGGGTTTAAATCTAAATATTTATTTAAATGTTGGTTCTTTGCGGAGCTCTGTGTGCAGACCTGCAGGATTCCTTAAAATCCCTCCTGAATTATGGGGTGAGGGAGTTCGTGGAGATGGGAATGAAAAAAAAATCAGGTTTTTATCAGGAAGAGCAACACCCATAAACTGGAGCTGGCCATAAAAGCGCTGCTGACCTTGCTCAGCTCGTGAAAATCCAAGGAGCTGCAGCACAAAAGGAATATTTTATTTTATTTTATTTTATTTTATTTTATTTTATTTTATTTTATTTTATTTTATTTTATTTTATTTTATTTTATTTTATGTAATTTTATGTAATTTTTTTGTATTTTATATTTTATTATTTTTATTGTATTTTATTGTGTTTTATATTTTATTATTTATTTTATTGTATTGTATTATATTGTATTGTATTTTATATTATTTTTAAATATTTTATTTTATTTTTTAATGTATTTTATATTTTATTATTTTTATTATTTTTATTGTATTTTATTGTATTTTATTGTATTTTATTGTATTTTATATTTTATTATTTATTGTATTGTATTGTATTGTATTGTATTTTTAAATATTTTATTTTATTTTATTTTATTTTATTTTATTTTATTTTATTTTATTTTATTTTATTTTATTTTTTGTATTTTATATTTTATTTATTTTTATTTTATTTTATATCCCAGGGAAAGAGCTGGAACTGGGGGTAAAAACCACCAAAATTTGGTTCTGGAGAAACACACCTAAGAATAAATAACTGGATAAACGCACCGAAAAATCCAAAATAACACCCCAGAGGAATTTAAAAAAAAAATCTCTGAGGAACAGGAGCAAAATTAACATTCATCTCTAAATAACGTGAAATCAGTGAAAAATAGAAATAATTCCGAGGGGTTCTCAGGAAATCCAGGGATGTTGTGGGATGTCAGGAAGGCCCAACCCCGGACCTGCCGTGGAATTCCGGGCAGGAATTTTAACAAGAAGCACCTGCCCGCCCGGCCCTTTACACACGCTGTTAAATTTAACCACGCACGGCGGCTTCCACACACCGAGGGGTGGTAAAAATTCAAAAAAAAATTACAAACCAGCCAAAAAATTTGGATTTTTTAGTTTTTTAAAAGTTGTGCGTTGCCAGCGTCCAAAAGTTCAGGCGGACTCTTGAGGAATGTCAGGCGGGGTGGGAAAGAAATTTGGGTTGATGGTTGGCAGGTGGAAGGATTGTCCTGGTGGGGGGAGCAGGAGCCCAAAATCAGAAGTTTTGGGGTGGTTTTGTGGTGGTTTTGTCGAGTTCAGAGGTGAGGGAATAGCCTGGGGTAAATGGGATTGTCCAGGGTTAGGAAATAAAGGGGAAATGGGGAGGGAAGGGAAGGGAGAGGGGAAAAGGGAATGGGGAAAAGGGAAAGGGGAAAGGATAAAGGGGAAAGGGGAAAGGGGAAAAGAAAGGAAAAAGGGAAAAGGGAAAAGGGAAAAGGAAAAAGAAGAAAGAAAAAAGGATAAAGGCAATGAAAGGGGAAAAGGAAAGGGAAAAGGAAAGGAAAAAGGAGAAAGGAAAGGAAAGGGAAAGGGAAAAGGAAAGGGAAAAGGAAAGGAAAAAGGATAAAGGCAAGGAAAGGGAAAAGGAAAAGGGAAAGAAAGGAAAAAGGAAAGGGAAAGGGGGAAAGGAAAGGGAAGGGGAAATTAAAGGAAAGAAAAGAGGAAAGGAAAAAGGGGAAAGGAAAAAGGAAGATGGAAGATGGAAAAATGAAAAAGGAAAAAGGAAAGGGGAAAGAAAAAGAAAGGGAAAAGGTAAAGAAAAAGGAAAAAGGAGAAAGGAAAAGGGATCCCTCAGGCCGTTCCCAATCCCGTTTTTCATGGTTCCGGGGACACCCTTTGCAGTCAGGGATTGCCCGGGGATGCTCTCCCCCGAAGAGGCCGCGCTCCCATTCCTCTCTCTCCGCACTCCCCCAAACCCCGCGGCCGGGCGGGGATCCCAAATCCCCCAATTCCTGCTCCGGTCCCCGGGAACTCCGGGGCTGTGGGAGGAGGGATCGGGGAAGGATTTCACAGCCGGACAAAGAGGAGGAGCCACAAGATGGCATGAGATAATAAAGTTTATAATATTAATTATTATAGTTATTTATTTATTATTACAATTTTAATATAATATTATAAAATATTATATATTATATGCGATAAAATATGATAAAATATGATATATGATATATGATATGATATGATATGATATGATATGATATGATATGATATAATATAATATAATATAATATAATATAATATAATATAATATAATATAATATAATATAACATAACATAAATAGTACAATATAATATATCATGTATATCATATATATTTTATATTATAATAATACACTATATATCATATATTATATTATAGTAATATGCATTATATATAACATTTATATTTTAATACTACATTATAATAATATCGTATGGTATACGACAGTATAGTATATATTTAATATGATATAAATCTATTTAAACATATATTTATTATTTCTATTATGTAAATATATAATTGTTTATAATGATTATAAAATATAACTGTTTTATAAACCTTATTATTTTATAAAAGTTCATCAAATAATAAAGCTTGTAAGGGAATTATATTTTATTTTATTGGTATGTATTTATTTTGTTTTATTATTAGATTTTTTAAATATTTTAATAGATGATATAATAAACCAATGTTTTAATATCTATTTATAAAATATCTATATTCTATAAATATATAACTATTTGTAATCACTATAAAATATATATCATAAACTTTATTACTGTATAAAAGTTCATAAAATAATAAAGTTTGGAAAATAATTATATTTTGTTTTATTAATACATATTTGGTTTATGAGTAGATTTTATTTTTTTATTATTATTTTATTTATTATATATTATATTTTGCTCCCAAATGAGCAGGAAATGATGGCCCCGGTGTCCTCGGGGGAGCTTTCCCAAATCCCAGGATTGTGTGATTTTCCTGGAGAATTTTGGGGGAATTTTTATGGATTTACATCGAGGTAACCCCAGGAGAGGAGGAGAGCAGAGCTCTGCTCAATCCTGGTTTTTGAGGGTGTAAAAAATAAGAATAAGAAATAAGAAATAAAAAATAAAAACCAAAAAAAATTAAAATAATAATAATAATAAATAATTTAAAAAATAAAATTAAGATTAACATTAAAAGCAAGGGGGGGTATCCTAAAATAAGATCATTTTTAGTAATAATTAAAACCATATCTTTAGGAAAAAAAAAAAAAAAGAAAAATAAAACCAACAGGTACTAAAAAAATTCTGCCGAGGTGAACTCGGGTGCAGCCGAAATTTTGGGGAAAATTTGGGGTTTCTGATGGGATTTTTCCTCTCCAGCTCGGATCTCCCGTGGGGTGCAGGCGAAAATCTTGGGAAAAAATCAGATTTTTCCCCTAATTTCACCACCGGGCTCCGGATTTTCCTCCTGCTCGGAGGAATCGCTTTTTTTGGGACTTTTTTTTTAATTTTGGTGAGGGATGCGGCAAAATTCAAATATTCGGCCTCGCCTTTCCGCGTGCTCATTAATTATCCTTTAAATTAAAAAATCCAGGGGAAAAAAAAGAGTTTATTCATCAGAACAAAGCCCAAAAAGTGCTTGAGCTGAATTGAAAAGCGCCTATTTAATTTAATTTAATTTAATTTAATTTTATTTTTCATTTCGTTTCATTTAATTTAATTTCATTTTTAAAATTTTATTTATTTATTTTATTTTACTTCATTTAATTAATTAATTAATTAATTTATTTTACTTTATTTTACTATTTTTGTTTTATTTTATTTCTCATTTTATTTTATTTTATATTTTATCTAACTTTATTTTGCTTTATTTTTTATTTTTTAATTATATTTTTTATTTTATATTTTATTTCATTTTATTTTTCATTTCATTTCGTTTCATTTAATTTAATTTTATTTTTAAATTTTTATTTATTTCTTTTATTTTACTTTATTTTACTTCATTTAATTTACTTATTTATTTTTTATTTTATTTTATTTATCATTTTATTTTATATTTTATTTTACTTTATTTTGCTTTTTTTTTTTAATTTTACTTTATTTTATTTTATTTTATATTTTATTTTGCTTTATTTTTATTTTTTATGTTTTAATTATACTTTTTTATATTTTATTTTATTTTATTTTATTTTATTTTATTTTATTTTATTTTATTTTATTTTAATTTTCTCTCTCTCTGCCGTTCGGTCAGGACAGAAAATCGCTGCCGGCTCCGTAATGCGGATTTTTCCCGAATTAACATTCAGCGCACGCAGCCCTGCAGCAGGAGCGGGGAACAACCCAAACCCAGCACAGAACCGAGCCCCGCTCAATTCCAGCCGGAAAATCAAAATATTCCTCACTTGGATCTTTATTCTGAATTATTCGGGGGGGAAAAACCGAGAAAAAAGCGAATTTTTTGTTGTTGTTTTGGGGTTGTTTTATCCCCGAGGCGTGAGAGGCACCAGCGCTGCAGGGAATAAACTCATTCCGTGTAAAAATTCTAAAAAAAATTTAATTTTATGAAAAGCAATTAAATCATCTAGCAGAGAAAAAGGGGAAAAATGGATTTCGGTGTGAAAAAAAAATCTGGTTTGGTGCAGAGTTGAAAGCTGATATATCAAAAAATAAAATAAAATAAAGTAAAGTAAGGTAAAATAAAATAAAATAAAATAAAGTAAAATAAAATAAATAAAATAATAATTAAAAAATTAAAATAAAATAAAGTAAAGTAAAGTAAAATAAAATAAAATAAAATAAAATAAAATAATAATTAAAAAATTAAAATAAAATAAAGTAAAGTAAAGTAAAGTAAAGTAAAATAAAATAAAATAAAATAAAATAAATTAAAATAAAATACCTGGAAGGGTTGGAGAGGAACAAACTCAGTTTTAAATTTTAAAAAAGAAGTTTTAAATTGATGGGATGTCCGATATTATTAAATTTAACAATTTTTAAACAATAATTTAACTGCAACGGGGAATTTTCCTGTTTTATTTGCAGCTCGCATGTTAAAAATACAAAAAATATCCCAGCAATAATTAAAGATTTAATAAATAATTTTAATTTTTGAACAGACGGAGAGGGAGAGAAGGGGAAATCCTTTTTTGTAGGTGTGAAAGGAAATATTTTGGTTTATTTTAGGGCCTCGAACTGGGGAAAAAAAACGGGTAAAAGGTTAAAAAAAAGGGGGTAAAATGTAAAAAAAAAGTGATTTTAGTGAGCGGGGGAAGGCAGAGCCGTCAGTGACATCCCAGGAATGTTTACGGCGCGGGCTCAAGTTCAATGACAAAATCCTTTGAAGGGGAAAGGGGAGGAAAAAAACCCAAAATAAAATAAAATAATAAAAAACCCCAGCCCAGACAGAGACTTCGGGCGGTGGGAATGAACTTGAACAAAAGGAAGGAGTCAAAGGGAAAAGGGGGAGGGAAATGGGAGAGGTTTGGTGTTCCCAGAGCGACTTTGGGGCGGTTTGGGGGATTTTAGGGCGATTTGGGGGCATTTGGGGGTTGGTTTTAGGGGATTTTGGGGGGATTTTGGGGGTTTGGGGGCATTTTGGGGTTGGATTTAGGGAATTTTGAGGGGATTTTGGGGGGATTTTGAGGGGATTTTGGGGTTGGTTTGGGGGGATTTTGGGGGGATTTTGGGGTTGGTTTGGGGGGATTTGGGGGGGGATTTGGGGGGATTTTAAGGCGGTTTGGGGCCATTTTGGGGTTGGTTTTGCGGGATTTTGGGGGGATTTTGGGGCATTTTGGCATTGGTTTTGGGGGATTTTGGGGGATTTGGGGGGATTTTGGGAGCATTTTGGGGTTGGTTTTGGGGGGATTTTGGGTTTGGTTTTGGGGGAGAGTTAAACTGGGAGACGTGTTTGGTGTTCCCAGAGTCACTTTGGGGCAGTTTGGGGGGATTTTGCGGGGATTTTGGGTTTGGTTTTGGGGTATTTTGGGTTTGGTTTTAGGGGGAGGGAAACTGGGAGAGGGGTTTGGTGTTCCCAGCGCATCCTTGGGGCGATTTGGGGAGATTTTGGGGGGATTTTGTGTTTGGTTTGGGGGGGGAGTTAAACTGGGAGAAGGGTTTGGTGTTCCCAGAGCAACTTTGGGGCGATTTGGAGGGATTTAGGGTTTGGTTTTAGAGGAAGGGAAACTCGGAGAGGTGTTAGGTGTTCCCAGAGCTTCTTTGGGGCGGTTTGGGGGGATTTTAGGGGATTTGGGGTTTGGTTTTAGGGGAAGAGAAACTGGGAGAGGTGTTTGGTGTTCCCAGAGCCTCTTTGGGGAGATTTTTGGCAATTTTGGGGGTGCTTGGGTTTGGTTTTGGGGGAAATCGAGTGAGGGGAGAGAGGAAAAAGGGGAGAGGAGAGAGAGTTGTTTTAGGTCAGATTTTGGGGTTGGTCTTTCACAGGTTTTGGGTCTGGTTTAGCCCAGGTTTGGAGCTGTTCTAGCCCAGGTTTTGGGGCTGGTTTAGCTCAGGTTTTGGGGCTGTTCCATGTCAAGTTTTGGGGCTGCTCTCCCACAGTTTTTGGGGCTGCTCTGGCCCGTTTTGGGGCTCCCCTGCCCCAGGTTTTGGAGCTGTTTTAGCCCAGGTTTGGGGCTGCTCTGGGCCAGATTTTGGGGCTCACCTGCTCCAGGCTTTGGGGCTGCTCTAGCCCAGGTTTTGGGGCTTCCATAGCCCAGGTTTTGGGGCTCCCCTGCCCCAGATTTTGGGGCTCTGCTGCCCCAGATTTTGGGGCTGTTCTAGCCCAGGTTTAGGGCTGGTTTAGTCCAGGTTTTGGGGCTTCTCTGCCCAGGTTTTGGGGCTGCTCTAACCCAGCTTTTGGGGCTGCTCTAGCCCAGGTTTTGGGGCTCCCCTGCCCCAGATTTTGGGGCTGGTTCTAGACCAGGTTTGGGGCTGTTCTAGTCCGGGTTTTGGAGCTCCCCTGCCCCAGGTTTGGAGCAGTTTAAAACCAGATTCGGCGCTGTTCTAGCCCAGGTTTTGGAGCTGTTTTAGCCCAGGTTTAGGGCTGCTCTGGGCCAGATTTTGGGGCTCACCTGCTCCAGGCTTTGGGGCTTCTCTAACCCAGGTTTTGGGGTTGTTTTAGCCCAGGTTTTGGGGCTGTTCTAGCCGGGGTTTTGGGGCTGTTGTAGCCCAGGCTTTGGGGCTCCCCTGCCCCAGGTTTTGGGGCTGCTCTGGCCCAAGTTTGGAGCTGTTTAAGCCCAGGTTTTGGGGCTGTTCTAGCCCAGGTTTAGGGCTGGTTTAGTCCAGGTTTTGGGGCTTCTCTGCCCAGGTTTTGGGGCTTCTCTAGGCGAGGTTTTGGGGCTGCTCTGCCCCAGATTTCGGTACCGCTCTGCCCCAGATTTCTATGCCACTCTGGCCCAGGTTTTGAGGCTTTTTTTAGCCAAGGTTTGGAGCTGCTCTAACCCAGATTTTGGGGGTGATTTAGCCCAGGTTTTGGGGCTGCTCTAGGCTAGATTATAGGGTTCTCCTGCCTCAGGTTTTGGGACTGTTCTCTCCCAGGTTTTTGGGGCTGCTCTAGGCGAGGTTTTGGGGCTGCTCTGTCCCAGATTTCGGTGTCACTCTGCCCCAGGTTTTGAGGCTTTTTTAGCCCAGGTTTTGGGGCTGTTCTACACCAGACTTGGAGCTGTTCTAACCCGGGTTTAAAGCTGGTTTAGTCCAGGTTTTGGGGCTGCTCTAGGCTAGATTATAGGGTTCTCCTGTCCCAGGTTTTGGTGCTTCTCTGCCCCAGATTTTGGTGTCACTCTGCCCCAGGTTTTGAGGCTGTTTTATCCCAGATTTGGGGCTCTTTTAGCCCAGATTTGAGGCTTTTTTTAAATCCCAGATTCGGGACTGTTTTAACCCAGGTTTTGAAGCTCTTTTAACCCAGGTTTTGGAGCTGTTTTAACCTAGGTTTTGGAGCTGTTTTAACCTAGGTTTGGAGCTGTTTTAACCAAGTTTTTGGAGCTGTTTTAGCCCAGATTCGGACCTGTTTTAACCCAGGTTTGGAGCTGTTTTAACCCAGGTTTTGGATCTGTTTTAGCCCAGTTTTGGAGCTGTTTTAACCAAGTTTTTGGATCTGTTTTAGCCCAGTTTTGGAGCTGTTTTAACCAAGTTTTTGGATCTGTTTTAGCCCAGATTTGGAGCTGTTTTAACGCACGTTTTGGAGCTGGTTTTACCCAGGTTTGGAGCTGCTTTAACCCAGCTTTCAGAGCTGTTTTAGCCCAGCTTTGGAGCTGTCTTAACCCTGCTTTCAGAGTCGTTTTATCCCAGTTTTTCGGGCTGCTCTGGCCCGGGTTTTGCGAGTCTCAAGTTCAACGGCAAAGGGAGGGGGGCGGGCGGTTTCACCTGGCCCGGCGCCCCCCGGCAGCGGCTCCTGCCCGGCGCTTTACGAGCGTGTCGGGCCCTTCTCGCCCTTTGCTGGGGCCGCCGCGGGAAGGTTTTACAGCCGAGACTGCTCCTCCTCCCCCGCCCAGCTGCGCTTTCCGCTCCGGGGCCAGCCTGGAGCTGGGAACGGCGCCTGGGGGCGGGGGAGGGCGAGGTGTCCCAGTTCCAGCCGTGTCTCCCAGTTTGTTTCAGAAATATCTCCCAGTTCCAGCTCAGTTCCAGCCCAGTTTCCCAGTTTATTTCAGCCATATCTCCCAGTTCCAGCCCAGTTTATTTCAGCCATATCTCCCAGTTCCAGCCCAGTTTCCCAGTTTATTCCAGCCATATCTCCCAGTTCCAGCGGTGTCTCCCAGTTCCAGCCCAGTTCCCCAGTTTGTTCCAGCCCAGTTTCCCAGTTTATTCCAGCAATATCTCCCAGTTTCCCCAGTTTCCCAGTTTATTCCAGCATTATCTCCCAGTTCCAGCGGTGTCTCCCAGTTCCAGCCCAGTTTCCCAGTTTGTTCCAGCCATATCTCCCAGTACCAGCCCATTTTGTTTCAGTGATATCTCCCAGTTTCAGTCCAGTTTCAGCCCTGTTCCAGCTCAGTTTCCCAGTTTGTTCCAGCCGCATCTCCCAGTTCAGCCCAGTTTCCCTGCTTCTCCTGCCATATCTCCCAGTGTCAGCCCAGTTCCAGCCCTGTTCCAGCCCAGTTTCCCAGTTTGTTCCAGCCCAGTCTCCCAGTTTATTCCAGCCATATCTCCCAGTTTCCCAAGTTTCCCAGTTTGTTCCAGTGATATCTCCCAGTTCCAGCAGTGTCTCCAGTTCCAGCCCAGTTCCAGCCCAGTTTCCCAGTTTGCTCCAGCCATATCTCCCAGTTCTAGCCCAGTTTCCCGGTTGGTTTCAGCCATATCTCCCAGTACCAGCCCAGTTTCCCTGTTTCTCCAGCCATATCTCCCAGTTTCAGCCCAGCTTCCCAGTTTGTTTCAGCCATATCTCCCAGTTTGTTCCATATCTCCCAGTTCCAGCCCAGTTCCAGCCCAGTCTCCCAGTTTATTCCAGCCATATCTCCCAGTTTCCCCAGTTTCCCAGTTTGTTCCAGTGATATCTCCCAGTTCCAGCAGTGTCTCCAGTTCCAGCCCAGTTCCAGCCCAGTTTCCCAGTTTGCCCCAGCCATATCTCCCAGTTTCCCCAGTTTCCCACTGGGCTGGAGGTCCCAGCTGATTTTGGGAATACCAGGAAAAGATTTCGGGGTGGAAAAAGGAAAAAAAAAACCCCAAACATTTCCCTACAAGGATTGACCTTGACCGTGGAGCGGAGCTTTGAGGAGCGACCCTTCCCAGAGCCATAAACCCAGCGGGGTTTACTGGGATTTACTGGGATTTTATGGGATTTTTGGCCGGGTGAGGCCGCCTCTGCAGACACGCAGGAATTGGGGTGGAAAAGTTCATTATTGGTAAAATTGTGGGGAGAAACAGGCGGATTTTGGGGTTTTCATCCTAAAAAATCCAGATGTTCCCAAGCGTGGAGGGATTTTTATTCCCAGGGCCGGGATTCTCCCTGCAGGGACAGAAAATAAATAAAAATAAAAATAAAAATAAAAATAAAAATAAAAATAATAAAATAAAAATAAAAATAAAATATAAAATAAAATAAAAATTTTAAATTAAGATTATAAAAATATTTAAAAAAAAAATAAAAATAATAAAAATAAAAATTAAAAATAAAAATTAAACGTGGATTGGAGAAAACCTGAGGATTTCCGAGCAGGGTCTGGATGAGGAAGAGCTCCTGGATCCTCACAAAAAAAAAAAAAAATTCCCTTTTCTGGCTTTTTTTAGGGAATTTTTTTGCCGAGCGGGGGTCACGGAGCCGCCCGGGGCGTGGTTTATGATGACGTCATACACAAGAACGCCTGGCCATTGGCTGTTCGCCTCTCTGGGATCGTGACGTCACCAGGGACAGGCTTCGCTCCGCAAAGGCCGGGGAGGAAATTTCTGGGGAAAAAAGGGGAAAAACGGGGAAAAAACAGGGAAAAAAGTGGAAAAAAGGGGGAAAAAGGGAAAAAACCCCAAGGGAGAGCGCGCCCGGCTCTGCTCCGCCGCTCAGGAATCTGCTGTTCAATAAATGTTCAATAAATCCTTTCTTAGGCAAAAAATTCTGCCTGAAATTATCATTATTTAGGGCAAAACGCGGCTTAAAATTTGGAATTTCTAAAAGAATAGAAAGGCCGGGGGGGGAAAGCGAATTTTGCGCGGTACCGGTGGGGTTTATTCGCCTTTTGAGAGGTTTTTTAAGGAGTTTCAGGTGGGTTTGAGCTCGGGCCGCTGCCTTGAAACTGCGAGATAGGAAACAAAGAAATTGTCAGCGTGGAGCTGGAGCTTCACCCGGGCCTGAAAGGAGCCCAGAAAATAAAAATAAAATAAAATAAAATAAAATAAAATAAAATAAAATAAAATAAAATAAAATAAAATAAAATAAAATAAAATAAAATAAAATAAAATAAAATAATTAAAAATTAAATTAAAGAAAAGAAGAAAAAAATTTAAACAAATTGTTTAAAAATTAAAAATAAAATAAAATAAAATAATAATTAAAAATTAAATTAAAAGAAAATAAGAAAAAAATTAAAACAAATTTAAAAAAAAATAAAATAAAGTTTTAAAAATTAAATGAAAAGAAAAGAATAAAATAAATTAAAATAATTTTTAAAAAATAAAACTAAAACAAAATAAAGTTTTAAAAATTAAATGAAAAGAAAAGAATAAAATAAATTAAAATAATTTTTAAAAAATAAAAATAAAATAAAATAAAGTTTTAAAAAATAAATGAAAAGAAAAGAATAAAATAAATTAAAACAGTTTTAAAAAATAAAATAAAATAAAATAAAATAAAATAAAATAAAATAAAATAAAATAAAATAAAATAAAATAAAATAAAATAAAATAAAATAAAATAAAATAAAATAAAACAAAATAAAATAAAATAAAGGAAATCCGGATATATTTAATTTATATATTTAATTTCAACCCCATTTATTCCGTTTCTCTAACCAGAATAATTCCGTGTTTTCACTGGGATTTCTCTCAGCACACGTGGAGGAACGCGGGACGAAAATTCTGTGTAAATAGAGGCAAAAAAAATTATTAAAAATTTCAGCACAAACCAAAGCAGGATTTTGGGGTCGCCTTTAACCGCGTCAAAACAGAAGCAGCGAAAACGAATTTTTTGCGGGTTATAAATGTTTATACACCTTTCTCCGAGTACATTTTTTAATAATTTTTATATATCCACACAGGGCTACAGCGCCTTGAATCGTGCATTTATACAACCGGCTAATACAGAAACTCGCAAACACAAAAAAAATATCAAGGGAGGGAGGAAAAAAAAATTAGGTAAAATACCGCTAAATATGTGCATGTGCATACGGAATTTTTATATATAACCGCTCGCGAAATAAAAAAAAAATTGAAAATAATAATAATTATTATTATAATAATAAAAAGTAGTACGTGCCTTTATAAATGGGTGCCTACATAGGTCATAGCATGTCCTGTACATTCAATTTAATGCAATTAATTCCGCGAATTAATTCGGGTGCGTTTGTCTGGAACGCACGCGGGTTGGTTTATTTATTTATTTGTTTATTTATTCATTTATTCTCCCTTCAATGCGCGTTTGGGTCCGGGAGGTTCTTTTTAAATCGCTTTCAGCGCTTTTTTTTGGTTATTTAAAATAAAAACCACCGGGATTCTCCTGCGGAGCCGGGAGCGGCGTTTTTGGGGGGTTAATTTGGGTTTAATTTGGGTTTAATTTGGGGTTTAATTTGGGATTTAATTTGGGATTAGTTTGGGTTTAATTTGGATTTGGGAATCTTTGGAGCTCTCGGGTGTGGGGCAGGAGCGAAGGGATCGGTGCCCCCTCCTTTTGGGGGGTCCTGATGACAAACGGGGGGTCCCTGTGACAAGGGGGGGGGGGTCCCGGTGTCCCAATTTCAAAAGGGGGGGGTCCCAATGACAAACGGGGGTCCTGGTGACCAAGGAGGGGTCCCAGTGTCCAGCAGGGGTCCTGATGACAAGCGGGGGGTCCTGGTGACAAATGGGGGGGTCCCGGTGTCCCAGTGACAAAAGGGGGGGGTCCCAATGACAAACAGGGGTCTTGGTGACCAAGGGAGGGCCTGGTGACAACTGGGGGGGTCCTGGTGATAAACGGGGGGTCCCTGTGACAAGCGGGGGGTCCCAATGTCCAATAGGGGGCCTGGTGACAACTGGGGGGGTCTTGATGATAAACGGGGGGTCCCGGTGACCAATGCGGGGTCCCTGTGACAAGCGGGGGGTCCCAATGTCCAATAGGGGGCCTGGTGACAACTGGGGGGTCTTGATGATAAACGGGGGGGTCCCGGTCTCATGGTGACCAGTGGGGGATCCCGGTGACAAAGGGGGGGGTCTCGATCTCCCGGTGACCAACAGGGGGTCTCGGTGTCCCGGTGACAAACGGGGATTCCTGGTGGCCAAGGAGGGGTCCCAATGTCCCGGTGACCACCAGGGGATCCCGGTAACAAAGGAGGGGTCCCGGTGACAAGGGAGGGGTGTCCCGATGTCCCGGTGACAAAGGGGTGTCCCGATGTCCCGATAACAAATGGGGTGTCCCGGTGACAATGGGGGTGTCCTGGAGTCCCGCTGACCACCGGGGGATCCCTGTGACAAAGGGGGTGTCCCGATGACAAACAGGGGTGTCCCGGTGACAATGGGGGTGTCCCGGTGACAAAGGGGATGTCCCGATGTCCCGCTGACCACGGGGGATCCCGGTGACCCCTCAGGGCGTTCCTCCGGCGCTGTTTTTAATCTTGGCCACCACTTTTTTCTCCTTGACGCGGCGGTTCTGGAACCAGATGGTGATCTGCCGCTCGCTCAGGTTGGTGGCGGCCGAGATCTTCCTCCTCTTGTCGCGGGTGATGAATTTGCTGCTGGCGTACTCCTTCTCCAGCTCCTTCAGCTGCCCCTTGCTGTAGGGCACCCGCTTCTTGCGGCCCCGGCGGAAGGCGCAGCCCTCCTGGGGACACTGCCCGGCCGGCTCTGCGGGGTGGGGACACAGCAGGGTCACTGCTGGGGACACCCCAAAAACCTCCCCGAGCCCACCCCGTGCTCGGCTCCCCGCGCCGCCCCTCCCTGAGCCCGCTGGAAAAATCTTTTTGGAATTATTCGGTTTGGTGTTGTCGCTCTCGGTGTTGAAAAGTTGTGAAGTTCTTTGTTTTCCCTCTCGGTATTTAAAGATTTTAAAGTTCTAAATTCTTGCACTCGTTATTTTAAAAATTTTGAGTTCTGTATTGTCCCTCTTGATATTTAAAGATTTTTAAAGTTCTATATTCTCATCTTGATATTTAAAGATTTTTAAAGTTCTATATTCTCCCTCTATTTAAAAGAATTTTAAGTTCTATATTGTCCTTTTTGGTATTGAAAGGTTTTAAAGTTCTCTGTTCTCCCTCTTGATACTTAAAGATTTTCAGGTTCTATGTTCTTCCTCTCGTTATTTAAAAAAAAATTGAGTTCTATATTGTCCTTTGGTATTGAAAGGTTTTAAAGTTCTATGTTGTCCCTCTTGATATTTAAAGATTTTCAGGTTCTATATTCTCCCTCTCGCTATTAAAAAAAAAGAAAAAAAAATAGTTCTATGTTGTCCTTCTTGGTACTGAAAGATTTTAATGTTCTACATTCTTCCTCTCGTTATTTAAAAAAATTTGAATTCTATATTGTCCTTTGGTATTGAAAGGTTTTTAAGTTCTATGTTCTCATCATGATATTTAAAGATTTTCAAGTTCTAAATTCTTCCTCTCCTTATTTAAAAGAATTTTAAGTTCTATATTGTCCTTTTTGGTATTGAAAGGTTTTTAAGTTCTGTGTTCTCTTCTTGATATTTAAAGATTTTTAAAGTTCTGTATTCTCCCTCTCCTTATTTAAAAGGATTTTAAGTTCTGTATTGTCCTTTTTGGCATTGAAAGGTTTTTAAGTTCTATGTTCTCCTCTTGATACTTAAAGATTTTTAAAGTTCTATATTCTCCTTCTCAGTATTTTTTTTAAAAAAAAATTAAGTTCTATATTGTCCCTCTTGGTACTGAAATATTTTAAAGTTCTATATTGTCCCGCTTGGTGTCGAAAGATTTTTAAGTTCTGTGTTCTCTTTCTCGGTATTGAAAGATATTTTAAAATTCCATATTCTCACTCTCGATATCAAAAGATTTTAAGTTCTGTGTTCTCCCTCTTGATATTTAAAGATTTTTAAAGTTCGATATTCTCCCTCTTGGTATTGAAAGTTTTTGAATTTCTATGTTCTCCCTTTCGAGATTTAAAATTTCTATAGATTTAAAAGTTCTATAGATATAGATATTGTCCCTCTAGATATTCTCTGTTATATGGTTATATCTTTTCTAGATATCCGTATTCTCGCTCTCGATATTTAAAGACTTTAAGTTCTATATTCTTCTTCTCGGTATTTAAAAAAAAAAAATTAAGTTCTATATTGTCCCTCTTGGTACTGAAAGATTTTGAAGTTCTATATTCTCCTTCTCCGTATTTAAAGTTTTTAAGTTCTATATTCTCCCTCTCAATATTGAAAGATTTTAAAGTGCCATGTTCTCCCTGTCAATATCTTTAAAAAATTAAATTCTATATTGTCCCTCTAGATATTGAAAGATTCAAAAGTTCCATATTCTCGCCCACGATATTTAAAGAGTTTAAGTTCTATATGCTCCTTCTTAGTATTTAAAGTTTTTAAGTTCCGTATTCTCATTCCTGATATTGAAAGATTTTAAACTCCTATATTTTCTCTCTCTCTCTATATTTAAAATTTTTAAAGTTCTATATTTTCCCTCTTGGTATTGATAAATTTAAAGCTCTATATTATCTCTCTTGGTATTGAAAAATTTTAAATTCTATATTCTCCCTCGAAATATTCAAAGATTTTAAATTCTATATTCTCCCTCTAAATATTAAAAGATTTTAAATTCTATATTCTCCCTCTGGATATTCAAAGATTTGGTTTTAATGCCAAGTGCATTTTTAACTTTATTTTTGTGCTGGTAAAATCCAGGTATCAGCAGATCAGCGACGTGGAAGGAGCACTTTAATTAACTAATCACTTTAATTAATCACTTTAAGTAATCACTTTAATTAATCACTTTAATTAATGTCTCCCAGTCCCAGGCGGGTGTGGGGGGTGGGAGAAGCGCCCTCCTCTTCCTCAGGGGCCCCCCTGAGCCCCCCAAACCGCCCGGGGTCACCCCGGGGGGAGGAAATGTCACCGTGGGACCCCCGAGGTGTCACCGGCAGAACCCGGGTAATGTCACCGTGTGAACCCCCAAAAATCAGTGTGTGGACCCCAAAAATATCATCGTCTGAACCCCCAAAATATCACTGTCTGAACCCAAAAAATCACTCTTTGAACCCCTAAAATGTCAGTGCCTGAACCCCCAAAACATCAGTGTCTGAACCTCTAAAATATCAGTGTCTGAACCCAAAAAATCACTGTTTGAACCCCTAAAATGTCAGTGCCTGAACCCCCAAAACATCAGCGTCTGAACCCAAAAATATCACTGTCTGAACCCAAAAATGTCAGTGTCTGAACCCAAAAATGTCAGTGTCTGAACCCAAAAATGTTAGTGTCTGAACCCCTAAAATGTCAGTGTCTGAACGCAAAAATATCACTGTCTGAACCCCCAAAATATCAGTGTCTGAACCCTCAAAATATCATTGTGTGAATCCTAAAAATATCACTATCTGAACCTTAAAAAATATGAAATTATTTTAGGGTATGAATCCTAAAAATGTCACTGTCTGAACCCCCAAAATATCATCGTCTGAACCTTCAAAATATCGGTGTTTGAACCCCAAAATGTCACCGTCTGAAGCCTAAAAAATGTGAAATGATTTTAGGGTATGAACCCCAAAGTGTCACTGTCTGAACCCCTAAAATGTCATTGTCTGAACCCTCAAAATATCAGTGAGTGAAGCCCCAAAATATCCTCGTCTGAACCCTAAAAAATATGGAATGATTTTATTTATGAAGCCTAAAAATGTCATTGTTTGGATCCCAAAATATCACCGTCTGAACCCTAAAAAATGTGAAATGATTTTAGGTTATGAACCCCAAAGTGTCACTGTCTGAATCCTCAAAATGCCATCGTCTGAACCCCTAAAATGTCAATTTCTGAACCCCCATAATATCGTCATCTATGTCCCGATAAACGATCCTTTGAACCCCAATAAATGATCATTTGTACCACGATAAATGATAATTTGAATCCTGATAAATGATCTATATATACCCCGAAAAATGATCATTTGAATCCTGATAAATGATGTTTTGAACCCCGATAATCGATCATCTGAATCCCAATAAATGATCAATATATACACCGATAAATGAACATTTGAACCCCGATAATCGATCATCTGAATCCAAATAAATTATCTATATATATCCCGATGAATGATCTTTTGAATTCCCATAAATGATCATTTGTACCCCAATAAATGATCATTTGAATTCTGATAAATGATCATTTGAACCTCAATAAATGATCATTTTGAACCCCGATAACTGATCATCTGAATCCCAATAAATTATCTATATATACCCCAATAAATGATCATTTAAATTCCGAGAAACCATCCTCGGAATTCCGAGAAACTCTGCTTGGAACCCTCATCAATCACCTCCTTAGAAACCGCCATAAATTCAATTATTATTATGAATAATTATTATTTTGTGAACCCTAACCGCTCCAACTCTCAAACAAACCCCTCCAGCACAGCCAGAACATCCCCCTATGATAAAAAAATTTAAAAAATTTAAACCCATTTTAATTTCAACCCTTCCCACAAAATCCCAACCCCGGCGGCGGCTTTACCTGCCAAGGCAGATTTGAGCAGGAAGCCGGGCTGGCCCCGCTCCTTGGGGCAGCACATTTGGCCGCTCCAGACAAATCCTAATAAATGATCTATGGACACCCCGGAAAATGGTCATTTAAACCCAAATAAATGATCATTTGAACCCGAATAAATGATAATTTGAACCAAAACAAATGGTCATTTGAACCCAAATAAATGAGCATTTGAACCCAAACAAATGAGCATCTGAACCAAAATAAATGAGCATTTGAACCCAAATAAATGATTTGTACCCCCATGAACGATGCTATGAATTGCGAGAAACTCTCCTTGGAACCCTCATCAATCACCTCCTTAGAAAGCGCCATAAATTCAATTATTATTATTAATAATTATTATTTTGTGAACTCTAACCAGCTCCAACTCTCAACCAAACCCCTCCAGCACAACCAGAACATCCCCCTATGATTAAAAAAAAAAAAATTAAAACCCTAAAAACCCATCTAATTTTAACCCTTCCCACAAAACCCCAATCCCGGCGGCGGCTTTACCTGCCAAGGCGGATTTGAGCAGGAGGCCGGGCTGGCCCCGCTCCTTGGGGCAGCACATTTGGCCGCTCCAGACAAATTCTAATAAATGATCTATGGACACCTCGGAAAGTGACCATTTGAACCCCCCAAAAATGGTAATTTGAACCAAAATAAATGGTCATTTGAACCCCAAAAAAAATGGTCATTTGAACCCAAACAAATGAGCATTTGAACCCAAACAAATGAGCACCTGAACCAAAATAAATGAGCATTTGAACCCAAATAAATAATTTGTACCCCGATGAACGATGCTATGAATTCCGAGAAACTCTCCTTGGAACCCTCATCAATCACCTCCTTAGAAAGTGCCATAAATTCAATTATTATTAATAATTATTATTTTGTGAACTCTAACCAGCTCCAACTCTCAACCAAACCCCTCCAACACAACCAGAACATCCCCCTGTGATTAAAAAAAAAATTTAAAACCCTAAAAACCCATCTAATTTTAACCCTTCCCACAAAACCCCAACCCCGGCGGCGGCTTTACCTGCGAATGCGGATTTGAGCAGGAAGCCGGGCTGGCCCTGCTCCTTGGGGCAGCACATTTGGCCGCTCCAGACAAATTCTAATAAATGATCTATGGACATCTCGGAAAGTGACCATTTGAACCCCCCAAAAATGGTAATTTGAACCAAAATAAATGGTCATTTGAACCCCCAAAAAAATGGTCATTTGAACCCAAATAAATGAGCATTTGAACCCAAACAAATGAGCATCTGAACCCAAACAAATGAGCACCTGAACCAAAATAAATTAGCATTTGAACCCAAATAAATGATTTGTACCCCGATGAACGATGCTATGAATTCCGAGAAACTCTCCTTGGAACCCTCATCAATCACCTCCTTAGAAACCGCCATAAATTCAATTATTATTAATAATTATTATTTTGTGAATCCTAACCAGCTCCAACTCTCAACCAAACCCCTCCAACACAACCAGAACATCCCCCTATGATAAAAAAAAAAAAATTAAAAAAATTTAAACCCATTTTAATTTCAACCCTTCCCACAAAATCCCCGATCCCGGGAGCGGCTTTACCTGCCAAGGCGGATTTGAGCAGGAAGCTGGGCTGGCCCCGCTCCTTGGGGCAGCACATTTGGCCGCTCCAGACAAATTCTAATAAATGATCTATGGACACCCCGGAAAATGGTCATTTAAACCCAAATAAATGATCATTTGAACCAAAATAAATGATAATTTGAACCAAAACAAATGGTCATTTGAACCCAAATAAATGGTCATTTGAACCCAAACAAATGAGCATCTGAACCAAAATAAATGAGCATTTGAACCCAAATAAATGATTTTTACCCCCATGAACGATGCTATGAATTCAGAGAAACTCTCCTTGGAACCCTCATCAGCCACCTCCTTAGAAACCGCCATAAATTCAATTATTATTATGAATAATTATTATTTTGTGAACTCTAACCAGCTCCAACTCTCAACCAAACCCCTCCAACACAAGCAGAACATCCCCCTATGATTAAAAAAAAAATTTAAAACCCTAAAAACCCATCTAATTTTAACCCTTCCCACAAAATCCCCAACCCCGGCGGCGGCTTTACCTGCGAATGCGGATTTGAGCAGGAAGCCGGGCTGGCCCTGCTCCTTGGGGCAGCACATTTGGCCGCTCCAGCCGCCTCCCAGCGCCCAGGGCTGGTGGTACCCGGACTCCACGGGCAGCAGCGCCTCGGGCCGCGGCTCCGCCAGCGCCGGCACCACCGACACGTCCAGGTACCCGGCCACGGGCTGGTACGGAGCGCCGTACCCGGGGTAGAACGCGAACTCGGCGGGGCGGCTCTGGAAATCCTCGCTTCCCCCGGCGGATTCCAGGTATTTGTCGGTCGGGAACGCTGCCGGAGCCGGGCCGGATTTCAGCGAGCCGCGGGACACGCGGCACGAGTAAAAACCACTGCCCAAGTAGCCGTAGGGCAGCGGGGCTGAGGCGGCCGCGGAACCCGGAGGGGGCTTGGGGGGCTCCGGGGGAGCCTCCGGGGGGTATCCGGGGTTCATCCCGGGGGGAGGCGAACCGGCAGCAGGAGGAGGGTGAGGAGGGTGAGGATGAGGATGAGGAGGAGGCAGCAGCCCCCTGGCTTGGCCGCCTGCGAAGCCGCCCGGAGCCAGGAGCCCCTCGAGGCCCGGGGGCTGCATGGGGGGGGCCGGGGCATGGGGAGAGGCGGCTCGGCAGCGTCCGGGCACTGCCCGGCCCGAGGGGGGTCCCCGGATCTTTTTAAAAAGGCTTCGAGCCGCCCCTAAGAGGCTTTTTTTTTTTTAATCCCCCCCTCCTTTCGCCCGGGTCTGGCTTGACGCAAAGGGTGGAGGTTTTACTCATTGGTTGGTGCTGGAGGGGAAGAGGAGGGAGGGGAGGAATTAAAAAAAAAAAATGAAAAAAAAAATTTCTCCAACCCGGCACCATTACCACAAAAAAAAAAAAAAATTCCTTCGACCTCAATAAAGAGCTGGAGAAATTGCGAAAATGGTTTTATTGGGAGGGTAGAGGAGGAGGAGGAGGAGGAGGAAGAGGAGGAAGAAGAGGAGGAAGAGGAGATGGGGACCCCCCCCGCACATGACAAGAGGGGACACGGAGGTGGCTCCTCAGCTGCGCCCCTAAAATGAAAAATAAAAATTTCTTGAGAGGAATTAGAGGTGAAGAAATGGGGGAAAAGAAGCGAGGGAGGGCAAGGAATGGGACCAGCAGGAACGGCAGCACCCAGGGGGAAAAAATCCGTGCTGGGATTAAAAGAATCTTTATTTTTTAATTTTTAAATTTTTTAAAAAATATTTTATTTCCATGCAGATCCGGGGGGTTTCTGCTGAGCCCCCACAGATCCCGGGACCAAACTGGGCTGAACTGGGGCAGTTTTGGCCTTCCCCCCATTCCAGCCTGTCCAGCCTCGTCCTTCCCTTCCTCAGGGATTTTATCCCCCTCCAAAATCCCAATTTTGTCCCCTTTGCCCTCAAAGCCCTGAAAATCTGGGAAAAAGGGAAAATCGGCCTCTGATATCCCAAAAAAACCTTTCAGAGCTGCTGGGATAATCCAGGTCCTGGAAACATCCCAGAGGGAAAGGGTTGGGAAAAGGGAAAATAAAGCAGAAAATCCCTTTGGGGTTCCGGGACAGGTGGAGAGGATGAGGAAGGACAGACGGACGCGGGGATGGGGGATCCCAAAAATTTGGGATGAATAAAACAATTATTGAACAGCGCCCGCTTGAAATCATCCAGGGATTTTTAATTGTCTGGACACAAGGGGCGATTTACTTTGATTTTATGGGATTATTTCCCTTTTTCCACTCCTTTTTCTTCCCAAAATCTTTCTTGGGAAACGGTTTGCAGAGATTCCCCCAAAAGCAGCTTCAGCTCAGGCGCTTTTTCCTTTGTGTGACCGAACCCAGAGATTTCTGATTTCTGACCCCAAAACAATCTAAACCCAATAAAAATAAATTTAATAATAAAAATCTCATTTTTGTGGGGATTTTTGGGTCACCAAACCCCGACCTGGAGGACACTCAGGGACAGAAATCCTGAGGGAATGCGGGTTGGGAGCGATGGTGGCAGGAAGGGAAAAATCCCAATTTCACTGCTGGAAACAGGGAAAATATCCCAATATCCGGGAAATACAAGAAAATAGGCAAAATATTCCTACATTTCCCCTATTTCCCAACAGAAAAATACCCCGAAATCCACCCCTAAAAAATCCCACACTGGCTGATTTTCAATTCCCGCAAGAGTGGGGAAAAAATTAAAATAAAACCTCAAAAATCTTCGCGGTTTTCACCTTCTCAAAATTTCTTTTTTTTCCCTTCACCTCATTCCTGCCTTTTCCCCCCTCCCCGCTCGCCCCGGCCCCGTTCCCGGTGTTTGCCCCGGGTCTCGCCCCATTCCCGGCGGGGAAAGGTCGGGAGGAGCCCCCGGGGTCAAGGCCAAGTTGAAAGTTAAAAGCTCCCAGGATTTCCGAGCTCTCGGAAACCTCTAGGGATTTTGGGGTGAAAAGCTCCGGGTTTGTCACATTTTTGGGGCTGAATTTGGGATTTTTGAGGGATTTTCAGTCCTTTTCCTGCGAGTTTTTCAGCCCTTTAATTCCCTTTGGTTTGTTGGGTTTGAGCGCCGGGGATTTTCCTGCGAGGTTTTTTTCCTTTAATTCTCTTTGATTTCTTCTGTTTTAATTCAAAAAAGGGAGGAAAAGAGGAGAGGGATCGGCCGCTCACGGACACCCCGAAAAACCAGGGAATGGAGGCAAAAATTTGATTTAAATTGGATTTAAATTGGATTTAAATTGGATTTTATTCCCTTTTCCCGATGAGTGCCGGTGAGCGCGGCTTTGTCCCGGCCCCGCCGATGCTGCCCCGGGGAGGAATTTCCCTTTTTCACCCCAAAAAACGCATTTCAGTTCATTTATTACAATTTTTCCCCAAATTGCTTTTAAAACCGCGGAAAATTTCGAGCAGGCTTTGCCGCGGGAGCCGTTTAAAAACTCGATTTCCGAACCCGTCATTAAATTTTCCTTCTCTGGCGATTTTATGGAGAAAAATTCAGTGTTTAAAGCAAGAGCAGCGGGTTTGTCTTTAAGGAAAAAAATCTGAATTCTTCAGCGGTTCCTCTTTCAATGAGCGACATGAAAATTATCAAATCTCTTATCGGATTGCAGCCGCTCTTTTATTGTATTCTCCATAGGATCCATTTAATATTCATCCCATCTGGAGCTTGAAAAATCTCTGGAACAACTTTTTAGGAGTCTGTGATTTTATTTTATTTTATTTTATTTTTTTTAAAGCAATTGAACCCGAGCAGTCATTACAAAATACAAGGAGGAAAAAAAAAATCAAACCCAAACCCCAAAGCAGTTTGAAGAGGAGGAAAAAAAAAAATAAATTGGAACTACACAAAGGCTTCACGTTTGGAAATAATCAATGGCTGGAAAATTGGATTCTGGGTCTGGAAGGGAGCCCGGCTCTTTGTGATCCTGGCAATATTTCGGGGAGGAAAAAAAATCAAATCAAAGCAAACATTTTTTGATCATTTTGATCTTTTTTTTAAATTTAATTTTTTTCCCCACTTCTCAGCTCCGTCCCCTCCTTCCCCACCCCAGGGGCAGCCCCGGGAGCTCGGGGCTCGTAGGTGCGAATATTTCTCCTCTCGGCGGTGCCGGGAGGAGCCGAATTTGGACTTTAGGGCGCATTTTTGGTGGATCCTTTGAAGAAATCACTGGCAGGGGAACAGAGAGCCCGGCCCGGCTCCTCTCGGCTCCTCTCGGCCCCTCCCCGCTGCTGCCCCGGCGCCGCCGGGATTGCCGGAGCTCGCTGCCCCTTCGGGGTGGGTGGGGGGATTCCAGAATCGGGGGGGTTTTGTTTAATCAATTTTTTGGGGAGAGATTTTGGGGTGATTCCAGTCCCGGGAGGTTTTATTGGATCAGATTTTGGGGTGGTTCCAGACCCAGGGGGTTTTGTTGGATCCGTTTTTGGGGAGAGATTTTGGGGTGATTCCAGTCCCGGGGGGTTTTATTGGATCCGTTTTTGGGGAGAGATTTTGGGGTGATTCCAGACCCGGGAGGTTTTATTGGATCAGATTTTGGGGTGATTCCAGTCCCGGGAGGTTTTATTGGATCAGATTTTGGGGTGGTTCCAGACCCGGGGCGTTTTATTGGATCAGGTTTTGGGGAGATATTTTGGGGTGATTCCAGACCCGGGAGGTTTCATTGGATCAGTTTTTGGGGTGAATGTGGGGGGATTCCAGACCCAGAAGGTTTCATTGGATTCATTTTTGGGGAGAGAATTTGGGGTTTTGTTTAATCGGGTTTTGGGATAAGATGTGGGGGGATTCCAGACCCGGGTGGGTTTTGTTGGATCAGTTTTTGGGAAGAGATTTTGGGGTGATTTCAGACCTGGGAGGTTTTATTGCATCCGTTTTTGGGGTTTTGTTTAATCAGATTTGGGATAGGATGTGGGGGATTCCAGATCAGGAGGATTTTATATATTGGATCAGGTTTTGGGGAGAGATTTTGGGGTTTTGTTTAATCGGTTTTTGGGATAAGATGTGGGGCGATTCCAGTCCCGGGTGGGTTTTGTTTAATCAGTTTTTAGGGAGAGATTTTGGGGTGATTCTCGTCCCAGGGGGTTTTATTGGATCAGGTTTTGGGGAGAGATTTTGGGGTTTTGTTTAATCAGTTTTTGGGATGGGATTTTGGGGCGATTCCAGACCCGGGGGGTTTCATTGGATCAGTATTTGGGGAGAGATTTTGGGGTGATTCCAGACCCAAGGTTCTTTCTTTGATCAGTTTTTTGGGGAGAGATTTTAGGGTGTTTTATTGGATCCAGTTTTGGGGTGATTCCAGACTCGTGGGGTTTTGTTGGATCCGTTTTTGTCATTCCTGCACCTCCCAGGTTTTTCCTCCACTCCCCAGCCTCACCTCCACTCCTTTTTTTTGCCTTTCAGTTCCTTTTTTTTGCCTTTCAGTTCATATTTTTGCCTTTCAGTTCCTTTTTTTTGCCTTTCAGTTCATTTTTTTTGCCTTTCAGTTCCTTTTTTTTGCCTTTCAGTTCCTTTTTTTTGCCTTTCAGTTCATTTTTGAGCAGTCTGAGCAGCTCTGGGGTTTTGCCCCACCTGAACCCCGCCCCATTCGGGGCTGTCCCTCTCCCTCAAAACAGAACCGGAGCCCCCGAGGGGTCCCCAAAGGCTGCGGCTCCTGGGGCTCTTCTGTCCCAGCTCCAACCCCAAAAATGCCCGGCCTGAGCCCCCTCCCCACCTCCGGCCTCTCCCCACAGCCCAGGGGGGAAACCCCAAAGGGATCGACCCTGATCCCTCATCCACACATCCATCCATCCATCCATCCATCCATCATCCGTGGAATCAGCAATTCATCATCCATGGATCCATCCATCCATCCATGGATTCATGGATCCATTCATCCATCCATCATCCCTGGATATATCCATTCATCAATCCATCATCCATGGATCCATACATCCATCATCTATTCATCATCCGTGGATCCATCCCTCCATCATCAATGGATCCATCCATCCATCCATGAATCCACCCATCCCTCCATTAATCCATCATCGTGGAGTCATCAATTCATCATCCATGGATCCATCCATCCCTCCATAGATCCATCCATCCAACCATGGATCCATTCCATCCACCCATCCATGGATCCATGGATCCACCCATCTCTCCACTCATCCCTCCATCATCCATCCATGGATCCATCCATCATCCATCCATTCATCACCCATGGGTCCATGGATCCATCCATCCCTCCATCAGACCATGGATCCATTCATCATCCAGGGATCCATCCCTCAATCCATCTCCATGGACCCATCCATTCATCACCCATGGATCCATGGATCCATCCACCCCTCAATCCATCCATCCATCATCCATCCATCCATCCCTCCCTCCATCAATCCATCATCCATGGATCCATCCATCCATCCATCCATCCATCCATCATCCATGGATCCATCCATCCATCATCCATCATCCATCCATCCATCCATCCATCCATCCATCCATCATCCATGGATCCATCCATCATCTGTGGAGTCAGCAATTCATCATCCATGGATCCATGGATCCATCCCTCTATCCATGAATCCATCCATGAATCCATCCATCCATCCATCCATCATCCATGGATCCATCCATCCAGCCGTGGTTTTGGGTGCAATCAGCCGGATTTTGTCCCTCTCCTCCCTAATGTGCCCTGCAGGAGGTGACTCTGGCACAGGAGCAGCTCTCCCACTCCAGGTGTGCCGCTGGTTGGGATCCATCCCATCCTGGAGGTGGAACTGCAGGAATTCCCTTCCCTGGTGATAAAAACTCTGAGGGAAGAGAAGCTGGAAATGCCTCTGGAGCACACCGGGCAGGCAGGAAACTGGAAACAGGATGGGATTTTTCCTTCCAAATCCTGTCCCAAATTTCCCTGGAGCACCCCAGGCTGGCAGGGAACTGGGAACGGGATGGGATTTTTCCTTCCAAATCCTGTCCCAAATTTCCCTGGAGCACCCCAGCAGTCAGGAAACTGTGAATGGGACGGGATTTTCCCCTGGAGCACCCCGGGCAGGCAGGGAACTGGAAATGAGATTTTCCCTGGAGCACCCTGGCATCCAAGGAACTGGGAATGGGATTTTTCCCTGGGGCACCCCGGGCAGGCAGGGAACTGGAAATGGGATGGGATTTTTCCTTCCAAATCCTGTCCCAAATTTCCCTGGAGCACACTGGCAGGCAGGGAGCTGGAAATGGGATGGGATTTTTCCTGGAGCACACTGGCACCCAAGGAACTGGGAATGGAATGGGATTTTTCCCTGGAGCAGCCCAGCACCCAAGGAACTGGGAATGGGACGGGATTTTTCCTGCAAAGCCTCGCAGGAGCCCGGGCCGCTCCCCGCCCATCCCGCGGGTGGCCCTGGCGGTGTCCCCGGCCGTGTCCCCTCCCGGGGTGACCCTGAGTGCCACACCCGCCCCGCCCTGCCCGTGGAGCGGGGGTGGCGGTGTCAAAGTCCGCCCCTCCCCAGCCCGCTGCGCCTTTCCTTATTGCGGGGAGGAGGAGGAGGGTGAGGAGGAAGGAGAGGGGAGGGAGGGACGCTCGGGAGTCTCCCCATTCCGGTGCTCCGGGGGCTCCAGAGCCTTCGGGGGCTGCAGGGAGTCCAGGAGTTCCAGAGGCTGCGGGGACTCTGAGGGCTCCAGGGATTCCAGAGGCCCTGGGGGTTCCAAGGGCTCCAGGGGCTCCATGGGCTCCAGGTGTTCCCGAGTTTCCAGGGCCTCCAGGAGCTTGGGGGCCTTCAGATCTCTGGGGACTCCAGGAACTTCAAGGACTCCGGGGGCTCCAGGGATTCCAGAGGCCCTGAGGGTTCCAAGGGCTCCAGGGGTTCCCGAGGTTCCAGGGGCTCCAGGAGCTTGGGGGCCTCCAGGTCTCTGGGGACTCCAGGAGATTTGGGAGCTCTGGGGGCTCCAGGGGTTCCAGAAGATCCAGGAGTTCCAGAGGCTCCAGGATCTTTGAGGGCTCCAGGTGCTCCAGGGTTCTGGGGGGTTCCAGGGGTTCCAGAGGCTTCAGGGGCATTGGGGGCTCCAGGGTTTTGGGGGGCTCTGGAGATTCCAGAGGCTCCAGGGGCTCCAGGGGCTCCAGAGGCTCCAGGGCTTTGGGGGCTCCAGGGGTTTTGGAGGCTCTGGAGGTTCAAGGGGCTCCAGGGATTCCAGAGTCTCCAGGAGCTCCAGGTGCTCCAAGGCTCTGGGACTCCCAGGGCTCCAGGGGTTCCAGATGCTCCAGGAGCTCCAAGGACACCGGGGGTTCTGGGGGCTCCAGAGGCCTCAGGAACTTTGGGGGCTCCGGGGTCTTCAGAGGCTCCAGGGCTTTGGAGGCTCCAGGGGTTTTGGGGGTTCCAGAGGCTCTAGGAGCTCCAGATGTTTCAGGGTTCTGGGAGTTCCAGGGGCTCCAGAGGCTCCAGGAACTCCAGGAGTTCCAGAGCTTCCAGGGGTTTTGGGGGCTCCAGGGTTCTGGGGTTTCCAGGGGCTTTTGGGGTCCCAGAGACTCCAGGGGCTCCAAGGACTCCGGGGGTTCCGGGGACTCCAGAGTCTCCGGGGGTTTGGGGGATTTTGGGAGCTCCAGGGGTTCCTGACCCGTGTTCCCCCATAAATGAGAACCGAACCCCGAATCCCGGGATTTATTCCGCGGTGTTTCCCCGGCCCCGGGAGAGGATTGAGGAGTGCGGGGGATCCGTGCCAGGCCCGGGGGATGAGGGACCGAGCGGGGGATCCGTGCCAGGGCCGGGGGATCCGTGCCAGGCCCGGGGGTATGAGGGACACCGAGCGCTTTGTTGGCAGCGAGTGCCGCACTCCATCAAACCCCGGCGGGGACAATGTCGCGATTGTCGCCTCGCCAGCGGCACCGGCCGCTCCTCATTCAGCTTCCCGAGGGCACAATGCCAACGTTTTCCTTTTTTTACTTTTCCTTTTCTCTTTCCTTTTCTCCTTTTCTCCTTTTCTCCTTTTTTTTCTTTTTCCTTTTCGCATTTTTCCTTTTTCTTTTTCTCCTTTTTTTCTTTTTCTCATTTTTCCTTTTTCCTTTTCTCCTTTTTCCTTTTTCCTTTTCTCCTTTTACTTTTTTCCTTTTCCTTTTTCCCTTTTCCTTTCCTTTTTCCCTTTCCCTTTTTCCTTTTTATCCTTTTTTCCTTTTTCCTTTTTCTTTTTTCCTTATCCTTTCCCTTCCTCTTTCCCTCTTTTCCTTTTCCCCTTTTCCCTTTTTTCCCCCTTTTTTTCCTTTTCTCCTTTTCCTTTTTTCATTTTCCTTTCCCTTTTCCCTTTATTTTTTTCCCTTTTATTCCTTGTTTTCCTTTCCCTTTTTTCCCTTTTTTCCTTTTTTTTCCTTTTCATTTTCTCCCCTTTTTTTTTTATCCTCCCCCCCCCCCTTTTTTTTCCCCCGTTTTCTCCTCCTTTTTTGCCCCATTTTTTCCCCCTTTTCCAAAATTCCTTCCCACAGCCACCACACCCCATCCCCACAATTCCCGGTGGATTTTTTCTCCCCTCATTCCCACCCCAAGATTTGGGGTTTTTTTCCCAGTGACCCAGGGGGGTTCTCGGACTTTTTTTGGGTCAAAATCCCGCAGGTTTCCCTCCTGCACCAGGGTGGGGAATTCTTACCGACACAGGAAAAAAAAATCTGATTTACGGCTGGAGAAATCGCCTGTGAACAATTCCTGCAGGTGGATTAAAACGTGCCCGGTGCCGCCCGAGGAATAAATAAATTTATTTATTTATAAACACCGCAGTCAGAGGAGGTGGAGGAGCAGAAATTCCATTTCCGTGAAGGAAAAAGGATTGAATTTAAAATTGATTTAAAAATCTCGTTTTAAAATCCTCCTGTTCAACGAGGACCTGGCAGGGCTGAATTTTCCCGTCCTGTTTCACTCGTTTTTCCCTAAAAATCCCTGGAATTTCCTCGCGTTTTCCCTCTCCTCGGGGGGTTTGTGGTGCAAAAATCACCTCCGAATATTTTTATTTTCTGCATTTTTGGAGTTGTGTCAGGTCGGTTTCTCAGAATTGCAGAGCCTCGAATTTTTCTCCCTGCTCTTGCTGGTTTTATCCTGGTGATTCCTGTGCTGGAAAACCCACGGAGAAATGATATTTATAATTATATTTATTTAGAAATAATATTTATAATATTTATAATATATATTATCGAATAATAAAAATATTTATAATAATATTATCTAATAATAAACAATATTTATAATATTATTATCTAATAATAAACAATATTTATTATATATATTTATATTCTATAATAATAAATAATATTTATAATAATTATTTTTAATATTATAATTCAGTGTTTTTATCAATATATTCTATTCAGTGCATGAATAAATATCAATATAATCATTAAGCTGTTAATGTTAATGTCGATAGAGTAATAATTATATTAATTAATATAATATTAAGGTGCTGGATTTATTATAATAGTTCGGATTAACAAAATGTCATCCTGGTGATATTTGTATTTAATATCTGTTTAGGAATATATCCCAAAAAGTTGTGGAAAGGAGAGAAAAATTTGGAATAAAATCATAAATTTACATTTTCTGTCTTGCAGAGAAAGGAAAAGTTTATTTCCATCCTTGCCCTCAGTTTAATCTGTGCCAAACCCCAAAAAATCCTCAAAACCCCACAAAAACCCCAAAAACCAACAACAAACCCACCACTGAGAAAACACTACAAAAAAGGAGAAATAATAATAAAATTATTAAATTTTTAAGCTTTTTTTCCTCCTCTTTCACCCAATCCCTTCGTTGCCTGAATTCCCCAAAATCCCGAGGTTTTTCCTCCTTCTCTCTCTGGGATAATCCAAATTTTTTATCCATTCCGGGATAATGGGTGAGGTTTTTTCTCTCTCTTTTTGCTGCCACGTTAATTAATAAAATTAATTAAATTCCAATTCTTAATTAAAATTAAAACAACTCAAAATGCCCCAAAAATGCCCCCAAAAGTGCCAATTTCTCCACAAATTTCAGAACTTTTCGGGAACAAATCCGGTGCCATCCCCACCCCTGAATTTGGATTATTTCACTGTTGTTTTATTTTATTTTATTTTATTTTATTTTATTTTATTTTATTTTATTTTATTTTATTTTATTTTATTTTATTTTATTTTATTTTAATTTTATTTTATTTTATTTTATTTTATTTTTCCTTCTTCCCGACAAATTTATCCCGTGGGGGATCCGGGGAAAATTCCAAATTTTCCTTCTGGAATCATTCCTGAGATGGAATTCCAGCTTCCATACACCTTTTTTTCCCAATTTTACCTTTTCCCATGGAATTTTGCCTTTTCTCATCCCAATTTCCAGATCCTCCAGCGAGGAGAATCCGATTTTTTTAATCCCTCCTAAATTATTTAATTATCAAAAAAATTGGGACGTGAAAAACGACCAAAATTACAGCACAGAGATAAATTAAAAATTAAAATCGCTGATGTCAGTTAAGTCGGGAATAAATTAAATATTTTTTCTAAATATTTATATTTAATATTATTATTAAATAATATTATTTCATTATTAAATAATATTATTTAATATATTTTAAATTATTTTTCTTTTTTCTTCTTTTTTGTTTTTATTTTTTTATTTTTTTATCTTTTTTTTTTAATTTTAAAATTTTTTTTAATTTTATTTTTTAATCCCTAGAATTTCTCTCTGCATCCGAGTTATTTTTTCTTTATTCCCACTGGCAGGAATTTCTCTCACCCTCAGAAATCTCCCTGTGCTGTGGATTTTGTGCAGGTTGGGGCTCACGGATCACAATTTTCACTCCAAAAAAAAAAATCCAATTTTTTGGGATTTTTCTAGGATTTTTTTCTGGGATTTTTTTCTGGGATTGTTTCCTGGGATTTTTCTGGGATTTTTTTTTCTGGGATTTTTTTTTCTGGGATTTTTCTGGGATTTTTTTTTTTTTTTTTTTTTTTTTTTTTTTTTTTTTTCCTGGGATTTTTTTTTCTGGGATTTTTTTTTTTTTTTCTGGGATTTCTTTTTTCATGGGATTTCTTTTTCTGGGATTTTTTTTTCTGGGATTTTTTCTGAGATTTTTCTGAGATTTTTTTCTGGGATTTTTCTGAGATTTTTTTCTGGGATTTTTCTGGGTTTTTCCCTGGGATTTTTTCTGGGATTTTCCTGAGATTTTTTTCCGGGATTTTTCTGGGATTTTTTCTGGGCACACCTGAGCTCTTCCCAACCTCTCCTGGGAATTTCGCTGCTCTCAAACCCCATTTTCCTCATTTTTCAACCCAATTCTCGCCCCTGATCTTTTTCAGCTCCGATTCCCAAAATGTCATTTGAGGTACCAAAACCTCACATAGAAAAAAATTAATTATTCCAACCTCATTTTCAGCCATTCCCGATGGGAAAAATCCTCCCGAGATTCCCCAGAGTGATTCCCTTGGAGCCAAAACCGATCCTGGCACACCCCCAAAAATATTCCCAAAACAGTCCCAAAATATTCCAAAAATATTCCAAAAATATTCCCCCAAATAGTCCCAAAACAATCTCAAAAAATTCTCCAAAATATTCCCCAAATAATCCCAAAATAATTTCCAAACAATCCCCAAATATTCCGAAAATATTCCAAAAATATTCCCCCAAATATTCCCAAAATAATCCCCAAATAATCCCCAAATAAACCTCAAATATCCCTAAATATTCCAAAAATATTCCCCCAAACAATCCCCAAACAATCCCCAAATAATCCACAAAATAAACCCCAAATATTCCTGAAATATTCCCAAAATATTTCCAAAACATTCCCAAAACTTTCCCAAAATATTCCCAAAAGAATTCCCAAAATATTCCAAATATAATCCCCAAATAAGCCCTAAATATTAATTTTCCTTAATTTTTCATTTTCCTTCAATCTTCCTTCATTTTCCTCTATTTTTCCTTCATTTATCTCAATTTTTCATTCATTTTTCCTTCATTTTTTAAATTTTTTCATTAATTTTTAATTCTTTTTCTCTTAGTTTTCCCTAATTTTTCTTAATTTTCCCTAATTTTCCTTAATTTTTTTCCTTCATTTCTCTTCATTTTCCAAAGGAATGAAAAAAATTAATAAATAAATGGATAAATAGATGAATAAATGGATAAATAGCTGAATAAATGAATAAATTAATTAATAAATGGATGAATAAACGAATAAACGAATGAATAAATGAATAAACAGAATTAATAAATGATTAAATGGATAAATAGCTGAATAAATGAATAAATAAATTAATAAATGGATAAATAAATAAATAAATAAATAAACAAATAAACAGAATTAAAAATGAACGAAGGGATAAACAGATAAATAAATAAATGGATAAATAGATGAATAAATTAATAAATTAATTAATAAACAGAATTAATAAATGAATAAACAGATTAATAAATTGATAGATTAAAAAAAGAATAAACAAATGAATAAATAGATGAATAAATTAATAAATCAATCAATGCCAAAGCTCAGCGCCTCCAAATGAGCCTCAATTAACAGAATTTTAATTAAATTTTGCCAGAGTTGCAGAGCTGAGGCTCCCCTGCTGTGGGATTTGGGCCTAAAATGAGAAAAAAAAGGAAATTTTAGGGCTGAGAAGGGATCAGAACAAATCTCCACAAAAATTCCCTTTTCCCTGTTTTTCTCATCATTCCTCCTTCCCGGCTCTCATTTCTGAGGAAATAAAAATGAAAAATAAATGATAATAAATAAAAGGGAACAGATTCCTGCTGGGATTTTGGGAATTCAGCACGGCAGGGAAGGGACCGGGATAAATCCAAGGGTTTGGGGCAAAGACTGGGATGGGAAATCAGATTTGGGTGGGTCCTGGGACAGAAATTCGATGGAAAAATCAGATTTGGGGTGGATCCTGATGGAAATCCGATGGAAAATCGGCTCTGAGGTGGATCCTGGGATGGAATTCTGATGGGAAATAAGACTTGGGGTGGATCCTGATGGAAATCCAAGGGAAAATCAGATTTTGGGTGGATCTTGATGGAAATCCGATGGAAAATCGGCTCTGAGGTGCATCCTGGGATGGAATTCTGATGGGAAATAAGACTTAGGGTGGGTTCTGGGATGGAAAATGGGTGGAAAATGGAAAAATCGACTTTTGGGTGGGTCCTGGGATGGAATTCCGATGGAAAATCAGATTTTGGGTGGATCCTGATGGAAATCCAAGGGGAAATCAGATTTTGGGTGGACCCTAGGATAGAAAATGGGTGAAAAATGATAAAATAGGCTTTTAGGTGGATCCTGGGATGGAAAATGGGTGGAAAATGGGAAAATCGACTTTTGGGTGGGTCCTGGGATGGAAATCCAATGGAAAATCAGATTTTAGGTGGACCCTGGGACAGAAATCCAATGGGAAAATCAGATTTTGGGTGAATCCTGATGACAATCAAATGGAAAATCATATTTTGGGTGGATCCTGATGGAAATCCAGTGGAAAATCAGATTTTAGTTGGATCCTGGGGTGGATCCTGGGATGGAAATCCAATGGAAAATCGGTTCTGAGGTGAATCCTGGGGTGGAAAACAGGTGAAAAATGAGAAAATCGGCTTTTGGGTGGATCCTAGGATGGATCCTGATGAAAAATCAACTTTTGGATGGATCCTGGGATGGAAACCCAATGGAAAATCAACTCTGAGGTGGCTCCTGCCAAAACCTGGAAGGATTTGCCAAGAAACAGAAGGAACTGCCAGGAATTGGAAGGAATTGCTAAAAATTAGCAGGAATTGCCAATAAATAGAAAGAATTGCCAAAAAGAATGGAAGGAATGGCCAAGAAATAGAAAAAATTGCCCAAAAATGGAAGGAATTGGCAGAATTTGGAAGGAATTGCCCAAAAATGGAAGGAATTGGCAGAATTTGGAAGGAATTGCCCAAAAATGGGAGGAATTCCCAATAATTCCCAGGTTAATGCTGGGATTTCAGGTTGGAATTGAACCAAGCCAGCCCCAATCTGGAGTTTGGGATATTTCAGGTGGAGATGCTCATGGATTGCCAATTCTCAGGGATTTTAATTAAAGATATTTCAAAATATTCAATTTTCATTAATTTCCCTTCATTTTTCACTCCTTTTCCTTTACTTTTCATTAATTTCCCTTCATTTTTCATTCATTTCCTTCATTTTTTACTTCCTTTCCTTCATTTTTCAGTCATTTTCCTTCATTTTTCATTAATTTCCTTCATTTTTTATTTTTCCTTCATTTTTCATTCCTTTCCATTCATTTTTAAAAATTATTTTTCCTTCATTTTTCACTCCTTTTCCTTCACTTTTCATTCATTTTCCTTCATTTTTCATCCATTTCCTTCATTTTTTATTTTTCCTTCATTTTCCATTACTTTCCCTTCATTTTTTTATTATTTTCCCTTCATTTTCCATTCCTTTTCCTTCATTTTCAAATTAATTTTCACTCATTTATCATTAATTTCCCTTCATCTTCCTTTTCCCCCCTGCTGCAAACCCCAACCCCGAGATAAATCCCATTATTTGTGTGCCATTTCCAGCACCCTCCGTGCTCCTGCACCGCCTCAAACAACCCCAAACCCAAATTTTTAGGAAGAGACCAAAACCCTAAAATGGAATAAATCCCATTTTCCTCTTTCAGGCACTGAACAATTGGGAAAACATCCCAAAAATCTGAATTTCTGGCAGGAGATTTGTGCTGCGCTGCCGGGGATGGAAGGCAGCATCTCCTTGTCAAGGTTTTTCCTGACAAAAATAAATTTCCCTTGGGTTAATCCATCATTCCTGACACAAATCCTTCACCCTGAGTGGCTCAAAAATGAAAAATCAGGGATTTTTGGCTTTTTTTTTCCCCATCTGGATAATAAATGGAGGATGCTGAGTCAGAGGGAGGATAAAAAAAAATCAGAATTATTCCCATTATTGTTCTGAGCACAGAGATCTGGGAATGCACAAATCCCAAAGTTTGGGACTGGGAAAGAGATTGAGGTTTTAAAGGAATTTGAGAGGAAATTGAGGATTTGGAGGTCTGGAGTTAGGAAGGAATGAAGGATTTGGAGGCTTGGAGTAAGAAAATAAATCAAAGTTTTGGGGGGTTGGAGTTAAGAAGGAAATAAAGATTTAAGGGGCTGGAATTAGGAAAAAATTAGGATTTTAGAGACCTGAAATTAGGAAAGAATTTGAGGGTTTAGGGCTGGAATTAGGAAGGAAATGAAGATTTAGAGGCCTGGAATTAGGAAAAAAATTAGGATTTTAGAGGCCTGGAATTAGTAAAAAATTCGAGATTTTAGGGCCTGAAATTCGAGAAGAAATCAGGATTTTAGAGCCCTGCAACTAGGAAAGAATTCGAGGTTTTAGAAGCCTGGAATTAGGAAGGAAATGAAGATTTTGGAGGCCTGGGAACAGAAAAGAAATCAGGATTTTAGAGCCCTGGAATTAGGAAAAAAATGGGGATTTTAGGGTCTGGAATTCGAGAAGAAATCAAGATTTTGGAGGCCTGGAGTTAAGAGGGAAATAAAGATTTAAGGGGGAAATCAGGATTTTAGAGCCCTGGAATTAGGGAAGAATTTGAGATTTTAGGGCTGGAATTAGGAGGGAAATCAAGATTTTTGAAGACCTGGAATTAGGAGGGAAATAAAGATTTAGATGTCTGTAATTAAAAAAAAAGGGGTTTTGGAGGCCTGGAATTAGGAAGGAATTCAAGGTTTTAAAGGTCTGAAGTTAGGAAGGAAATAAAGATTTTAGAGCCCTGGAATTAGGAAAAAATTTGAGATATTAGGGCCTGAAATTCGAGAAGAAATCAGGATTTTGGAGGCCTGGAATTAGGGAAGAATTTGAGATTTTAGGGCCTGGAATTAGGAGGGAAATGAAGATTTTGAAGGCCTGGAATTAGGAAGGAAATCAGGATTTAGAGGCCTGGAATTAGGAAAGAATTTGAGGTTTTAGGGCCTGGAGTTAGGAAGGAAATAAGGATTTAAAGCCCTGGAATTAGGAAAAAACTTGAGATTTTAGGGCCTGGACTTCGAGAAGAAATCAAGATTTTAGAGGCCTGGAGTTAAGAAGGAAATAAAGATTTAAGGGGCTGGAATTAGGAAGGAAATCAAAGTTTTAGGGCCTGGAATAGGAAAGAAATTGAGATTTTTGGGCCTGGAATTTGAGAAGAAATCAAGATTTTGGAGGCCTGGAATTAAGAAGGAAATAAAGATTTAAGGGGCTGGAATTAGGAAAGAAATCAGGATTTTGAAGGTCTGGAATTAGGAAGGAAATAAAGATTTAGGGGCCTGGAATTAAAAGAAATCAAGGTTTTAAAGGCCTGGAATTAGGAAAGAATTTGAATTTTCAGGGTCTGGAATTAAAAGAAATCAAGATTTTAGTGGCCTGGAATTCGAGAAGAAATCAAAATTTTGGAGGTCTGGAATTAGGAAGGAAATTCTGATTTAAAGGTCTGGAATTAGGAAGGAAATCAAAGTTTTAGGGCCTGGAATTAGGGAAGAAATTGAGGTTTTAGGGCCTGGAATTGGAATTCCGAAGGTTTTTCCTCCTGATTTGGTGCTGGGATCTCCTGGGTGAGCATTTCCAGCCCTTCCCTCACCCCAAACTCCACAAAAATTGAAATTTATTCACGATTTAATGGCGTTTTGGGAAATTCATGGATTTTCCAGGAGCCAGAGGTGGGATCAGGTCAGGGATGCCCCGAGCTGGATCCCTGAGGTGACAAAAATTCAGGAATTTTGGTTTTAAAAAGCCAAAAATCCTTTTTTTGAACCACTTTTATTCCATTTAAATTGGGAAAATAAATCCCCTTTTTATCCCTGAGGTCAGAGGTGACAAAAAATCAGGAATTTTGGATTCAACAAACCACAAATGCTTTTTTTGAACCACTTTTATTCCATTTAAATTGGGAAAATAATTCTGCTTTTTATCCCTGAGGTCAGAAGTGACAAATAATCAGGAATTTCAGTTTCAACAAGCCACAAATTCTTGTTTTGAACCACTTTTATTCCATTTAAATTGGAAAATAAATCCCCTTTTGATCCCTGAAGTCAGAGGTGACAGAAATTCAGGAATTTTGGATTCAACGAACCACAAATTCTTTTTTTGAACCACTTTTATTCCATTTAAATTGGGAAAATAAATCCCCTTTTTATCCCTGAGGTCAGAGGTGACAAAAATTCAGGAATTTTGGATTCAACAAATCACAAATTCTTGTTTTGAACCACTTTTATTCCATTTAAATTGGGGAAATAAATCCACTTTTTATCCCTGAGGTCAGAGGTGACAAAAATTCAGGAATTTTGGATTCAACAAATCACAAATCCTTGTTTTGAACCACTTTTATTCCGTTTAAATTGGAAAATAAATCCCCTTTTTATCCCTGAGGTCAGAAGTGACAAAAAATCAGGAATTTCAGTTTCAACAAGCCACAAATTCTTTTTTTGAACCACTTTTATTCCATTTAAATTGGAAAATAAATCCCCTTTTGATCCCTGAAGTCAGAGGTGACAGAAATTCAGGAATTTTGGATTCAACAAACCACAAATTCTTGTTTTGTACCATTTTTATTCCATTTAAATTGGGAAAATAAATCCCCTTTTGATCCCTGAGGTCAGAAGTGACAAATAATCAGGAATTTCAGTTTCAACAAGCCACAAATTCTTTTTTTTGAACCACTTTTATTCCATTTAAATTGGGAAAATAAATCTGCTTTTTATCCCTGAGGTCAGAAGTGACAAAAATTCAGGAATTTTGGATTCAACAAACCACAAATCCTTGTTTTGAACCACTTTTATTCCATTTAAACAGGGCAAAAAAGGCTTTTTTATCAATCTTGTCCTTGGTAAAGTGATTTTTAAAATAATATCGCAAAAAGGGGAATAAATAAATAAAGATTTGGGGTTCCAGCCTGGGGAGAGGGGCAGGAATTGGGATTTTGCATCCCTAAAAATCCCCCGCGGGGTGAGGGATGGGTCTGGAATGATCCGGGAGATTCCCCGGGCTCTGTCCCCCTCTGCCGGCCGAGAATTAAAACATTCCCGGGAAAATGTGGAGAAAGAAGAGCTGAGAGTGAGCAGAGGGCTGGAAAATACAAATTTAAAATAAAATAAAATAAAATAAAATAAAATAAAATAAAATAAAATAAAATAAAATAAAATAAAATAAAATTTTAAAAATTAAAATAATTAAAAAATTAAAATTAAATTAAATAATAAAATAAAATAAAATATAAAATAATAAAAAAATTAAAAATTAAAATAATAAAATAAACTAAAATAAAATATAAAATAAAGTAAAATAAAATATAAAATAATAAAAATTAAAAATTAAATAAAATAATAAAATAAAATAAAATAATAAAATAAAACAAAATAAAAAATAAATAAAATAAAATTTAATTTAAATTAAATAAAGCAAAATAATAAAATAAAATATAAAACAAAATAAAATAAAATAAAGAAAAATAAAATAAAATATAAAAAAGTAAAATAATAAAATAAAATAAATTAAAATAAAATATTTAATGATGATATATGAATAATAATAATAATAATGAATAAAAGAATAATAAGAATAATAAGAATAAAAAGAATAAAAAGAAAATAATGATAATGATAATAACCACAAAATTTAATAAGAAGAAGTATAAGAATAAAAATAACAACAATAACATTAAATAAAAATAAGAATTCCCCCTTTCCTTGGAACTTCCCCTAAAAACCCCACCCCGACCTCAGCCTGGAACCCACCAACCCCAAAAAACCCCACAAAAAACCAAATTAAAGGCAAAATTCCCCCCTCAAACTCCAAATCCAAACGAGCAGGGCTTAATTAACGAATTAATTAAACTCTTCAACCAAACTTCATTAGGGACAGGACTTCAAACACCAATTAAAAACTCTTTGTGGGAGAAAATCCCTTGGGAAAGGGCGACGAAAAATTTTCTTTTATCCCTGATGAGGGATAAAAATTTCCCGGTCGCCTCCATCCATCCCGAGCTCCCTGAATTCCCGTCAAGGTGAAAATCTCTGGAATTACCCGGCCAAGGATGATTTTTTTTCCTCACCCCTGGCAGTGATGGATTTCCAGGGAATGACCGGGAAATTCCATTTACGGCTCACCCAGGGCAAGGCCGATGGGGCTGTGGGTGACAGAGCTGTAAAATTGGGGAAAAAATGGGATTGTCCTTGGAATTCCCAGGTGGCAGAGCAGCTCCTGGCAGGGTTTGATGTGCTTCTAGGATTTGGGTATGGAAAGAGTTTATTTTAGGGATAAAAGGCCAAATTTGTGAATTAAAAGCGCAATTTGTGAATTAAAAGCCCAATTTCTGGTTTAAAAAGTGCCCAATTTAGCGCTAATAGGCGAAATTTCAGGATAAGTAGCCAAATCTGTGGATAAAAAAATCCAATATATGGATAAGAAGGTAAATTTAGGAATAAAAAGCCCAATTTGTGCAAAAAAAGAGCCCAATTTAGGGATAAAAACTCCAATTTGTGAGTTAAAAGCCCAAATTGTGGATAAAAAAGACCAATTTGTGGATAAAAAAACCCAAATTGTGGATTAAAAAGACCAATTTCGGGATAAAAATCCCATTTGTGGATAAAAAGCCGGGCCAGCCATGGTCACGCCCCCTCATTATCATACTGCACTCTGATTGGCTCGCGGAGCCACGGGACGGCCGCTGATTGGGTAAAAGCAAAGAGGAAAAGTGTTGCTATGGCAACCAAGGACGCTCCGGACCGGCTGGGCGTGGCCTTATGCCCCTCTACAGCCAATCACAGCACGAAGATTTGAATATTCATGAGGGGAGGGGTCCCCGAGCAGGAATTTTGGGAGTTCCCGGTTGGAATTTGGGGGTTCCCAAGCCGGATTTTGGGGGATTCATGGGAGGATTTCGGGTTTTTTTCCAGGCAGGATTTTGAGTTTTCCAGGCAGGATTTTGGGGTGATTTAAATTAGATTAAATTAAATTAATTTATTAATAAAATGGAATGGAATTTAAAAAAAAAAAAAAAAAAAAAAAGAAAAAGAAACAAAACAAAATAAAATAAAATAAAATGAAACAAAACAAAATAAAAAAATGAAATGAAATGAAATGAAATGAAATAAAATAAAATAAAATAAAATAAAATAAAGTAAAATAAAATAAAATAAAGTAAAATAAAGTAAAATAAAATAAAATAAAATAAAATAAAATAAAATAAAATAAAATAAAATGAAATAAAATAAAATAAAACAAAATATCTGGTTTTGCTGTAAGGATCAGCCCAGCCCCTCCTCCCAACCTCCCTCCAAGTTCGGGATCAGCCTTTTCCCAACAAAAATCCTTTTTAGGAAAGGGTTGTCAGCCCCTGATGGCTCCACTGGGGCCCAAACAGCTCCAACCCAGCCAGAATTCCCAGGAATTAAAATTCCATCTGTTCCCACAGCTGTGAGGCAGAACCGGGCGGCAGCTGCTCCCCAAATAAATAAAAATATTATAAATATTATAAATATTTTTAATATTATAAATATAATTTTAAAAACTGATGAAATTCAGTGTGCATTAAGAAAATGGGGATTTTTAAATTAAATAAACCCGAATTTAGGGCAAAAAAAATTGGGATTGTCCAGGCCGAGGGAGGGTCGGGCCTTTCCCATTGTCCCTGGCGGTGACAGGTGGCGTTTGGAACCCGCAGTTGCAGAATTCCCCTGGGAATTGGGGTCATAAAACCCCCAGCAATATTCCAGGCTCATCCCAGAGCCCCGGGGCCGGAATGCTCGGGAGCAGCTGCTCCTCCCCGCCGGAGAATTCCCGATGGTTCCAGGCTGGGAAAAGCTCGGGAAGGGATAAAAACTGCATGGAGCCTGCAGGGAATCCATCCATGGATCCATCCGTCCATCATCCATCCATTCGTCCGTCTGTCCGTACATCCATCCATTCGTCCGTCTGTCCGTCCATCCATCTGTCTGTCTGTCCATCCATCCATCCGTCTGTCTGTCCATCCATCCATCCATCCATCCATCCATCCCTCCATCTGTCCGTCCATCCATTCGTCCATCCGTCCGTCCATCCATCATCCATCCGTCCGTCCGTCCATCCATCCGTCCATCCATCATCCATCCGTCTGTCCATCCATCCATCCATTCGTCCGTCCATCCATCCGTCTGTCTGTCCGTCCATCCATCCATCATCCAGCCATCCGTCCGTCTGTCTGTCCATCCATCCGTCCATCCATCCATCCATCATCCATCCGTCCGTCCATCCATCCGTCCATCCATCCATCATCCATCATCCATCCATCCCTCGGTCCGTCAGTCCACCCATCCATCCATCCATCCGTCCATCTGTCCATCCATCCATCCCTCTGTCTGTCTGTCTGTCCATCCGCCCATCATCCATCCATCCTTCCATCCATCTGTCCGTCCCCTCCGGATCCAGCCTGGATCAGCTCGGGATGAATCCAGGATGGATTTGGGGTCAGGAAAGGTTCGCATGGAATTGTCCCTCTCCATCCCCGGGGATGGCCAGGCAGGGCCGGGTGGCCTCGGGGACAGTTGGGGACACTTGGGGACAGCGAGGGTGGCCCCGCAGCTGCTCCGGGCGTTCACAGAGCTGTGGGGGACGCGGGGACAGCGCTGGGACAGACGGAGGGACATGAACTGGTGACATGAAATCCGAGGGGGCGGTGACACCGCCGGGGGGGAGGTGACACCGCCGGGGGGGAGGTGACACCGCCGAGAGGGAGGTGACACCGCCGAGGGGGAGGTGACACCGCCGAGAGGGAGGTGACACCGCCAAGGGGGAGGTGACACCGCCGGGGGGGAGGTGACACCGCCGGGGGGAGGTGACATCGCCGGGGGGGAGGTGACACCGCCGAGGGGGAGGTGACACCGCCGGGGTGGAGGTGACACCGCCGAGGGGAGGTGACACCGCCGAGGGGGAGTGACACCGCCGAGAGGGAGGTGACACCGCCGAGGGGGAGGTGACACCGCCAAGAGGGAGGTGACACCGCCGGGGTGGAGGTGACACCGCCGGGGGAGGTGACACCGCCGGGGGGGAGGTGACACCGCCGAGAGGGAGGTGACACCGCCGGGGGGGAGGTGACACCGCCGGGGTGGAGGTGACACCGCCGGGGGGAGGTGACACCGCCGGGGTGGAGGTGACACCGCCGGGGGGGAGGTGACACCGCCGGGGGGAAGGTGACACCGCCGGGGTCCCCATTCCCGGTGCAGTCCCATCCCTTTGTCACCCGCCCCGGGCTGGTGGCTGTCACCGCCTGGCAGGGACAGGGACCCGCGAGGGACCCCGGATTTTTGGGGGGCTGCGGGTCCCTCCTGTCCCTTTCTGTCACTTCTGTCCCTTTCTGTCACTTCTGTCCTTGTCCCCTCTGCGCACGCCCCGCCCGGTCTTTGTCCCGCCCACCCACGTGTCCCTTCGGTCCCTGTCCCCTCTTTCCATGTCCCCTCCATCCCCACATTCCCAATCCCTAAATCCCAATTTCCCTCGAATCCCTATTTCCCCCCAATCCCAATTTCCCTCCATCCCAAATCTCAATTTCCCCACATCTCCAATCCCAAATATCCCCCATCCCAAATCCCCATTTCCCCCATCCCAATCCCAATTTCCCCAACCCCAAATTCTGTCTATCCCAATCCCAATTCCCCCCATCCCAATCCCAAATTCCCTCCATCCCCAATTTCCCCCATTCCCAATCCCAATTCCTCCCATCCCCAGTCCCAATTTCCCCCCATCCCAATCCCAATTTCCCCCCATCCCCAATCCCAATTCCCCCCATCCCAATCCCAAATTTCCCCCATCCCAATCCCAATTTCCCCCATCCTAACCCCAATCTCCCCCATCCCAATCCCAATTTCCCCCATTCCCAATCCCAATTTCCCCCATTCCCAATCCCAATCTCCCCCACCCCAATCCCAATTTCCCCCACCCCAATCCCAATTTCCCCCATCCCCAATCCCAATTCCTCCAATCCCAATTCCCCCACCCCAATCCCAATTTCCCCCATCCCAATCCCCCAATCCCCAATTTCCCCACATCTCCAATCCCAAATTTCCCCCATTCTCAATCCCAATCTCCCCCACCCCAATCCCAATTTCCCCAACCCCAAATTCTCTCTATCCCAATCCCAATCTCCCCCCATCCCCAATCCCAATCCATTTCAACCCCGGCTCCGTTTCAGACACATTTTGGGTTTTATTCACCAACACCCCAAACCCAGCAGCACCCACGGGGTGCCCGGGGGGGCTGAGAGGGGCAGGACCCCCTCGGGGTCCCCCTGGGAGGGACAGGACCCCCTTGAGGACCCCCCTGTCCCTTTGGGGTGGGGCAGGACCCCCTGGGGGACCCCCTTGTCCCTCTGGGTGTGACCCAGGGGGTCCAGGAGGGACAGGACCCCCTCGGGGACACCCCTGTCCCTCTGAGGGGTCCCCAGCAGGGCTGGGAGGGACAAGATCCCTCAGGGACCTCCTTGTAGGGACAGGACCCCTTGGGGACCCCCCTGTCCCTTCGGGGGCAGGCAGGACCCCCTCGGGGACCCCCTTGTTCCTTTGGGGGGACCCAGGGGCTGTGGGAGGGACAAGACCCCCTCGGGGACACCCCTGTCCCTTTGGGGGGGACCCAAGGGGCTCTGGGAGGGACAGGACCCCCTTGAGGACTCCCCTGTCCCTCTGGGGTGGAGCAGGACCCCCCTCGGGGACCCCTTTGTCCCTCTGGGGAGGATTCAGGGGGTCCAAGATGGACAAGACCCCTGTGGGGGACCCCCCTGGGAGGGACAGGACCCCTTGGGGACCCCTCCCTGTCCCTCTGGGGGGTCCCCAGCAGGGCTGGGACAGGACCCCCTTGAGGGCACCCCTGTGCCTTTGGGGGGGACCCAGGGGCTCTGGGACCCCCCCATCCCTCTGGGGTGGGACAGGACCCCCTGGGGGACCCCTGTGTCTCTCTGGGGAGGATGCAGGGGGTCCAAGAGGGACAAGACCCCTGGGAGACCCCCTGGGAGGGACAAGACCCCTCAGGGACCCCCCTGAGGGGACCCCTCCCTGTCCCTTTGGGGGGTGGCAGGAACCCCTCGGGGACCCCCTTGTCCCTCTGGGGGGCACCCAGGGGCTCTGGGACGCCCCCTGTCCCTCGGGGGTGGGGCAGGACCCCCTGGGGACCCCTCTGTCCCTCTGGGGGTGACCCAGGGGGTCCAGGAGGGACAAGACTATGGGGGACACCTCTGTCCCTCTGGGGGGTCCCCAGCAGGACTGGGAGGGGCAGGACCCCCTTGAGGACCCTCCCCGTCCCTTTGGGGTGGGGCAGGACCCCCTGGGGGACCCCTTTGTCCTTCTGGGGGTGACCCAGGGGGTCTGGGAGGGACAAGACCCTGAGGGGACCCCCCTGAGGGGACCCCCCTGAAGGGACCCCTCCCTGTCCCTTTGTGGGGTGGCAGGAACCCCTCGGGGACCCCCTTGTCCCTCTGGGGGGTCCCCAGCAGGGCTGGGAGGGGCAGGACCCCCTTGAGGACCCTCCCTGTCCCTCTGGGGGGCACCCATGGGCTCTGGGCCCCCCCGGGGGTCCCCGCTGTCCCTCAGGGGTGGGGCAGGACCCTCTGGGGGACCCCTTTGTCCCTCTGGGGAGGATGCAGGGGGTCCAAGAGGGACAAGACCCCTGTGGGGGACCCCCTGGGAGGGACAGGACCTCCTGGGGACCCCCTGGGAAAGGCAGAACCCCTTGGGGGACCCCCTTTGTCCCTCGGGGGGGTCCCCAGCAGGGCTGGGAGGGGCAGGACCCCCTTGAGGACCCTCCCTGTCCCTCTGGGGGGTACCCAGGGTCTCTGGGCCCCCCCGGGGGTCCCTGGTGTCCCTCAGGGGTGGGGCAGGACCCTCTGGGGGACCCCTTTGTCCCTCTGGAGAGGATGCAGGGGGTCCAAGAGGGACAAGACCCCTGGGGGACCCCCTGGGAGGGACAGGACCTCCTGGGGACCCCCTGGGAAAGGCAGAACCCCTTGGGGGATCCCCTTTGTCCCTCTGGGGGGTCCCCAGTAGGGCTGGGAGGGGCAGGACCCCCTTGAGGACCCTCTCTGTCCCTCTGGGGGGCACCCAGGGGCTCTGGGACCCCCCTGTCCCTCTGGGGTGGGACAGGACCCCCTCGGTGACCCCCTTGACCCTCAGGGGGACACCCAGGGTCTCTGGGCCTCCCCGGGGGTCCCCCCCGTCCCTCGGGGGTGGGGCAGGACCCCCTCGGTGACCCCCTTGACCCTCAGGGGTGCACCCAGGGTCTCTGTGACCCCCGGGGGTCCCCCCCGTCCCTCGGGGGGTGTCACACGTTGATCCCCATCAGGTTCACGGGGCGCCCCCCGTAGCGCTTGGAGATGTCACCCTCGATCTGCAACGACACCGGGAGGGCTCAGGGTGGGGTGGGGGTGACAAACCCCGGGAGGGGGGCTCTGGGGTGATTTTTGGGGTGTCCCTCACCAGTTTCTGCAGCTCCCGGATCCTCTCCTGCAGCTGCTGCAGTTTGGGCTCCAGGGCCGCCTGCTCGTCCAGCGCCCGCTGCCGCTGCCGGGCCAGCCCCGCCCACTTGGCCCCCAGCAGCTCGGCCTGGAGCAGCCGCTGCCGCAGCAGCGCCGACACCCGCTCCACGTACCTGCGGGGGGGACAAAGGGGACAGCGGGGACATCAGGGACAGTGGGGTCACTGTGGGGTCACTGTGGGGTCACTGCGGGGACACCTGAGCCACCTTGGTCACTGCGGGGACAGCGGGGTCACTATGGGGACAGTGGGGTCACTGCGGGGACACCTGAGCCACCTTGGTCACTGCGGGGACAGCGGGGTCACTGCGGGGACAGCGGGGTGACTGTGGGGACAGCAGGGACAGCGGGGTGACCGTGGGGACAGCAGGGTTACTGCGGGGACACCTGAGTCACCTTGGTCACCGTGGGGACAGCGGGGACACCTGAGTCACCTTGGGGACAGCAGGGACAGCGGGGTCACTGCGGGGACAGCGTGGTGACTGTGGGGACAGCAGGGACAGCAGGGTGACCATGGGGACAGCAGGGTTACTGCGGGGACACCTGAGTCACCTTGGTCACCGTGGGGACAGCGGGGTCGCTGCGGGGACAGCGGGGTGACTGTGGGGACTGTGAGATCACCTTGGGGACAGCGGGGTCACCGTGGGGACAGCGGGGACAGCGGGGTCACTGTGGGGACAGCGGGGTCACTGCGGGGACACCTGAGTCACCTTGGTCACCGTGGGGACAGCGGGGTCACCTTGGGGACAGCGGGGTGACCGTGGGGACTGTGAGATCACCTTGGGGACAGCGGGGTCACTGTGGGGACAGCGGGGTCACCGTGGGGACAGCGGGGTCACTGCGGGGACACCTGAGTCACCTTGGTCACCGAGGGGACAGTGGGGACAGCGGGGTGACCGTGGGGACAGCGGGGTCACTGCGGGGACACCTGAGTCACCTTGGTCACCATGGGGACAGCGGGAACAATGGGGACAGCAGGGACACCTTGGGGACACCTGAGTCACCTTGGTCACCACGGGGCCAGCAGGGTCACCTTGGTCACCATGGGGACAGCGGAGTGACCACAGGGTCCTCAGGGACAGCAGGGTCAGTGGCATAACCCGGGTCACCTGGGACATGCCTGGGCCACCTTGGTCACCCCTGGGTCACCTCGGGCACAGTGAGGTCACCCCAGGGACACCTTGGGGACAGTGGGGTCACTGCAGGGACACCTCAGGGACAGCAGGGACAGTGGGGTCACTGCAGGGACAGCAGGGTGACCATGGGGACAGCGGGGACACCTGAGTCACCTTGGTCACTGCGGGGACAGCAGGGTCACTGCAGGGACACCCGAGTCACCTTCGTCACCTCAGGGACAGCGGGGACAGTGGGGACAGCAGGGTCACCATGGGGACAGCGAGGACAGCGGGGTCACTGCGGGGACACCTGAGTCACCTTGGTCACCCCTGGGTCACCTCAGTCACCATGGAGACAGTGGGGTCACTGCGGGGACAGCGGGGTCACTCTGGGGACACCTCAGGGACAGTGGGGACAGTGGCATCACCCGGGTCACCTGGGCCATGCCTGGGTCACCTTGGTCACCCCTGGGTCACCTTGGTCACCCCTGGGTCACCTCGGGGACAGTGGGGTCACTGCGGGGTCACTGCGGGGACACCTGAGTCACCTTGGGGACAGTGGGGTCACCCCTGGGTCACCTTGGTCATCCCTGGGCCACCTCAGGGACAGCGGGGTCACCTCGGTCACCCCTGGGTCACCTCAGCCACCCCTGCATGGCCTGGGGACAGCTGGGTCACCTCTGTCACCCCTGGGTCACCTTGGTCACCTCTGGGTCATCTCAGTCCCAGCAGGGTCACTTTGGTCACCCCTGGGTCACCTTGGCCACTCCTGAGTCATCTCAGTCACAGCAGGGTCACCTTGGTCACCCCTGGGTCACCTTGGCCACCCAGCACGGCTGGGGGACAGCCCCGCAAGGGGACAGGGACAGGGACAGGGACAGGGACAGGGACAGGGACAGGCCCACATGGGGACACCTCCAGTTCCTGTGGCTGCTTGGGGAAGTTTGGGGCTGGTTTGGGGTTATTTTAGGGGCTGGTTTGGGGTTATTTTAGGGCAATTTTAGGGGCTGTTTTGGGTCTATTTTAGGGCTATTTTAGGGATCATTTTCGGGACAGTTTTGTGCCTTTTCTGGGCCTGTTTGGGCCTATTTTAGGGCTATTTTAGGCCAATTTTAGGGACCATTTTTAGGGCAATTTGGGGGCTGTTTGGGGCTGTTTTGGGTCTAGTTTAGGGATATTTTAGGCCTATTTTAGGGGTTATTTTAGAGATATTTTAAGCCAATTTTAGAGATATTTTAAGCCTATTTTAGGGGTTATTTTAGGGGTATTTTAGGCCTATTTTAGAGACATTTTAGAAGTTATTTTAGGGGTTATTTTAGAGATATTTTGGCCTATTTTAGAGATATTTTAGGCCTATTTTAAAGATCTTTTAGAGATATTTTAGGGGTTATTTTAGAGGTTATTTTAGGGCTATTTTAGAGATATTTTAGACCTATTTAGGGGTTATTTTAGAGCTATTTTAGAGATATTTTAAGCCAATTTTAGAGATATTTTAAGCCTATTTTAGGGGTTATTTTAGGGCTATTTTAGGCCTATTTTAGAGACATTTTAGAAGTTATTTTAGGGGTTATTTTAGAGATATTTTGGCCTATTTTAGAGATATTTTAGGCCTATTTTAAAGATCTTTTAGAGATATTTTAGGGGTTATTTTAGAGGTTATTTTAGGGCTATTTTAGAGATATTTTAGACCTATTTAGGGGTTATTTTAGAGCTATTTTAGAGATATTTTAAGCCAATTTTAGAGATATTTTAAGCCTATTTTAGGGGTTATTTTAGGGCTATTTTAGGCCTATTTTAGAGACATTTTAGAAGTTATTTTAGGGGTTATTTTAGAGATATTTTGGCCTATTTTAGAGATATTTTAGGCCTATTTTAAAGATCTTTTAGAGATATTTTAGGGGTTATTTTAGAGGTTATTTTAGGGCTATTTTAGAGATATTTTAGACCTATTTAGGGGTTATTTTAGAGCTATTTTAGAGATATTTTAAGCCTATTTTAGGGGTTATTTTAGGCCTATTTTAGAGATATTTAAGGCCGATTTTAGACATATTTTAGGCCTATTTTAGGGATTATTTTAGGGCTATTTTAGGGACAATTTGGGGCCTGTTTGAGGCCTTTTGGCTCACCGGGGCGAGGCCAGGATCATGCAGAGGTGCTGCACGCTGCGGGAGCAGAGCTGCCCCAGCAGCTCCCGGGCCGTGCCCAGCTGTGCCCGCAGCCGGGGCGCGCTCTGGCCCCGCAGCACGGCCAGGGGACAGCGGGGTCACCAGGGCCACCCCTGGGTCACCAGGGCCACCCCTGGGTCACCTGGGCCACCCCTGGGTCACCCCAGCCACCTTTGGGTCACCTGGGTCACCTGGGCCACCCCCGGGTCACCCCAGCCACCCCTGGGTCACCTGGGCCACCCCCGGGTCACCCCAGCCACCCCCGGGTCACCCCAGACACCCCTGGGTCACCTGGGTCACCAACCACCCACATGGGGACACCTCCAGCTCCTGCGGCTGCCTGGGGAGGTTTGGGGCAGTTTTGGGGTTCTTTTAGGGGCTGGTTTGGTGTTTTTAGGGCTATTTTAGGGGCTATTTAGGGTCTATTTTAGGGGATATTTTTGGGCTATTTTAGTGGTTATTCAGGGTCTGTTTTAGGACTATTTTAGGGTTCTTTTAGGGCTATTTTAGCCCTATTTTAGGGATCATTTTAAGGGACAGTTTTGGGGCTTTTCTGGGCCTGTTTGGGTCTATTTTAGGCCAATTTTAGGGATCATTGTCAGGGCAATTTGGGGGCTGGTTTGGGGCTGTTTCGGGTCTACTTTAGGGACATTTTAGGCCAATTTTAGGGGTTATTTTAGAGATATTTTAGAAATATTTTAGGCCTATTTTAGAGACATTTTAGAGATACTTTAGGCCTACTTTTGGGGTTATTTTAGAGATATATTAGAGATATTTTAGAGATATTTTAGGCCTATTTTAGAGATATTTTAGGGGTTATTTTAGAGCTAATTTAGGGCTATTTTAGAGATATTTTAGACCTATTTCAGAGATATTTTAGGCCTATTTTAGGGGTTATTTTGGAGATATTTTAGGGATATTTTAGGCCTATTTTAGGGATTATTTTAGGGCTATTTTAGGGACAATTTGGGGCCTGTTTGAGGCCTTTTGGCTCACCGGGGTGAGGCCAGGATCATGCAGAGGTGCTGCACGCTGCGGGAGCAGAGCTGCCCCAGCAGCTCCTGGGCCGTGCCCAGCTGTGCCCGCAGCCGGGACGCGCTCTGGCCCTGCAGCACGGCCAGGGGACAGCGGGGTCACCAGGGCCACCCCTGGGTCACCTGGGCCATCCCTGGGTCACCTGGGCTACCCCAGGGTCACCCCAGCCACCTTTGGGTCACCTGGGTCACCTGGGCCACCCCTGGGTCACCTGGGTCACCAAGCACCCATATGGGGACACCTCCAGCTCCTGCGGCTGCCTGGGGAGGTTTGGGGCAGTTTTGGGGTTATTTTAGGGTTATTTTAGGGGCTGTTTTGGGGTTCTTTTAGGGGCTGGTTGGATGTTTTTAGGGCTATTTTAGGGGCTATTTAGGGTCTATTTTGGGTCTATTTTAGGGCCATTTTAGGGGATATTTTTGGGCTATTTTAGTGGTTATTCAGGGTCTGTTTTAGGACTATTTTAGGGTTCTTTTAGGGCTATTTTAGCCCTATTTTAGGGATCATTTTAAGGGACAGTTTTGGGGCTTTTCTGGGCCTGTTTGGGCCTATTTTAGGGCTATTTTAGGCCAATTTTAGGGATCATTGTCAGGGCAATTTGGGGGCTGGTTTGGGGCTGTTTCGGGTCTACTTTAGGGACATTTTAGGCCAATTTTAGGGGTTATTTTAGAGATATTTTAGAAATATTTTAGGCCTATTTTAGAGACATTTTAGAGATACTTTAGGCCTACTTTCGGGGTTATTTTAGAGATATATTAGAGATATTTTAGAGATATTTTAGGCCTATTTTAGAGATATTTTAGGGGTTATTTTAGAGCTAATTTAGGGCTATTTTAGAGATATTTTAGACCTATTTCAGAGATATTTTAGGCCTATTTTAGGGGTTATTTTGGAGATATTTTAGGGATATTTTAGGCCTATTTTAGGGATTATTTTAGGCCTATTTTAGGGACAATTTGGGGCCTGTTTGAGGCCTTTTGGCTCACCGGGGCGAGGCCAGGATCATGCAGAGGTGCTGCACGCTGCGGGAGCAGAGCTGCCCCAGCAGCTCCCGGGCCGTGCCCAGCTGTGCCCGCAGCCGGGGCGCGCTCTGGCCCTGCAGCACGGCCGGGGCCAGCTGCAGTTGGCTCATGGCCACCACGTCGGCCTCGTCCTCCAGCTCCAGCAGCCGCTGCGCCAGGAACAGCTCCAGCTGTGGGGACAGGGTCACCGAGGGGTCACCGAGGTCACCAGGGGCAGGCTGGTGCTGTCCCCAGTGTCCCCAGGGTGTCCCCAGTGTCCCCAGTGTCCCCAGTGTTCTAAGTCTCCTCAGTGTTCCCAGTGTGTCCTCAGTGTCCCTATCTGTCCTCAGTGTCCTCAGTGTAGCCAAGTGCCCCCAGTGTCCCCAGGGTGTCCCCAGGGTGTCCCCAGTGTCCCCAGTGTCCTCAGTGTGTCCCCAGTGTCCCCCAGTCTCCCTAGTGTGTCCTCAGTCTTCCCAGTGTGTCCCCAGTGTGTCCAGTGTCCTCCAGTGTCCCCAGTGTCCCCAGTGTGTCCCCAGTCTCCCCAGTGTGTCCCCAGTGTACCCCAGTGTGTCCCCAGTGTCCCCCAGTGTCCCTCATTGTCCCCCCAGTGTCCCCCAGTGTCCTCAGTCTCCCCAGTGTCCCCAATGTGTCCCCAGTGTGTCCCCATTGTTCCCCATTGTCCCCCAGTGTCCTGAGTCTTCCCAGTGTCCCCAGGGTGTCCCCAGTGTCCCCAAGTGTCCCCGGTGTGTCCTCAGTCTCCCCAGTGTGTCCCCAGTGTCCTCATTGTCCCCAGTGACCCCAGTGACCCCAGTCCCTCCAGTGTCCCCAGTGTCCTGTCACCAGTGTCCCCAGTGTCCCCAGTGTGTCCCCAGTGTCCCCAGTGTGTCCCCAGTGTCCCCCCAGTCTGTCCCTAGTGTGTCTCCAGTGTGTCCCCAGTGTCCCCCAGTGTGTCCTCAGTGTGTCCCCAGTGTCCCCCAGTGTGTCCTCAGTGTCCCCCAGTGTCCTCAGTCTCCCCAGTGTGTCCCCATTGTCCCCCATTGTCCCCCAGTGTCCTGAGTCTTCCCAGTGTCCCCAGGGTGTCCCCAGTGTCCCCAAGTGTCCCCGGTGTGTCCTCAGTCTCCCCAGTGTGTCCCCAGTGTCCTCATTGTCCCCAGTGACCCGTGTGTCCCCAGTGTGTCCCCAGTGTGTCCCCAGTGTGTCCCCAGTGTGTCCCCAGTTTCCCCAGTATCCCCAGTGTCCCCCCAGTGTCCCCTGTGTGTCCCCATTGTCCCCCAGTCTGTCCCCACTGTCCCCAGTGTCCCCCAGTGACCCTAGTGTCCCCAGTCCCTCCAGTGTCCCCAGTGTCCTGTCACCAGTGTCCCCAGTGTCCCCAGTGTGTCCCCAGTGTCCCCCCAGTGTGTCCCCAGTGTCCCCAGTGTGTCCCCAGTCCTCCCAGTGTCCCTCAGTGTCCCCAGTGTGTCCCCAGTCCCCCCAGTGTCCCCAGTGTCCCCCAGTGTGTCCCCAGTGTTCCAGTGTGTCCCCAGTGTCCCCCAGTATCCCCAGGGTGTCCCCAGTGCCCCCAGTGTCCCCAGTGTGTCCCTCCAGTGTCCCCAGTGAGTCCCCCCAGTGTCCTCAGTGTGTCCCCAGTGTCCTCAGTGTGTCCTCAGTGTGTCCCCAACATCCCCAGTGTGTCCCCAGTGTCCCCCAGTGCGTCCCCAATGTCTCCCCAGTTTCCCCAAGTGCCCCCAGTGTCCCCAGTGTGTCCCCATTGTCCCTCATTGTCCTCCCAGTGTGTCCCCAGTGTGTCCCCAGTGTCCCCCAGTGTCCCCACCTCCATCAGCTCATCGATGAACTGGTTCCGTGTCTCTCCGTGCTCCAGCAGGGTCAGCGCGTCCGACCCGCGGGCCACGTCCTCAGGGGCTGGGGGGACACGGTGGGACCCCAAAGGTGGGGTCAGGGTCAGTGGCACCCGAGGGTGCCCAAAAATCCCTGCCCAGCACCCCAAAAAAGCCCTGTCCCATTCCCAAATCCCCAAATTCCTCTGGGGTGTTCAGGGATGAGGGAATAGATATGGAACCCCAAATCCCATCTCAGCATCACCCCAAAATGATGGGGACACCCAAAATCCTGCCCAGCACCCAAATCCCTCTGGGGTGTCCAGGGATGAGGGGACAGGGGTGGAACCCCAAAGGTGGGGTCAGGGTCAGGGGCACCCAATGGTGCCCAAAAATCCCTGCCCAGCACCCCAAAATCCTCTGTCCCATTCCCAAATCCCTCTGGGGTGTCCAGGAACGAGGGGACAGGGGTGGGACCCCCAAAGGGGGGTCAGTGGCACCCGAGGGTGCCCAAAAATGACTGCCCAGCACCCAAAAACCCTGCCCAGCACCCAAATCCCCAAATTCCTCTGGGGTGTTCAGGGATGAGGGAATAGATATGGAACCCCAAATCCCATCTCAGCATCACCCCAAAATGATGGGGGCACCCGAAAATCCTGCCCAGCACCCAAAAACCTCAGCCCAGCACCCAAAAACCTCTGGGGTGTCCAGGGATGAGGGGACAGGGATGGGACCCCAAAGGTGGCTCAGTGTCACCCCACACAAAGAGGGCACCCAAAAACCCCTGCCCAGCACCCAAAAAACCCCAGTCCCATTCCCAAATCCCTCTGGGGTGTTCAGGGATGAGGGGACAGGGATGTGACCCCAAATCCAGCTCAGCATCACCCCAAAATGATGAGGGCACCCAAAAACCCCTGCCCAGCACCCAAAAACCTCAGCCCAGCACCCAAAAATCCCCTGCCCAGCACCCAAAAACCTCAGCCCAGCACCCAAAAAACCCCTGTCCCATTCCCAAATCCCTCTGGGGTGTTCAGGGATGGGACCCCAAATCCAGCTCAGTATCACCCCAGGGCACCCAAAAACCCCCTGCCCAGCACCCCAAAATGCCCGCCCAGCACCCAAAAAACTCTGCCCAAGACCACAAATGCCTGCTCAGCACCCAAAAACCCTGCCCAGCACCCAAAAACCCTGCCCAGCACCCAAAAATCTCTGCCCAGCACCCAAAAATCTCTGTCCAGCACCCAAAAATCTCTGCCCAGCACCCAAAAACCCTGCCCAGCACCCAAAAACCCTGCCCAGCACCCAAAAATCTCTGCCCAGCACCCAAAAATCTCTGTCCAGCACCCAAAAATCCTGCTCACCCTCAGTTCCAGCCTCCAGCACCGTGATTGTCCCCTCCTGTCCCTTCTCTCCATCGCCCCAATCGATGCCATCGTCCCCCTGTGGGACAGAGGGTGACAAATGGTGACATCAGGGGGGTTTTGGGGACACAGGCATGTCACCCCCATCAATGCCACCGTCCCCCTGAGGGACAAAAGGTGACATCAGCAGGGTTTGGGGACACAGGGATGTCACCCCAATCAATGCCATTGTCCCCCTGAGGAACAAGGGGTGACACTCAATGACATCAGGGGGTTTTGGGGACACAGGGACACCTCTGGCCCGGAAGTGTCACAAACCTGGGGTCTGGGCTCTGCTGTCATTGTCCCCTCCTGTCCCTTCTCTCCATCGCCCCAATCGATGCCATCATCCCCCTGAGGGACAGAGGGTGACAAAGGGTGACACGGGGATCTGGGGACACAGGGATGTCACCCCAGTCAATGCCACCATCCCCTTGAGGAGCAGAGGGTGACAAAGGGTGGCACAGGGGGTTTGGGGACACAGGGACGTCACCCCAGTCAATGCCACCATCCCCCTGAGGGACAAAAGGTGACACTGGGTGACACAGGGGGTTTGGGGACACAGGGATGTCACCCCAATCGATGCCACCATCCCCCTGAGAAGCAAAAAGTGACATCAGAGGGGATTAGGGGACACAGGGATGTCACCCCAATCAAAGCCATCGTCCCCCTGAGGGACAAAGGGTGACAAATGGTGACACAGGGGGGTTTGGGGACCACTGGGGAGGATTTGGGGACACAGGGACACTCCTGGTCCCGGGAGTGTCACAAACCTGGGGTCTGGGCTCTGCTGTCATTGTCCCCTCCTGTCCCTTCTCTCCATCACCCCAGTCGATGCCATCGTCCCCCTGAGGGACAAAAGGTGACATCAGAGGGGATTTGGGGACACAGGGACATCACCCCAATTGATGTCACCGTCCCCCTGAGGAGCAGAGGGTGACAAAGGGTGACACAAGGGCATTGGGGACACAGGGATGTCACCCCAATCGATGCCACCGTCCCCCTGAGGAGCAGAGGGTGACAAAGGGTGACACCAGGGGGGTCTGGGGACACAAGGATGTCACCCCAATCAATGCCATCGTCCCCCTGAGGGACAAAAGGTGACATCAGGGACATTTGGGGACAAAAGGACATCAATTGATGCCACCGTCCCCCTGAGGGACAAAAGGTGACAAAGGGTGACACAGGGGGTTTGGGGACACAGGGATGTCACCCCAGTCAATGCCATCGTCCCCCTGAAGAGCAGAGGGTGACAAAGGGTGACACAGGGGGTTTGGGGACACAGGGATGTCACCCACCTGGGGACTGGGCTCCACCGTGATCCCCCAGTCGCTGTCCCCACCCTGGGGTGGCTCCGAGGGGAAATCACCCCAATCGATCTGTGGGGACAGAGCCCTGAGCCCCAAAACCGCCTGGCAGGGCCACAAAATGTCCCCAAATGTCCCCTCCTGTCCGTCCCATGTGCTCCAGCCAAAGCTCGACCCCAAAACCGCCCAGCAGAGTCACCCGGGGTCCCCAGATGTCCCCAAATGTCCCTTCCGTGTGCTCCAGCCATGGCTCGACCCCAAAACCGCCCTGCAGGGCCACCCGGGGTCGCCAAATGTCCCTCCCGTGTCCTCCTGGGGCAGCTCCAGCCCCGACCCGACCCCAAACCCGCCTGGCAGAGCCACGTCCCCATATCTGCGTGTCCCCAAGTGTCCCCTCCTGTCCCCTCTGGGACCCACTGTGTCCTCCCGCAGTGGCTCCAGCCCCAACCCGACCCCAAAACTGCCCGGCAGAGCCACGTCCCCATATCCTCGTGTCCCCAGATGTCCCCAAATGTCCCTCCCAGGGCAGCTCCTGTCCCTCCCATGTGCTTCAGCCCCAGCCCGACCCCAAAACCGCCCAGCAGAGCCACCCGCGGTCCCCAAATGTGTCCCCTCTGAGACCCACTGTGTCCTCCCGGGGCAGCTCTGGTGGCTCCTGCAGCGGCTCCAGCCCCGGCCCGACCCCAAACCCGCCCCGGCCAAGCCATGTCCCCATAACCTCATGTCCCCAAATGTCCCCAAATGTCCCCCCGGTACTCACGGTGTCCTCCCGGGGCGGCTCCGGTGCCTCGGGCGGCCCCGGGCGCTCCAGGCGCTGCGGCTCCCGGCCCGTGCGCCACCGGAACACGGAGCAGTTCCCGTGCTCCGCCACGAACCGCAGCAGCGGCAGCACCGCCGCCCCGGGGCTGCGACACGGGGACATCGATCACGGGGACAGCGGGGACATCGGGGACAGCGGGGACATCGGGGACATATCGGGGATATCGGGGATATTGGGGATATCGGAGATGGGGACACGGGGACATCAGGGACAGCGGGGATATTGGGGATAAAGAGGACATGGGGACATCAGGGACATCAGGGACACGGGATATCGGGGACATCGGAGATATCGGGGGTATGGTTTGGGGGATGTCGGGGACATTGGGGACATCAGGGACATTGATCATGGGGGATATTGGGGACATCGAGGACATGGGGACATCAGGGGCATCGGGGATATCGGGGATATCAGGGATATGGGGACACAGGGACATCAGGGATATCAGGGACATCAGGGACATTGATCATGGGGATATCGGGGACATCAGGGACATTGGGGATATCGGGGATAAAGGGGACATGGGGACATCAGGGACATGGGGATATTGATCATGGGGATATCATGATCATGGGGACATGGGGGATATTGGGGACATCGGGGACATGGGGACATCAGGGATATCGGGGATATCAGGGATATGGGGACACGGGGACATCAGGGATATTGGGGGATATCGGGGATGGGGACACAGGGACATCAGGGACATTGATCATGGGGATATTGGGGACATCAGAGATATTGGGGACTTCGGGGACATCGGGGATATCAGGGACATTGGGGACATCAGGGATAAAGGGGACATGGGGACATCAGGGACATTGATCATGGGGACATCAGGGATATCAGGGACATCGATCATAGGGACTTTGGGGATGGGGACATGGGGACATCAGGGACATGGGGACATTGATCATGGTGACATCAGGGATGAGGACATGGGGATGGGGACATGGGACATCAGGGACAGCGGGGACATCAGGGATATCGGGGACATTGGGAATACCAGGGATATTGGGGATATTGGGGATATCGGGGATGGGGACATGGGGACATCAGGGACAGCGGGGACATCAGGGACATGGGGGACATCGGGGATGGGGACACGGGGACATCAGGGACAGCAGGGACATCGGGGATGGGGACACAGGGACATCGGGGATATCAGGGACATCTGGGACATTAATCATGGGGACATTGGGGATGGGGACATGGGGACATCGGGGGTATCGGGGACATCAGGGACATCAGGGACATCGGGGATAGTGGGGACATCGGGGACATTGATCATGGGGACATTGATCATGGGGACATCGGGGACACGGGGACATCAGGGACATCGATCATGGGGACACTGGAGATATTGGGGACATGGGGACATCAGGGACATTGGGGACATGGGGGTATGGGGACACTGGGGATATCGGGGACATCAGGGACATTGATCACAGGGACATCGGGGATGGGGACATCAGGGATATCGGGGATATTGGGGATAAAGGGGACATGGGGACATCAGGGACATGGGGACATTGATCATAGGGACATCAGGGATGGGGATATGCAGGATGGGGACATGGGGACATGGGACATGGGGATATCAGGGACATCGGGGATGGGGACATCGGAGACATCGATCATGGAGACATTGGGGATATGGAGATGGGGACATCAGGGATGGGGACATCGGGACATCAGGGACATCAGGGACATGGGGATGAAGATATGGGGGACGTCAGGGACATGGGGATATGGGGACATGGATCATGGGGGCATGGGGATATGGGGACATAGGGACATCAAGGACGGGGACACAGGGACATCGATCATGGGGACATGGGGCCATGGGGACACAGGGCCATGTGGACACCAGGGACACGGGGACACCACAGCATCCCCAAGTACCACGGGTTTGGAGGGACCAGAAGCAGTTTGGGGCTGTTTTGGGGAGCTGGGGCTGTTTTGGGATTTGTTTTGAGGCTGATTTCAGGGATCGGGGCTGTTTTAGGGGGGTGCCAGGGCTGTTTTGGGGCCATTTTGGGGCTGTTTTGGGGTGTCAGGGCTGCTTTGGGGTACGGGAGCTGGTTTGGGATCATGTTTGGGGGGTTAGGGTTTTTTGGGGGGTCTCAGGGCCGTTTTGGGGCTGTTTGGGGGCCATTTTTGAGCCGTTTGGGGGCTGGTTTTAGGTCCAGGGGCTGTTTTGGGGTCCAGGGCTGTTTTAGGGCTGTTTTGGGGCCATTTTGCGGCTGTTTTGGGGTGTCAGGGCCTGTCCCCACCTGTCACACACGAAGGCCACACAGGCCTGGTACAGCTCGATGGCGTCCCCGAGGGCTCTGGCACCGTCCCCAACGTGGGACAGCAGCGATGGCAGCGCCTGCACCTGGGCCAGCAGCTCCCGGCGCACGTCCTGGCCCTGGGGACACCAGGGGACACTTGGGGACACTGGGGATACCCTGGGGACATGTGGGGACATGTGGGGACAATGTGGGGTCATGGGGGTACACCCTGGGGACACTTGGGATACCCTGGGGACATGAGGGGTGACACCACCAGCAGCTCCTGGTGCACATCCTGGCCATGGGGACACCAGGGGACATTGGGGACACCAGGGGACACTCTGGGGATACCCTGGGGACACTGAGGGGACATGTGGGGACACTTGGGGACACCTGGGGACACTTGGGGACACTGTGGGGACATTGGGGACACCCTGGGGACATCCTGAGGACATGGGGGGGTGACAGAGCCAGATACAGCCAGCAGCTCCCGGCGCACGTCCTGGCCCTGGGGACATCAGGGGACACTTGGGGACACTGGGGATACCCTGGGGACACCCTAGGGACATGTGGGGACAATGTGGGGACATGGGGGTACACCCTGGGGACACTGGGGACACCCTGGGGACATGAGGGGTGACACAGCCAGCAGCTCCCGGCGCACGTCCTGGCCCTGGGGACACCACGGGACACTCGGGGACACCGAGGGGACATTGGGGATACCCTGGGGACATGGGGGGTGACAGAGCCAGACACTGCCAGCAGCTTCTGGCACATGTCCTGGCCCTGGGGACACTGAGGGGACACTTGGGGACACCGAGGGGACACCTGGGGATACCCTGGGGACACTGAGGGGACATGTGGGGACACTTGGGGACATCTGGGGACACCTGGGGACACTGTGGGGACATTGGGGACACCCTGGGGACATCCTGGGGACATGGGGGTGTGACAGAGCCAGACACAGCCAGCAGCTCCCGGCACATGTCCTGGCCCTGGGGACACCAGGGGACACTTGGGGACACTGGGGATACCCTGGGGACACCCTGGGGACATGTGGGGACAATGTGGGGACATGGGGGTACACCCTGGGGACACCCTGGGGACACCCTGGGGACATAAGGGGTGACACAGCCAGCAGCTCCCAGCGCACGTCCTGGCCCTGGGGACATCAGGGGACACTTGGGGACACCCTGGGGACATTGGGGATACTCTGGGGACATGGGGGGTGACAGAGCCAGACACTGCCAGCAGCTTCTGGCACATGTCCTGGCCCTGGGGACACTGAGGGGACACTTGGGGACACCGAGGGGACACCTGGGCGATCCCGTACTGGCGGCATTTGGGGTTACCCTATCCCTATTTAGGGTTACCCCATCCCTGTTTCAGTTTATCCCATCCCATTTGGGGTTATCCCATATATGTTTGGGTTTATCCCATATATGTTTGGGGTCACCTCGTTACTCACAGCGATCCCGTACTGGCGGCATTTGGGGTTATCCCATCCCCATTTGGGGTTACCCTATCCCCATTTGGGGTTATCCCATCCCATTTGGTATTACCCCATCCCATTTGGGGTTATCCCACATATGTTTGGGGTTACCCCAGCCCCATTTAGGGTCACCCCGTTCCCCCGTTACTCACGGCGATCCCGTACTGGCGGCATTTGGGGTTACCCCAGCCCCATTTGGTGTTACCCTATCCCCATTTAGGGTTATCCCATATATATTTAGGGTTATCCCATATATGTTTGGGGTCACCCCGTTACTCACGGCGATCCCGTACTGGCGGCATTTGGGGTTACCCCAGCCCCATTTGGTGTTACCCTATCCCCATTTGGGGTTATCCCATCCCATTTGGGTTTATCCCATATATGTTTGGGGTCACCCCGTTACTCACGGCGATCCCGTACTGGCGGCATTTGTGGTTATCCCATCCCCATTTCAGTTTATCCCATCCCATTTGTGGTTACCCCATCCCATTTAGGGTTATCCCATATATGTTTGGGGTCACCCCGTTACTCACAGTGATCCCGTACTGGCGGCATTTGGGGTTATCCCATCCCCATTTCAGTTTACCCCATCCCCATTTGGTGTTACCCCATCCCATTTAGGGTTATCCCATATATATTTAGGGTTATCCCATATATGTTTGGGGTCACCCCGTTACTCACAGTGATCCCGTACTGGTGGCATTTGGTGTTACCCTATCCCTGTTTCAGTTTATCCCATCCCATTTGGGGTTATCCCATATATATTTAGGGTTATCCCATATAAGTTTAGGATCACCCCGTTACTCACGGCGATCCCGTACTGGCGGCATTTGTGGTTACCCCATCCCCATTTTAGTTTATCCCATCCCCATTTGGTGTTACCCCATCCCATTTAGGGTTACCCCATATATATTTAGGGTTATCCCATATATGTTTGGGGTCACCCCGTTACTCACGGCGATCCCGTACTGGCGGCATTTGGTGTTACCCTATCCCTGTTTCAGTTTATCCCATCCCATTTGTGGTTACCCCATCCCATTTAGGGTTATCCCATATATGTTTGGGGTCACCCCGTTACTCACAGTGATCCCGTACTGGCGGCATTTGGGGTTATCCCATCCCCATTTCAGTTTACCCCAGCCCCATTTGGTGTTACCCCATCCCATTTAGGGTTACCCCATATATATTTAGGGTTATCCCATATAAGTTTAGGATCACCCCGTTACTCACGGCGATCCCGTACTGGCGGCAGGCCCCCAGGAAGCGCTCCCGGAGCTCGCTGGCCCCGGTCTGGCACTCGTCCTCGCGCCGTGCCAGCTCCTGCTGGGCCTGCTGGCACCGGCTCAGCTGCCGCCGCAGCGCCGGCACCTCGTAGCTGACCCCGCGCGCCAGCAGGCTGCCCAGCTCGGCTGGGGGGACATGGGGTCACCCCGAGGGTCACACGGACACCGGGGGGCTCAGGGGTCACCCCCAGGGTCACACAAACCCCAGGGGGCTCAAGGGGTCACCCCAAGGGTCACACGGACACCGGGGGGTTCAGGGGTCACCCCCAGGGTCACACGGACACCGGGGGGTTCAGGGGTCACCCCCAGGGTCACACGGACACCGGGGGGTTTGGGGGGTCACCCCAAGGGGTTACACGCAGGCCAGGGGACTGGGGGTCACCCCAGGGGTCACACACACCGGGGGCTTTGGGGGGGCTCGGGGGGTCACACACACCCCAGGGGGTTCAGGGGTCACACACACCAGGGGGTTTGGGGGGTCACCCGGAGGGGTCACCTGCACCACAGGGGACACAGGGGTCACCCCGAGGGTCACACGGACACCGGGGGGTTCAGGGGTCACCCCGAGGGTCACACGGACACCGGGGGGTTCAGGGGTCACCCCAGGGTCACACGGACACCTTGGGGCTCAGGGGTCACCCCAGGGTCACACGGACACCGGGGGTTCAGGGGTCACACAAACCCCAGGGGGTTTGGGGGGTCACCCTGAGGGGCCACATGCACCACAGGGGGGTTCAGGGGTCACCCCCAGGGTCACACGGACACCGGGGGGTTCAGGGGTCACCCCCGGGGTCACACGGACACCGGGGGGTTTGGGGGGTCACCCGGAGGGGCCACAGGCATCCCAGAGGGCTCAGGGGGTCACCCCAGGGGGTTTGTCCTGCCCAGGCTTTGGGGTTCCCAGAAATCCTGAGCTTTCCCATTCCCATTCCTGTTCTCTTCCCATTCCCATCCCTATCCCCATTCCCGTTCCCATTCTCATCCCTGTTCCCAAATCCTCCCAATTCCCATTCCCATTCCATTCCCATTCCCACCCCCATTTCTGTTCCCATTCCCATCCCCATCCCCATTCCCATTCTATTCCATTCCATTCCCATTCCCATTCTCATCCCCGTTCCCATTCCCATTGCCATCCCCATTCCCACTCCCATTCCATTCCCATTGCTGTTCCTGTTCCTATTCCCATCCCCATTCCATTCCATTCCATTCCCATCTGCATTCCCCTTCCCATTCCATTCCCATTCCCATTCCCGTTCCCATTCCCATTCCCGTTCCCGTTCCCATTCCCATTCCCATTCCCATTCCATTCCCATTCCATTCCCATTCCCGTTCCCATTCCCGTTCCCGTTCCCATTCCTGTTCCCATTCCCGTTCCCGTTCCCATTCCCATTCTCCTCCCCGTTCCCGTTCCCGTTCCCATTCCCACTCCCATTCCATTCCCATTGCTGATTTGCAATGTTTTCCCATTGTTCCTGTTCCTGTTCCTATTGCCATCCCCATTCCATCCCCATTCCCATCCCCATTCCCCTTCCCATTCCACTCCATTCTCATTCCAGTTCCCATTCCCATTCCATTCCCATCCGCATTCCCCTTCCCATTCCATTCCCATTCCCGTTCCTATGCCATTCCCATTCCCATTTCCTTTCTATTCCATTCTATTTCATTCCCATTCTCATTCCCATTCCCATTCTATTCCATTCTATTTCATTCCCATTCTCATTCCCATTCCCATTCTATTCCATTACCATCCCATTCCCACTCCCATTCTCATTCCCATCCCCTTCCCATTGCTGTTCCTGTTCCAATCCCTATCCCCATTCCATCCCCATTCCCATCTGCATTCCCCTTCCCAATCCATTCCCATTCCAGTTCCCGTTCCTGTCCCCGTTCCCATTCCCATCCTCATCTTTGTCCCCGTTCTCATCCCTGTCCCTGTCTCCATTCCCGTCCCCGTCCCTCACCCAGGTAGGCGTTCTCCTTCTCGTACAGGGACACGATCTCCTGCCAGTCCTGGGGACAACACCGGGGTCAGCACGGGGAGGAGGAGGAGGAGGATGAAGGAAAAGGGAAGGATGAGGAGGAAGAGGCAGAAGAGGAGGAAGAGGAGGATGGAAAGGAAGAAGAGGAAGAACAAAAGGATGAGGAGGAAGAGGGGGATGAAGGAAGAAGCAAAGAATGAGGAGGATGTGGAGGAACAGGAGGAAGAAGAGGATGAGGAGGAAGAAGAGGAGGAGGAAGGAAGAAGACAAGGAGGATGAAGAGAAAGGAGGAAAAGGAGGAAGAGGAGGAAGGTGAAGAGGAAGGTGAAGAGGAAGGTGAAGAGGAAGAGGAAGAGGAAGAGGAAGAGGAAGAGGAAGAGGAAGAGGAAGGGGAAGAGGAAGAGGAAGAGGAAGAGGAAGAAAAGGAAGATGAGGATGAAGAGGAAGAGGAGGAAAAGGAGAAAAAGGAGGAAAAGGAGGAAGAGAAGGAAAAGAAAGAGGAGGACAAGGAGGAAGAGGAGGAAGATGAGGATGAGGAGGAGGAAGATGAGGATGAAGAGGAAGAGGAGGGCGCTCCCACCTTCATCCTCTGGGACGAGTAGCGCCCGAAGAGGTTCCTGGTGTTGGCCTCGGTGCCCCGCAGGATCTCCACGATGCGCAGGCAGTGGAAGTAGTGCAGGTCTGGGGGCAGCAATGGGGTCAGGGGGGTCCCCGAGAGGTTCTGGGGCATCCCCAGGAGGGTTTGGGGGTTCCTGGGAGGTTTTAGGGGATCCCCAGGAAGTTTCTGAAATCCCAAACCCCACATCCCAAACCCCAAACTCCAAAACCCAAACTCCAAATCCCAAACCCAATTCCAAACCACAAACCCCCAAACCCCAAACCCCAAACTCCAAAACCCAAACTCCAAATCCCAAACCTCAACTCCCAAACCCCAAATCCTGGCTCTCCAAGGGGGAGATCAAATCCCAAACCCCAATCCCACTCTCACAGGATCCCTGTAGCAGCTCTCTGATCTCGGGGTGCTCAGGCATGTCCCGCAGTGCTGCCTGGATCCCCCAAACCCCAAACCCTGCACCCCAAATCCCAAACTCACAGGATCCCTGGAGCAGCTCTCTGATCTCGGGGTGCTCAGGCATGTCCCCCAGTGCCGCCTGGATCCCCCAAACCGCAATCCCAAACCCTGCACCCCAAACCCCAATCCCGCACTCACAGGATCCCTGCAGCAGCTCTCTGATCTCGGGGTGCTCGGGCATGTCCCCCAGCGCTGCCTGGATCCCCCAAACCCCAAACCCTGCATCCCACACACACAGGATCTCCACAGCAGTTCTCTGACCCCAATCCCAATCTCTGCACCCCAAATTCCAAACCCCAATCCCGCTCTCACAGGATCCCTGGAGGAGCTCCTGGATCTCGGGGTGCTCGGGCATGTCTCCCAGCACTGCCTGGATCCCCCAAACCCCAAATCCCACACCCCAAACCCACAGGATCCCTGCAGCAGCTCTCTGATTTCGGGGTGCTCGGGCATGTCCCCCAGCACTGCCTGGATCCCCCAAACCCCAAATCCCACACCCCAAACCCACAGGATCCCTGCAGCAGCTCTCTGATTTCGTGGTGCTCGGGCATGTCCCCAGCGCCGCCTGGATCCCCCAAACCCCAAACCCCAAACTCACAGGATCCCTGTAGCAGCTCCCGGATCTCGGGGTGCTCGGGCATGTCCCCCAGCAGTGCCTGGATCCCCCAAACCCCAAACCCCAATCCCACACACTCACAGGATCCCTGGAGCAGCTCCCGGATCTCGGGGTGCTCGGGCATGTCCCCAGCGCTGCCTGGATCCCCCAAACCCCAAACCCTGCACCCCAAACCCCAAACCCTGCCCTTACAGGATCCCTGTAGCAGCTCTCTGATTTCGGGGTGCTCGGGCATGTCCCGCAGTGCTGCCTGGATCCCCCAAACCCCAATCCCAAACCCCAAACCCCAATCCCGCTCTCACAGGATCCCTGCAGCAGCTCCTGGATCTCGGGGTGCTCGGGCATGTCCCCCAGCGCCACCTGGATCCCCCAAACCCCAATACCAAACCCTGCACCCCAAACCCCAATCCCGCTCTCACAGGATCCCTGGAGCAGCTCTCTGATCTTGGGTGCTCGGGCATGTCCCCCAGCGCTGCCTGGATCCCCCAAACCCCAAACCCCAATCCCAAACCCCAAACCCTGCACCCCAATCCCGCTCTCACAGGATCCCTGTAGCAGCTCTCTGATTTCGGGGTGCTCGGGCATGTCCCCCAGCGCCGCCTGGATCCCCCAAACCCCAAACCCCAAACTCACAGGATCCCTGGAGCAGCTCTCTGATCTCGGGGTGCTCGGGCATGTCCCCCAGTGCTGCCTGGATCCCCCAAACCCCAAACCCAAACCCCAAACCCCAAACCCCAATCCCGCTCTCACAGGATCCCTGGAGCAGCTCTCTGATCTCGGGGTGCTCGGGCATGTCCCCCAGCGCTGCCTGGATCCGCTCCCGCACGTGCTGCACCTGCGCCTGCCAGCGCCGCCCGCAGTGCCGCCGGTCCTGCAGCCACTCTGGGACAGCGACAGGGACAGGGACAGCCGTGTCACCCGGGCTGGGGACACCCCCGGACTCCAGGGACACCCTGGGCTCTGGGGACAGCATGGGGACATGGGCTGGGGGACACCCCTGGACTCTGGGGACATCCCCGGGCTATTGGGGACACGGGGACAGCGGGGGGCCAAGGGGTGGGGGACATCCCTGGACTCTGGGGACAGAGGGACAGTGGGGGACATGGGCTGGGGGACACCCCCAGGCTCCAGGGACACCCCCCGGGCTCTGGGGATATGGGGACAGTGCAGAGACGTGGGCTGGGGGACACAGGGACAGCGTGGTCACCCCAGGCCGGGGACATCCCCAGGGCTATGGGGACACCCCCAGGCTCTGGGGACATTGGGACAGCAGAGGGGACATGGGGTGAGGGACACCCCCAGGCTCTGGGGACACCCCCAGGCTCTGGGGACATGGGGACAGCAGAGGGGACATGGGGTGAGGGACATCCCCAGGGCTCTGGGGACACAGGGACAGCAGGGGACAGCAGGACATGGGGTGGGGGACACCCCCAGGGCTATGGGGACATAGGGACAGGGTGGGGGGACACCCCTCAGGGTCCAGGGACTCGGGGACAGCAGGGGGACATGGGATGAGGGACAACCCTGGACTCTGGGGACATCTCCCCCGAGCTTTGGGGACACGGGGACAGCAGGGGGGGGACACGGGCTGGGGACACCCCCAGGGCTATGGGGACACAGGGACAGCAGGGGACAGCGGGACATGGGGTGGGGGACACCCCCCAGCTCTGGGGACACCCCCAGGGCTATGGAAACACGGGGACAGCAGAGGGGACGTGGGCTGGGGGTCACCCCTGGACTCTGGGGACACCCCCTCGGCTCTGGGGACACAGGGACAGCAGGGGACAGCGGGACATGGGGTGGGGGACACTCCCAGGGCTATGGGGACACCTCCAGGTTATGGGGACATGGGGGCAGTGGGGGGACAATGGGTGGGGGACACCCCTGGACTCTGGGACACGGGGACAGAGGGGGACACGGGCTGGGGGACACCCCCAGGGCTATGGGGACACGGGCTGGGGGACACCCCAGGGCTATGGGGACACGGGGACACCGGGGACAGCGGGACATGGGGTGGGGGACACCCCCGGGCTCTGGGGACACCCCCGGGCTCTGGGGACACCCCCGGGCTCTGGGGACACTCCCGGGCCATGGGGACACGGGGACAGCGGGGACAGCGCGGTTCCCGTACCCAGCAGTTTGCCGGTCTGGATGTCGATGGGCACATGCTGGAAATCCTGCGGAGCGACCTGCGGGGGGAGCACCGGGGCTGCCGAAACCGGGAACGGAACCGGGAACGGCACCGGGAGCGGCGCCGGGAACGGCACCGGGAGCGGGAACGGCACCGGGAGCGGCGCCGGGAATGGCACCGGCACCGGGAACGGCACCGGCACCGGGGCGGCGCTCCAGACCCTCCGCTCCGCGGCTGTCCCCGCTCACCCGCTCCCGGCCCCTTCCCCAATCCCGGTCCCGCTCCCGGTCCCGGTCCCGCTCCCGGTCCGCACCTGCATCTCCGCCGTCTCTGCCGCCTCCGCCTCTTCACTTCCGCTTCCCCGCCTCAGCCCCCGTGCCTCAGCCAATCAAAGCGGCCTGTGCCCGGAGGTCCCGCCCTCCCACCAATCAGATGGCGGCAGTACAGTGGGAGCGCCACGTGCCGGCGTTTCGATTGGCTGGAGGGGAAAGGGGCGGTGGCGGCTCGGACCAATCGGAGCGGGCGGAGGGAGTTTGGGGGTCCCAGTCCCGGTCCCAGCCACTAATCCCAGTCCCAGTCCCAAATTTGTCCCGATCCCGGTCCCAATTCTGGCCTTTGTCCCAGTCCCAGTTCCTGTGTCAATCCCAATCCCGGTCCCAAGGTGCCCCAGCACCGAGCCCGGATCCTGGGGATCCCGCAAGAGGCTCCCAAACAGATCCCGATCCCTGCGGGGATCCCCGATCCCCCCAGACCCCTCAGGGATCCCCCCCGGATCCCTCAGGGATCCCCAGCATTCCCCAGAGCAGATCCCAAATCCCTTGGGAACCCTTGGGTGCTCCAGGACAGAGCCAGAACCCCCTTGGGACCCTCGGCAGCTGCCCCAAAAGGGATCCCAAATCCCTTGAGATCCCTGGGAGGGGTCCTGGAGAGGATCCCAGACCCCTCAGGGATCCCCGGAGCAGATCCCGGATCCCTTGGGTGCCCCAGCACAGAGCCAGGATCCTGTTGGGAACTCAGAGCAGATCCCAGGAGCCTCGGGGACCCTCAGCAGCCGCCCCAAAAAGAACCCAAATCCCTTGGGATCCCTGGGAGGGGTCCTGGAGCAGATCCCGGATCCCTCTGGGCGCACCCATCCCCTACAGAGCCACCCGGGGCCACCCGGGGCCACCCGGGGCCACCGGGGCCACCCGGGGCCACCCGGGGCCACCGGGGCCACCCGGAGCCACCCGGAGCCACCCAGAGCCACCCGGGGCCACCCGGAGCCACCCGGAGCCACCCAGAGCCACCCGGGGCCACCCGGGGCCACCCGGAGCCACCGGGGCCACCCCGCGCCACCCTCCCGGGGCCACCCGGAGCCACCCAGAGCCACCGGGCCACCCGGAGCCAACCGGGGCCACCCGGAGCCACCCAGAGCCACCCGGGGTCACCCAGAGCCACCGGGGCCACCCGGGGCCACCGGGGCCACCCGGAGCCACCCAGAGCCACCCGGGGCCACCCGGAGCCACCCAGAGCCACCCGGGGCCACCCAGAGCCACCCGGGGCCACCCGGAGCCACCCGGGGCCACCCGGAGCCAACCGGGGCCACCCGGAGCCACCCCGCGCCACCCGGGGTCACCCAGAGCCACCGGGGTCACCCAGAGCCACCGGGGCCACCCGGGGCCACCCAGAGCCACCCGGAGCCACCCAGAGCCAACCGGGGCCACCCAGAGCCACCCAGAGCCACCCGGGGCCACCCGGAGACACTCGGGGCCACCCGGAGCCACCGGGGCCACCCCGCGCCACCCGCCCGGGGCCACCCCGCGCCACCCGGGGCCACCGGAGCCACCCGGGGCCACCCAGAGCCACCCGGGGTCACCCGGGGCCACCCAGAGCCACCCGGGGCCACCCGGAGCCACCCGGGGCCACCCCGCGCCACCCTCCCGGGGCTGGCCGCGCTCCCTCCATGAATATTCAGCCCGGCCCGGCCCGGCCCCGCTGTTTGCTCCGGCGGGAGGGGTTTGGGAGCCGCGTTCACCTTGACGGGAACACCGGGACAGCCGCAGGTGAGCGGCACCTGCCCGCGCTGCCCCCCGGGACACCCCTGGGACACCCCTGGGACACAGCCGGGACACCCCGGGACACCTCGGGACACTCTTGGACACCCTCGGGACATCCCGGGACACCACCGGGACACCCCCGAGACCCCCCCGGGACACCCCCAGGACACCTCGAGACACCCCTGGGACACTCTCCCGGGACACCCTGGGGACATCCTCGGACACCCCCGAGACCCCCCCGGACACCTCGGGACACCCCGGGACACCCTCGGGACATCTCTGGACACCCCTGGGACACCCCCAGACGTCCCCAGGACACCCCCGGGACATCCTCGGGACCCCCGGAACACCTCGGGACATCCTCGAGACACCCCCAGGACACCCCCGGGACACCCTCGGGACCCCCCGGACCCCCGGACGCGGCAGGAGCAGGTACCGGGATGAGGTGTCCGTGCTGGGGATGGCACGTGGGGACCCCGGGGGACACTCTGGGGACACAACCAGGGGTGTGGGGACCCCGGGGGACACTCTGGGGACACGGCCGGGGGTGTGGGGACCTCGGGGGACACTCTGGGGACACAACCAGGGGTGTGGGGACCCTGGGGGACACTTTGGGGACACGGCCCGGCCGGTCCCACCTGTCCGTGGCACGTTGGGGACACACGTGCCACCAGCCGCGGTCCCCGTGTCGTTGTCCCCACGCCCCAGAGGGAAAAGGGGATTTTTTATCCCCCCCCCGCCCCAAAGGTGACATCGGGGAGGGGTCGCTGGTGGCTGAGCGCCCACGGGGACACGGGTGGGGACAGGGATGGGGACACGGACCCGGGAACGCCACCGAGCCCCGGGAATTCCGGGATGGGCCCCGGGAATTCCGGGATGGGCCCCGGGAATCCCCTCCGTGCCCGCGGCTCGGGAGCCGCCTTGCCTCGGTTCCTGCCCCGGGGCCACGCTGCGCTCCCGAGCATTCCCGGGTTTCCAGGGCATTCCCAGAGCATTCCTGGAACATTCCCGGAGCATTCCCGGAGCATTCCCAGAGCATTCCCGGAGCATTCCCGGCTCCCCGGAGCACTCCCGGAGCATTCCCGGAGCATTCCCGGAGCATTCCCGGCTCCCCGGAGCACTCCCGGATCACTCCCGGAGCACTCCCGGAGCATTCCCGGCTCCCCGGAGCACTCCGGATCACTCCCGGAGCATTCCCGGAGCACTCCCGGAGCATTCCCGGCTCTCCCCGGAGCATTCCCGGGTTTCCGGAGCACTCCCGGAGCACTCCCGGAGCACTCCCGGATCACTCCCGGAGCACTCCCGGAGCATTCCCGGAGCATTCCCAGAGCATTCCCGGAGCATTCCCGGCTCCCCGGAGCACTCCCGGAGCATTCCCGGAGCATTCCCGGAGCATTCCCGGCTCCCCGGAGCACTCCCGGATCACTCCCGGAGCACTCCCGGAGCATTCCCGGCTCCCCGGAGCACTCCCGGATCACTCCCGGAGCATTCCCGGAGCATTCCCGGCTCCCCGGAGCACTCCCGGATCATCCCGGAGCATTCCCGGAGCATTCCCGGAGCATTCCCAGAGCATTCCCGGAGCATTCCCGGCTCCCCGGAGCACTCCCGGAGCATTCCCGGAGCATTCCCGGAGCATTCCCGGCTCCCCGGAGCACTCCCGGATCACTCCCGGAGCACTCCCGGAGCATTCCCGGCTCCCCGGAGCACTCCCGGAGCACTCCCGGAGCATTCCCGGAGCACTCCCGGAGCATTCCCGGCTCTCCCCGGAGCATTCCCGGGTTTCCGGAGCACTCCCGGAGCACTCCCGGAGCACTCCCGGATCACTCCCGGAGCATTCCCGGAGCACTCCCGGAGCATTCCCGGCTCCCCGGAGCACTCCCGGAGCACTCCCGGAGCATTCCCGGCTCTCCCCGGAGCATTCCCGGGTCTCCATCCCGGATCCCCCCCGGCCCCGCGGAGCCCGGGCTGCGGCAGGTGGGACCCCCCGGCCCCGCCCCGGTTCCGGTTCCTGTTCGCTCCCCGCGCTCCCTCCCCGTGGCTGATACGGGCAGCTCCAGCCGCCTCTTCCCGGTTTTTCTCGGAGGGAATTTGAATTCCAGGAGGGAATTAATCCGGGAATTCCAGGAGAGAATTCCAGGAGGGAATCAATTCCAGGAAGAAATTCCAGGGGGGATTTTGAACTCCAGGAAGGAATTAATTCCAAAGAGGGGATTCCAGGAGGGAATTTT
>JAJEOU010000832.1:87776-134686 GCA_021534815.1 Acrocephalus arundinaceus
GACGATGCACCGAGCGTCAATGCTTGTGTGCTTGCCACCTGCACCATCTTCTCTTCCCCGTGTCACCTGTGTCACCCCAGTGTCACCCTTGGTGTCCCCGGTATCACCCCCCGGTGTCCCCAGTGTCACCCTGATGTCCCCAGTGTCCCCGGTGTCACCTGGTGCAGGTGTCCCCAGTGTCACCCAGGCGTCCCCAGTGTCACCTGGTGCAGGTGTCCCCAGTGTCCCCAGTGTCATCTGGTCCAGGTGTCCCCAGTGTCCCCAATGTCCCCAGTGTCATCTGGTCCAGGTGTCCCAGTGTCCCCAATGTCCCCAGTGTCACCTGGTGCAGGTGTCCCCAGTGTCCCAATGTCCCCAGTGTCACCCGGTGCAGGTGTCTCCCCCCCCCAGTGTCCCCAGTGTCACCTGGTGCAGGTGGCCCAGTGTCCCCAGTGTCACCTGGTGCAGGTGGCCAAGCACACAGCATTGACCTCGGTGATGTCTGTCACCTGTGTCACCCCAGTGTCACCCCTTGGTGTCCCCGGTATCACCCCCCAGTGTCCCCAGTGTCACCCTGATGTCCCCAGTGTCCCCGGTGTCACCTGGTGCAGGTGTCCCCAGTGTCACCCAGGTGTCCCCAGTGTCACCTGGTGCAGGTGTCCCCAGTGCCACCCAGTGTCACCTGGTGCAGGTGTCCCCCCCCCCCCGGTGTCCCCAGTGTCACCTGGTGCAGGTGTCCCCAATGTCCCCAGTGTCACCTGGTGCAGGTGTCCCCAGTGCCACCCCAGTGTCCCCAGTGTCACCTGGTGCAGGTGTCCCCCCCAGTGTCCCCAGTGTCACCCGGTGCAGGTGTCCCCAGTGCCACCCCAGTGTCCCCAGTGTCACCTGGTGCAGGTGTCCCCCCCGGTGTCCCCAGTGTCACCTGGTGCAGGTGTCCCCAGTGCCACCCCAGTGTCCCCAGTGTCACCTGGTGCAGGTGGCCAGGCACATGGCGTTGACCTCGGTGATCTCGGGACACTCGAGCGCCTCCTGGAACCAGGCCCGGAACTGCTCCAGGGGGTCAAGGGACACCAGGTGACATTCCTCGAACGCCTGGGGACACCGGGACACTGTCAGGGAGGGGCTGGGGACACTGGGGACACTGTCAGAGGGATTTGGGGACACTGGGGACACTGTCAGGGAGGGGCTGGGGACACCGGGACACTGTCAGGGGGTTTGGGGACACCAGGTGACATTCCTCGAACGCCTGGGGACATGGGGACACTGTCAGAGAGGGTTTGGGGACACTGTCGGGGGGTTTGGGGACACCAGGTGACATTCCTCGAACGCCTGGGGACACCGGGACACTGTCAGAGAGGGTTTGGGGACAGTGTCGGGGGGTTTGGGGACACCAGGTGACATTCCTCAAACGTCTGGGGACACAGGGACATTGTCAGGGGGCTTTGGGGACATGTGGACACTGCCAGGGAGGGGTTGGGGACATGGGGACACTGTCAGGGGGTTTGAGGACACTGTCAGGGAGGGTTTGGGGACACCAGGTGACATTCCTCAAACGCCTGGGGACACGGGGACACTGTCAGAGGGATTTGGGGACATGGGGACACTGTCAGGGAGGGGCTGGGGACACCGGGACACTGTCAGGGGGTTTGGGGACACCAGGTGACATTCCTCGAATGCCTGGGGACATGGGGACACTGTCAGGGGGGTTTGGGGACACTCAGGTGGCTTTGGGGACACTGTCAGGGAGGTCTGGGGACACTGTCAGGGGTGTTGGGGACACTTGGTGACAGTCCAGCTCTTGGGGACAGCCAGGGCGAGTCACCCCCAAGTCTTGGGGACAACTTATGGGGGTGACCTCCAGCCTTGGGGACAGCTTGGAGGGGCCACCCCAAGTCTTGGGGACAACCTGAGGGGGTCACCTCTGACCTTGGGGTCACCCCGAGCCTTGGGGACATCCTGGGGGTGTCCCCAGCCTTGGGGACAATCTCGGGGTGTCCTCGAGCCTTGGGGACATCCTGGGGGTGTCCCCCAACCTTGGGGACAGCCTGGGGGTGTCCCCCAACCTTGGGGACAGCCGGGGGGTGTCCCCGAGCCTTGGGGACAGTCTGGGGATGTCCCCCAACCTTGGGGACAGTCTGGGGGTGTCCCCCAACCTAGGGGACATCCTGGGGGTTTCCCCCAACCTTGGGGACATCCTGGGGGTGTCCCTCAGCCTTGGGGACAGTCTGGGGGTGTCCCAAAGCCTTGGGGACAGTCTGGGGGTGTCCCCCAACCTTGGGGACAGCTTGGGGGTGTCCCCCAGCCTTGGGGACAATCTGGGGGTGTCCTCGAGCCTTGGGGATATCCTGGGGGTGTCCCCGAACCTTGGGGACAGTCTGGGGGTGTCCCCGAGCCTTGGGGACAATCTGGGGGTGTCCCCCAGCCTTGGGGACAGTCTGGGGGTGTCCCCCAACCTTGGGGACATCTTGGGGGTGTCCCCCAGCCTTGGGGACAACGCTGCGGAGCGGCCGCGTGGGAGGTTCCCCTGCCTGGAGCAGGAATGGGGGCGGTTCCCGGGGCCTTGGGGACACGCCGGGAACTCCCCGCGGTGCCAGCACCCCCGGGTGTCCCCGCTGTCCCCCGCTGTCCCCGCTGTCCCCGTGTCCCCACCTCGGTGTCCCCCCGGTAGCTCTTGCGCAGATCCCCCAGCTCCATGGCGGCCTGACCACGCCCCCTCCGCGCACGGGGAGTGGCTAAACGCGGCCACGCCTCCTCATCGCTGACCAATAGGAAACGGCGCAGCGGGAAGAGCTGGCAGCCCATTGGTGGACGGGGAGGGGGCGTGGTATAAAGACCCGGAAGTGGTGTTAGGGTTTAAAGGGTGTATGGGGGGGGTCTTAAAGGGGCAGCGACCTCGGGAGGGGACACGGGGACATCGGGGACATCGGGGACAAGGTGGGGACAACAGGGACAGCTGAGCTGGGGCAGTGGGCATGGGGGGGGCGGGGATTGTGACAAGGGACACGGGTTTGGGGACAGCGGGGACAGAGAAAATGGGGATGGGATACTTGGGATGCTGTGACAAGGGACAGGGAGATGTGGGGACAGGGATTTGGGGACAGTGGGGACAGGGAAGTTGGGATGGGACATTCATTTTGGGATGCTGTGACATGGGACGAGATTTGGGGACAGGGACTTGGGGACATTGGGGACAGGGAAGGTGTCAATGGGACATTTGGGACACTGTGACAAGGGACAGGGGTTTGGGGACACTGGGGACAGTGTCAGTGGGATATCTGGGCCAGGTGGTGACAAGGGACAGCGAGATGGTGGGGACAGGGGTTTGGGGACATTGGGAACAGAGAAATTGGGACTGGGACATTTGGGATGGGACATTTGGGACACTGTGACAAGGGACAGGGATTTGGGGACATTGGGGACAGGGAAGGGGGAATGGGACATTTGGGATGGGACATTTGGGACACTGTGACAAGGGACAGGGATTTGGGGACATTGGGGACAGGGAAGGTGGGAATGGGACATTTGGGATACTGTGACAAGGGACAGGGATTTGGGGACATTGGGGACAGGGAAGGTGGGAATGGGACATTTGGGATACTGTGACAAGGGACAGGGATTTGGGGACATTGGGGACAGGGAAGGTGGGAATGGGACATTTGGGATACTGTGACAAGGGACAGGGATTTGGGGACATTGGGGACAGATAAGATGGGGATGGGATATTTGGGATGCTGTGACAAGGGACAGGGATTTGGGGACAGGGATTTGGGGACATTGGGGACAGAGAAATTGGGAATGGGACATTTGGGATGGGACATTTGGGATGCTGTGACAAGGGACACGGAGATGGCAGGACAGGGATTTGGGGACATTGGGGACAGAGAACATGGGGATGAGGTATTTGGGATGGGACATCTGGGACACTGTGACAAGGGACAGCAAGATGGCAGGACAGGGATTTGGGGACACTGGGCACGAGGAACGTGGGGATGGGACATTTGGGGACATTGGTGACAGGAAGGTGTGGATGGGACATTTGGGATGCTGTGACAAGGGACAGGGACATGGCAGGACCGGGATTTGGGGACAGCAGGGACAGAGAAAATGGAGATGAGATATTTGGGATGGGACATTTGGGATGCTGGGACAAGGGACAGGGATTTGGGGACACTGGGGACAGTGTCAGTGGGATATTTGGGCCAGGTGGTGACAAGGGACAGGGAAATGGTGGGGACAGGGGTTTGGGGACATTAGGGACAGGGGAGTGGGGATGGGACACTTGGGACGCTGTGACAAGGGACAGGGACATGGCAGGACAGGGATTTGGGGACACTGGGGACAGGAAAATTGGGAATGGGACATTTGGGATGGGACATTTGGGATGGGACATTTGGGACACTGTGACAAGGGACAGGGATTTGGGGACATTGGGGACAGGGAAGGTGGGAATGGGACATTTGGGACGCTGTGACAAGGGACAGGAACATGGCAGGACAGGGATTTGGGGACATTGGGGACAGGAAAGTTGGGATGGGATATTTGAGATGGGACATTTGGGATGCTGTGACACGGGACAGGGGTTTGGGGACAGGGATTTGGGGACATTGGGGACAGGAAAGTTGGGATGGGATATTTGAGATGGGACATTTGGGATGCTGTGACACGGGACAGGGGTTTGGGGACAGGGATTTGGGGACATTGGGGACAGGAAAGTTGGGAGATTTAGGATGGGACATTTGGGACACTGTGACATGGGACAGGGATTTGGGGACAGGGATTTGGGGACAGGGATTTGGGGACACTCCCGACCCAGCAGCTCACAGCACTGGGGGAGCAGAACCAGCAGCAACAGAGCAGCAAAAATTTCCTGCAAATAATTCAGATTTCCTGTAAATAATTCAAATTTCCTGTGAATAATTCAAATTTCCTGCAAATAATTCAAATTTCCTGCAAAGAATTCAAATTTTCATGCAAATAACTCAAATTCCCTGTAAATAATTCAAATTTCCTGCCAATAATTCAAATTTCCTGCCAATAATCCAAATTTCTTGTGAATAATTCAAATTCCCTGCACATAATTCAAATTTCCCATAAATAATTCAAATTTCCTTCAAATAACTCAAATTTCCTGCAAACCCCGCAAAATTTCCTGCAAATAATTCAAATTTCCAGCGATTAATTCAAATTTCTTGCAAATAAATCAAATTTTCATGCAAAGAATTCAAATTCCATTGATTTTTTTGGCCATTCCCATCCACCAATCCCATTTTTCCACCTCCACATCCACGAGATTCCCCAGGAAAAAAAAAGATTGGAAATTAAAATTATAAAATTAATAAAATTAATAAAATTAATAATAAAAAGGGAGCCCGGATTTGCCTCTGGTGATTTAAATTTAAATTTATTTAGCAAGGAAAAGCATCACATAATCCAGGGGCACAACAACTAAAAAATAAATCGGATTTTTTTTTATTTTTTGGGTTTTTTTGTTTAATTTAAAAGCTCCAAAGCAATATAATCTATGATACAATGTACACTGTACACGAGGGGGGATTCACACAAAGGGAAGGGAAAAAAGGGAAATAATAAAAAATATTTGGGGGAAAGTGTGGAAATTACAACAGGAGAAAGCCTAAAAAACAAAACAAAAAAAAAAGGGAAAAAATTCGAAATTAAACAAAAAAATAAACACAAAAAATTTGAAATAAAATAAAAAATAAAGACAAAAAAAATCGAAATAAAACAAAAAAAAGACAAAAAAATCAAAAGAAAAGAAAAAAAACCAAAGACAAAAAATTCGAAATAAAACAAAAAAATAAACACAAAAATTCAAAATAAAACAAAAAAACCCCACAAAACCAAAAGAAAACAAAAAAACAAACACAAAAAATCAAAAGAAAACAAAAAAAGACAAAAAAATTTGAAATAAAATAAAAAAATAAAGACAAAAAAAATCGAAATAAAATTAAAAAAAACAAAGATAAAAAAAATTGAAATAAAACAAAAAACAAACACAACAAAATCCAAAATAAAAAAAATAAAGACAAAAAATTCAAAATAAAACAAAAAACAAACACAAAAAAATCCGAAATAAAATAAAAAAGACACCAAAAAATTCAAAATAAAACAAAAAACAAACACAAAAAATTCAAAATAAAAAAAATAAACACAAAAAATTCGAAATAAAACAAAAAAAGACAAAAAAATTCAAAATAAAGAAATAAACACAAAAAATCAAACTCAAATAAACAAATGGAAACAAAAAATTTAAAAAAAAGGGAAAATTCCAATGTTGCTCTGAAATAAAAATTGGGAGAGAGGAATTTGCCAAGAAGGGGAGAAAAAAAATCGAATTTTGGGAGAAAAATAAGAAAACCAAACTCAAATAAAGAAATAAAAATTGGGAGAGAGGAATTGGCCAAGAGGTGGAGAAAAAATTTGAATTTTGGGAGAAAAATAAAAAAAGAAAACAAAAAAATCAAACTCAAATAAACAAATAAAAACACAAAAAAAGGGAAAAAATTCCAATGTTGCTCTGAAATAAAAATTGGGAGAGAGGAATTGGGTGTGAGGGGGAGAAAAAAAATTGAATTTTGGGAGAAAAATAAAAAACCAAACTCAAATAAAGAAATAAAAATTGGGAGAGAGGAATTGGCCAAGAGGGGGAGAAAAAATTGAATTTTGAGAGAAAAATAAAAAGAATAAAACAAAAAAATCAAACTCAAATAAACAAATAAAAACACCAAAAAAAAGGGAAAAATTCCAATGTTGCTCTGAAATAAAAATTGGGAGAGGAATTGGTTGTGAAGGGGAGAAAAAAAATTGAATTTTGGGAGAAAAATAAAAAAACCAAACTCAAATAAAGAAATAAAAATTGGGAGAGAGGAATTGGCCAAGAAGGGGAGAAAAAATTGAATTTTGGGAGAAAAATAAAAAGAATAAAACAAAAAAATCAAACTCAAATAAACAAATAAAAACACAAAAAAGGGAAAAAATTCCAATGTTGCTCTGAAATAAAAATTGGGAAAGAGGAATTGGGTGTGAGGGGAAGAAAAAAAATTGAATTTTGGGAGAAAAATAAAAAAACCAAACTCAAATAAAGAAATAAAAATTGGGAGAGAGGAATTGGCCAAGAAGGGGAGAAAAAATTGAATTTTGGGAGAAAAATAAAAAGAATAAAACAAAAAAATCAAACTCAAATAAACAAATAAAAACACAAAAAAAAAAAGAGGAAAAAAAAAACAAAAAAAAGGAAAAAAAGTCAATAAAAATCAGGAGAAAGGAAAAAAAATTGAATTTTTTAGGACAGAAATCCAGGGAATTAAATAGAATAAAAAACCACTCATGATCCACAGGGATCTGGAAAACACAAGGGGAGTGTAAGGCAACGATCTCCTAGAAAAAAAGGGAATTTTTTTGTTTTTGTTTTTCATTTCCAAAGGGGGGGATCAATAGATTTATTTATAATTATTTATAGACTTTAAATATAAAGTAGGAATGTGCTGTGGAGCCTCTCCCTGCCCGGCTCCTACCCCAAAAATTGGGAATTCTTGAGTTTATGGGGTTTTCATCCCGGTTTTTTTTTTTTTTTTTGGGATGTCCTTTTTTGTTTTTTTGGGATTTTTTTTAGGGTTTTTTTTTTAAAGGTTTCTCCTACAAGTTCTTGGTGACCAGGTGGGTTTTGTAGTGCTTGGTCAGGTGGTCGGAGCGCATGAAACGTTTCTGGCACTGAGCGCACTCGAAGCGTTTGTCACCTGGAAAAGGACAGAGGGGACAATCAGGGGTGGCACTTGTGGGGTTTGGGATGGTCCTGGTGGCACCACAAAGTGTCAGGGAGGTCCTGGAAGGGAGGTGGTGATACCTGCACAGGGTTAAGTGTCCTCATCTCCTTCCTGTGACAGCTCTGGCAGCAGAGACCCCATAAAATCATCCAGGATCCCATAAAATCATCCAGGACCCCACAAAATCATCCAGGACCCCATAAAATCTTCCAGGACCCCAAGGTGGTGGTGACAAACCCAGGATGTGTCCCCTTGATGTCCCCATCCCCTTCCCGTGACAGCCCTGGCACCAGAGACCCCATAAAATCTTCCAGGACCCCATAAAATCTTCCAGGATCCCAAGGTGGTGGTGGCAACCCCAAGAAATGTCCCCTTGATGTCCCCATCCCCACCCCATGATACCTTTGTCACTGGGACAGCCCAAAAGCCAGAGAGACCCCATAAAATCTTCCAGGACCCCATAAAATCATCCAGGACCCCATAAAATCATCCAGGACCCCAAGGTGGTGGTGACACCCCCAGGATGTGTCCCCTTGATGTCCCCATCTCCTTCCCGTGACAGCTCTGGCAGCAGAGACCCCATAAAATCTTCCAGGATCTCATAAAATCATCCAGGACCCCATAAAATCATCCAGGACCCCATAAAATCTTCCAGGATCCCATAAAATCATCCAGGACCCCAAGGTGGTGGTGGCAACCCCAAGAAATGTCCCCTTGATGTCCCCATCCCCTTCCCGTGACAGCTCTGGCAGCAGAGACCCCATAAAATCTTCCAGGACCCCATAAAATCATCCAGGACCCCAAGGTGGTGGTGGCAACCCCAGGAAATGTCCCCTTGATGTCCCCATCCCCACCCCATGATACCTTTGTCACTGGGACAGCCCAAAAGCCACAGAGACCCCATAAAATCTTCCAGGACCCCATAAAATCATCCAGGACCCCAAGGTGGTGGTGACACCCCCAGGATGTGTCCCCTTGATGTCCCCATCTCCTTCCCGTGACAGCTCTGGCACCAGAGACCCCATAAAATCATCCAGGACCCCATAAAATCTTCCAGGACCCCAAGGTGGTGGTGGCAACCCCAAGAAATGTCCCCTTGATGTCCCCATCCCCATCCCATGACACCTTTGGGCATTGGGAAAGCCCAAAAGCCACAGAGACCCCATAAAATCTTCCAGGACCCCATAAAATCTTCCAGGACCCCATAAAATCTTCCAGGATCTCAAGGTGGTGGTGGCACCCCCAGGAAATGTCCCCTTGATGTCCCCATCTCGTGACCTTTGTCACTGGAGCAGCAGAGACCCCATAACATCATCCAGGACCTCAAGGTGGTGGTGGCACCCCCAGGAAATGTCCCCTTGATGTCCCCATCCCATGATCTCTGTCACTGGAGTCCTCCAGTGTCCCCAAGAACCCAGGGAGAACCTGCCCAGGATCATCCCAGGGCTCCCCTGTGGCTCCCAAGGTGGTGGTGGCACCCCCAGGACGTGTCCCCATCCCCTTCGCGTGATAGCTCTGGCAGCAGAGACCCCATAAAATCTTCCAGGATCCCAAGGTGGTGGTGACAACCCCAGGACATGTCCCCTTGATGTCCCTATCCCATGATCTCTGTCACTGGGACAACCCCAAAGCAGCAGAGACCCCACAAAATCTTGCAAGAACCCAGGGAGAACCCACCCAGGATCATCCCAGGCTCCCCTATGGTTCTCAAGGTGGTGGTGACAACCCCAGGAAATGTCCCCATTAACCGCCCTCATCTCCTTCCTGTGACAGCTCTGGCAGCAGAGACCCCATAAAATCATCCAGGATCCCGAGGTGGTGGTGACAACCCCAGGACGTGTCCCCTTGATGTCCCCATCCCCTTCCCGTGACAGCTCTGGCAGCAGAGACCCCATAAAATCATCCAGGATCCCGAGGTGGTGGTGACAACCCCAGGACGTGTCCCCTTGATGTCCCCATCCCCTTCGCGTGACAGCTCTGGCAGCAGAGACCCCATAAAATCATCCAGGATCCCAAGGTGGCGGTGGCACCCCCAGGATGTGTCCCCGTGATGTTCCCACCCCTTCCCTGTGTCCAGGGCAGGTTGGGGTGGGATTTGGGGCTGGTTCCTTGGGAATGGGGACCCTGCAGGGATACCCCAGACCCATTTGGGTGCTCTGCCCTGGGAATGGGGACACTCCTGGCATACCCCAGACCCATTTGGGTGCTCTGCCCTGGGAATGAGGACCCTGCAGGGATACCCCAGACCCATTTGGGGTCCTTGTCCTGGGAATGGGGACCCTGCAGGGATACCCCAGACCCATTTAGGAGCCCTGCCCAGGGAATGGGGACACTCCTGGCATACCCCAGACCCATTTGGGTGCTCTGCCCTGGGAATGAGGGATATCCTGGGATACCCCAGACCCATTTGGGTGCTCTGCCCAGGGAACAGGGAGACTCCTGGCATACCCCAGACCCATTTAGGAGCCCTGCCCAGGGAATGACTGACACCCTGACATATCCCAGACCCATTTGGGTGCTCTGCCCTGGGAATGGGGACACTCCTGGCATACCCCAGACCCATTTAGGAGCCCCGCCCACGGAATGACTGACACCCTGGCATACCAGACCCATCTGAGGGCTCTGCCCAGGGATCAGGGACCCTGCTGGGATACCCCAGACCCGTCTAGGGGCTCTGCCCTGGGAATGAGTGATACCCTGGCATACCCCAGACCCATTTGGGTGCCCTGCCCTGGGAATGACTGACACCCGAGCATACCCCAGACCCATTTAGGAGCTCTACCCTGGGAATGGGGACACTCCTGGCATACCCCAGACCCACTTGAATGCTCTGCCCAGGGAATGACTGACACCCTGGCATACCCCAGACCCATCTGGGGGCTCTACCCTGGGAACGGAGACCCTGCAGGGATACCCCAGACCCATTTAGAGTCCCTACCCAGGGAATGGGGACACTCCTGGCATACCCCAGACCCATTTAGTGTCCCTACCCAGGGAATGACTGACACCCTGACATACCCCAGACCCATTTAGGAGCTCTGCCCAGGGAATGGGGACACTCCTGGCATACCCCAGACCCATTTAGGAGCCCCGCCCACGGAATGACTGACACCCTGGCATACCAGACCCATCTGAGGGCTCTGCCCAGGGATCAGGGACCCTGCTGGGATACCCCAGACCCGTCTAGGGGCTCTGCCCTGGGAATGACTGATACCCTGGCATACCCCAGACCCTTTTGGGTGCCCTGCCCAGGGAATGACTGACACCCGAGCATACCCCAGACCCATTTAGGAGCTCTACCCTGGGAATGGGGACACTCCTGGCATACCCCAGACCCATTTGGGGGCTCTACCCTGGGAACGGAGACCCTGCAGGGATACCCCAGACCCATTTGGGTGCCCTACCCTGGGAACAAGGACACTCCAGGCATATCCCAGACCCATTTGGGTGCCCTGCCCAGGGAATGGGGACACTCCTGGCATACCCCAGACCCATTTAGTGTCCCTGCCCAGGGAATGACTGACACCCCAGCATACCCCAGACCCATTTGGGGGCTCTACCCTGGGAACGGAGACCCTGCAGGGATACCCCAGACCCATTTAGAGTCCCTACCCAGGGAATGGGGACACTCCTGGCATACCCCAGACCCATCTGGGGGCTCTACCCTGGGAACGGAGACCCTGCTGGGATACCCCAGACCCATCTAGGGGCTCTGCCCTGGGAATGACTGACACCCCGCCATACCCCAGACCCTTTTGGGTGCCCTGCCCAGGGAATGACTGATACCCCAGCATACCCCAGACCCATTTGGGTGCCCTGCCCTGGGAATGACTGACACCCCAGCATACCCCAGACCCATTTAGGATCCCTGCCCTGGGAATGACTGACACCCCAGCATACCCCAGACCCATTTGGGTGCCCTACCCTGGGAATCACTGACACCCTGGCATACCCCAGACCCATTTAGGAGCCCTGCCCTGGGAATGACTGACACCCCAGCATACCCCAGACCCATTTAGGAGCCCTGCCCAGGGAATGACTGACATCCCGCCATACCCCAGCCCCTTTGGGCCCCGCCCAGGGGCTCTGCAGACCTGTGTGCGTGCGGGCGTGCCGCTGCAGCTCGTCGGAGCGCGTGAAGCGCTTGCCGCAGAACACCCAGTTGCAGACGAAGGGGCGCTCGCCCGTGTGCAGCCGCACGTGCGCCCGCAGCAGCGACGTCTTGCGGAACGTCCGGCCGCACTCGGGGATGTGGCAGATGTGCTTCTTCTTCCCGGGATCGCCCGGCCTGCCGGGGGGGAAAGGAAAGGAGGGGTGAGCCGGGGAGGGGCGGATCCGGAGGGAGGAGCTGCCCCGAGTTATTCCGGGAGAGGTGGATCCGGAGGGATAAACCTCTCCGGGAGAGGCGGATCCGGAGGAATGAACTGCTCCGGGAGAGGCGGATCCAAGCAGGATAAACCTCTCCGGGATAGGCGGATCCGGAGGGAGGAGCAGCTTCGGTTTAGCCCGGGAGAGGCGGATCCGGAGGGAGGAGCCGCCCCGAGTTATTCCGGGAGAGGCGGATCCGGAGGGATGAACCGCTCTGGGTTATCCCGGGAGAGGCGGATCCGGAGGGAGGAGCCGCCCCGAGTTATTCCGGGAGAGGCGGATCCGGAGGGATAAACCTCTCCGAGAGAGGTGGATCCGGAGGAATGAAACGCTCCGGGAGAGGCGGATCCAAGCAGGATAAACCTCTCCGGGATAGGCGGATCCGGAGGGAGGAGCCGCTCTGGGTTAGCCCGGGAGAGGCGGATCAGGAGGGAGGAGCAGCTGTGGGTTAGCCCGGGAGAGGCGGATCCGGAGGGAGGAGCCGCTCTGGGTTAGCCCGGGAGAGGCGGATCCGGAGGGAGGAGCCGCTCTGGGTTAGCCCGGGAGAGGCGGATCTGGAGGGAGGAGCCGCTCCTGGGAGAGGCGGATCCGGAGGGATGAGCCGTTCTGGGTTATCCCGGGAGAGGCGGATCCGGAGGGAGGAGCAGCTTCGGTTTAGCCCGGGAGAGGCGGATCCGGAGGCATGAGCCGTTCTGGGTTATCCCGGGAGAGGCGGATCCGGAGGGAGGAGCAGCTTCGGTTTAGCCCGGGAGAGGTGGATCCGGAGGGATGAGCCGCTCTGGGTTATCCCGGGAGAGGCGGATCCGGAGGGAGGAGCAGCTTCGGTTTAGCCCGGGAGAGGCGGATCCGGAGGGAGGAGCCGCTCTGGGTTATCCCGGGAGAGGCGGATCCGGAGGGAGGAGCAGCTGTGGGTTAGCCCGAGAGAGGCGGATCCAGAGGGATGAACCGTTCTGAGTTATTCCGGGAGAGGCAGATCCAGAGAGAGGAGCCACTCCCGGGACAGGCGGATCCGGAGGGGATAAACCTCTCCGGGAGAGGCGGATCCGGAGGGAGGAGCCGCTCCTGGGAGAGGCGGATCCGGAGGGATGAACCGCTCCGGGTTAACCCGGGAGAGGCGGATCTGGCGGGAGGAGCCGCTCCGAGTTATTCCAGGAGAGGCAGATCCAGAGGGATGAACCGCTCCGGGAGAGGCGGATCCAAGCGGGATGAGCCGCTCCGGGATAGCCCGGGAGAGGCGGATCTAGAGGGATGGGTGGATCCAGAGGGATGAGCCGCTCTCGGGAGAGGCGGATCCAGCGGGATGGGCAGATCCAAGCGGGATGAACCGCTCTGAGTTATCCCGAGAGTCGGATCCAGAGTGATGAACCTCTCTGGGAGGGGTGGATCCAAGTGGGACGAGCCGCTCCAAATTAGCCTGGGAGAGGCAGATTCAAGCAGGATGAGCTTCTCTGGGAGAAGCAGATCCAAGTGGGATGAGCCTCTCTGGGAGAGGCAGATCCAAGTGGGATGAACCACTCCAAATTAGCCCAGGAGAAGCAAATCCAAGTGGGATGAACCTCTCCAAATTAGCCCGGGAGAGGCAGATCCAAGTGGGATGAACCACTCCAAATTAGCCCGGGAGAGGCGGATCCAGCAGGATGGGTGGATCCAAGCAGGATGAGCTGCTCTGAGTTATTCCAGGAGAAGCAGATACAGAAGGATAATCCACTCTAAATTAGCCCAGGAGAGGTGAATCCAAGCAGGATGAACCTCTCTGGGAGAAGCAGATCCAAGTGGGATGAACCACTCCAAATTAGCCCAGGAGAGGCAGATCCAGAGGGATGAACCACTCCAAATTGGCCTGGGAGAAGCAGATCCAAGCAGGATGAGCTTCTCTGGGAGAAGCAGATCCAAGTGGGATGAACTCCTCCGAGTTATTCCAAGGGAAGCAGATCCAAGTGGGATGAGCCTCTCTGGAAGAGGCAGATCCAGAGGGATGAGCCTCTCTGGGAGAAGCAGATCCAAGTGGGATGAGCTTCTCTGGGAGAAGCAGATCCAAGTGGGATGAGCCTCTCTGGGAGAGGCAGATCCAGAGGGATAAACAACTCTGGGTTATTCCAGGCGAGGCAGATCCAAGCAGGATGAGCCTCTCTGGAAGAAGCGGATCCAAGTGGGAAAAACCACTCCAAATTAGCTCGGGAGAGGTGGATCCAGAGGGATGAACCGCTCTGAGTCAGTCCAGGAGAAGCAGATCCAAGTGGGATGAGCCTCTCTGGGAGAGGCAGATCCAAGTGGGATGAACTCCTCCGAGTTATTCCAAGAGAAGCAGATCCAGAGGGATGAGCCTCTCTGGGAGAGGCAGATCCAAGTGGGATGAGCCTCTCTGGGAGAGGCAGATCCAAGTGGGATGAACCACTCTGAGTTAGCCCAGGAGAAGCAAATCCAAGTGGGATGAACTGCTCTGTGTTAGCCCGGGAGAGGCAGATCCAAGTGGGATGAGCTGCTCTGGGAGAAGCAGATCCAAGTGGGATGAGCCATGAGCCTCTCTGGGAGAAGCAGATCCAAGTGGGATGAACCACTCTGAGTTATCCTGGGAGAGGCAGATCCAAGTGGGATGAGCCTCTCTGGGAGAAGCAGATCCAAGTGGGATGAACCACTCCAAATTAGCCCAGGAGAAGCAGATCCAAGTGGGATGAGCTTCTCTGGGAGAAGCAGATCCAAGTGGGATGAGCCTCTCTGGGAGAGGCAGATCCAGAGGGATAAACAACTCTGGGTTATTCCAGGCGAGGCAGATCCAAGCAGGAGGAGCCTCTCTGGAAGAAGCAGATCCAAGTGGGATGAACCACTCCAAATTAGCCCGGGAGAGGCGGATCCAGCGGGATGGGCGGATCCAAGCAGGATGAGCTGCTCTGAGTTATTCCAGGAGAGGCAGATCCAAGTGGGATGAACCACTCTGAGTTAGCCTGGGAGAGGCAGATCCAAGTGGGATGAACTCCTCCGAGTTATTCCAAGAGAAGCAGATCCAAGTGGGATGAGCCTCTCTGGGAGAGGCAGATCCAAGTGGGATGAGCTTCTCTGGGAGAAGCAGATCCAAGTGGGATGAACCACTCTGTGTTAGCCCAGGAGAAGCAAATCCAAGTGGGATGAACCGCTCTGTGTTAGCCCGGGAGAGGCAGATCTAAGTGGGATGAACCACTCTGAGTTATCCTGGGAGAGGCAGATCCAAGTGGGATGAACTCCTCCGAGTTATTCCAAGAGAAGCAGATCCAAGTGGGATGAGCTTCTCTGGGAGAAGCAGATCCAAGTGGGATGAGCCTCTCTGGGAGAAGCAGATCCAAGTGGGATGAGCCTCTCTGGGAGATGCAGATCCAAGTGGGATGAGCCTCTCTGGAAGAGGCAGATCCAAGTGGGATGAGCTGCTCTGAGTTATCCCCGGAGAGGCGGACCCAAGCAGGACAAGCCCTCCCCACTCCCTGCACTCACCTCTTGTCCCCATCCTTGCAGTTGGGACAGGTGCAGGCCATCCTCCTCCTCTTCTCTCCGGGCTGGATGTCCCCGGACAGCGCCTGCTCCATCTGCAGCTGGATCTGCGTGGGGCTCAGCCCGCTGATGGTCACGTTGTTACCAGACACGTTCTGCACCGTCAGCTGCTGCTGGCCTGGGGGAAAAAAAGGGAAAAAAGGTCAGTCAGGATTTATCCATGCTCCTCCCAGCATGGAATATCCTAAATTTATCCCTTCCTCAGCCCAGCATGCAGCACAGCCCTTTGTTTGCCACGCGCCGCTCCCGGTAAGTCCCTTTTTTCTGAATATACTGTGCGGTTTTTCAAAGTTTTCAAAAAAAGTTTTTTGGGTTTTTTTTTTTTATCCGACCCTTTTTATAAGGAGGGTGGGGTGGGGAGAGAAAAAAAGGCTCGAAGAAAGGGAAAAAAAAAAAGAAACTTTGAAAAAACGTGCAATATATTGAGCAAAAAAACGGGACTTACCCCCGGCAGGGCCTAAGGGCCGCTCCAGGCTCGGGCGTCCCTGGCAGCCGTGACAGGGGCTGGAAAGAAGAAGATGGGGTCAGCATCAGCAAGCGGGGTTGGGATTGGGATTGCTGCTCTCAGGGCAGCAGCAGCAGCAGGAGGAGGAGGAGGAGGAGGAGGAGGAGGAGGAGGAGGAGGAAGGGAAGAACAAAGGGGATTTGGCAGCGGAGGAGCAGAGGCAGTGCAGGCAGAGCGAGGAGGGATCTGGGGAAGTGCCAAGCTGAGGGATGGGAGGAGGAGGAGGAGGAGGTGGGAATGTGGTTGTGCCCTCATCACACCCATGGGCAGCAGGTCCTACCAGTCCCCTCCATTAATTGGGATCTCTTAATTAAATCTCTAATTGGGATCTCCCTTTCCCACAAAAACCAATCGGGGGAACCGGGCTGGGATTTCTGCTGACGCCCGGTGAGGAGGAGGAGATTCCAAATCTGGGATTTCCCAGTGCAGCAGGTCTGGCTGGCTCAGGAGGGAGATAAAAAACTCCCCACAGACACAGCTCCCTGCCCTCGGCTCCTCGGGAAGGGTTTGGCCATGGATTAGGGATGGGGTGGCCACAGGGACGTGACAGTCCCGGGATTGGAGCACCGGGGCTGAGTTTGGCTGGTTTGGGGTTTAGGAAGAGCCCTGAAGTGAGGGGTTCAGTCCTTGGAATGGTGATCCCGGAGGGATCTGATCTGATCTGATCCAGGGAGGATTCCATTCCACATTCCCATCCACAGCGAGCTGCTCACTGTCTCAGCAGCACAAGGGACCTGATCTGATCTAATCCAGGGATGATTCCATTCCACATTCCCATCCTCAAGAAGCTCAGGGAGCTGCCCACTGTCCCTGTTCTCCCTCAGCAGCACGAGGGATCTGAGCTGATGGAATCTGAATCCAGGGACAATTCCATTGCACATTCCCATCCTCAGGGAACTGCTCACTGTCTCAGCAGCACAAGGGATCTGATCTGATGGAATCTGAATCCAGGGACAATTCCATTGCACATTCCCATCCTCAGGGAACTGCTCACTGTCTCAGCAGCACAAGGGATCTGAGCTGATGGAATCTGAATCCAGGGACAATTCCATTGCACATTCCCATCCTCAGGGAACTGCTCACTGTCTCAGCAGCACAAGGGATCTGATCTGATGGAATCTGAATCCAGGGACAATTCCATTGCACATTTCCATCCTTGGGAAGCTCAGGAAACTGCCCATGTCACAGCAGCATGAGGGATCTGATCTGATCCAGGGAGGATTCCATTTCACATTCCCATCCTCAGGGAACTGCTCACTGTCTCAGCAGCACAGGGATCTGATCTGATCTGATCCAAGGATGATTCCATTGCACATTTCCATCCTTGGGAAGCTCAGGGAACTGCCCACTGTCACAGCAGCACAAGGGATCCGATCTGATCTGATCTGACCTGACCTGATCCAGGGACAATTCCATTTCACATTCCCATCTTCAAGAAGCTCAGGGAGCTGCCCACTGTGTCAGGAGCATGAGAGATCTGATCTGATCCAGGGATGATTCCATTCCACATTCCCATCCTCAGGAAGCTCAAGGAGCTGCTCACTGTCACAGCAGCACAAGGGACCTGATCTGATCTGATCCAGCAACGATTCCATTCCAACTTCCCATCCTCAGGAAACTCAGTGAGCTGCTCACTGTCTTAATAGCACGAGGGACCTGATCTGATTTGATCTGATCTGATCCCGGGAGGATTCCATTCCACATTCCCATCCTTAGGAAGCTGCTCACTGTCTCAGCAGCACGAGGGATCTGATCTCATCCAATCCAGGGAGGATTCCATTGCACATTCCCTTCTTCAGGAAACTCAGTGAGCTGCTCACTATGTCAGGAGCATGAGAGATCTGATCTGATCCAAGGATGATTCCATTCCACATACCCATCCTAAGGAGGATCAGGGAGCTGCTCACTGTGTCAGGAGCACAAGGGATCTGATCTGACCTGATCTGATCCAGGGATGATTCCATTCCACATTCCCTTCCTCAGGAAACTCAGGGAGCTGCCCACTGCCTCAAGAGCACGAGGGATCTGATTTAATCTGGTCTGATCTGATCCAGGGATGATTCCATTGCACATTTCCATCCTTGGGAAACTCAGTGAGCTGCCCACTGTCTCAGCAGCACAAGGGATCTGACCTGATCTGATCCAAGGATGATTCCATTCCACATTCCCATCCTCAGGAAGCTGCCCACTGTCTTAGGAGCACAAGGGACCTGATCTGATCCAGGGATGATTCCATTGCACATTCCCATCCTCAGGAAACTCAGTGAGCTGCTCACTGTGTCAGCAGCATGAGGGATCTGATCCGATCAGGAGAGATGTGGACCTCATTCCACATTCCCATCCTTGGGAGGCTCAGGGAGCTGCTCACTGTCTCAGCAGCACAAGGGACCTGATCTGATGTGATCCAGGGACGATTCCAATGCACATTCCCTTCCTCAGGAAGCTCAGGGAGCTGCCCACTGTCTCAGAAGCATGAGGGATCTGATCTGATCCAAGGATGATTCCATTTCACACTCCCATCCTCAGAAAGCTGCTCCCTGTGTCAGGAGCACAAGGGACCTGATCTGATCCAGGGAGGATTCCATTCCACATTCCCATCCTCAGGAAACTCAGTGAGATGCCTATTGTCTCAGGAGCATGAGGGACATGATCTGATCTGATCCAGGGTCATTCCATCCTCAGGAAGCTCAGGGAGCTGCTCACTGTCTCAGCAGCACAAGGGACCTGATCTGATCTGATCCAGGGACGATTCCATTTCACATTCCCATCCTCAGGAAGCTGCCCACGGTCTTAGGAGCACAAGGGACCTGATCTGATCCAAGGATGATTCCATTCCACATTCCCATTCTCAAGAAGCTCAGAGAGCTGCTCACTGTCTCAGCAGCACGAGGGATCCAATCTGATCTGATCCAGGGAGGATTCCATTTCACATTCCCATCCTCAGGAAGCTCAGGGAGCTGCCCACTGCCTCAGGAGCACGAGGGATCTGATTTAATCTGGTCTGATCTGATCCAGGGAGGATTCCACTTCACATTGCCTTCCTCAAGAAGCTCAGAGAGCTGCTCACTGTCTCAGCAGCCCGAGGGATCTCATCTGATCCAGGGAGGATTTCATTGCACATTCCCATCTTTGGGACACTCAGGGAGCTGCCCACTGTCCCTGTGCCCCCTCAGCAACACGAGGGATCTGATTTAATCTAATCTGATCTGATCCAGGGATGATTCCATTCTGCATTCCCATCCTCAGGGAGCTGCTCACTGTCTCAGCAGTACGAGGGATCTGATTTGATCTGATGCACGGACAATTCCATTTCACATTCCCATTCTCAAGAAGCTCAGAGAACTGCCCACTGTGTCAGGAGCACAGGAATCTGATCTGATCCAGGGATGATTCCATTGCACATTCCCATCCTCAGGAAGCTCAGTGAGCTGCTCACTGTCTCAGCAGCACAAGGGATCCAATCTGATCTGATCCAGGGAGGATTCCATTCCACATTCCCATCCTCATGAAGCTCAGGGAGCTGCTCACTGTCTCAGCAGCACAAGGGATCTGATCTGATCCAAGGATGATTCCATTGCACACTCCCATCCTCAAGAAACTGCTCACTATCTTAGGAGCACAAGGGATCTGATCTGATTGGATTCAGGGAGGATTCCATTCTGCATTCTCATTCTCAGGAAGCTCAGAGAGCTGCTCACTGTGTCAGGAGCATGAGAGATCTGATCTGATCCAGGGACGATTCCATTCCACATTCCCATCTGCAAGAAGCTGCTCACTGTCTTAGGAGCACAAGGGATCCAATCTGATCTGATCCAGGGAAGATTCCATTGCACATTCCCATCCTCAGGAAGCTCAGTGAGCTGCTCACTGCCTCAGCAGCACGAGGGATCTGATCTGATCCAAGGATGATTCCATTGCACACTCCCATCCTCATGGAGCTGCTCACTGTCTTAGGAGCACAAGGGACCTGATCTGATCCAGGGAGGATTCCATTCTGCATTCTCATTCTCAGGAAACTCCTTGAGCTGCCCACTGTGTCAGCAGCACGAGGGACATGATCTGATCTGATCTGATCCAGGGTCATTCCATCCTCAGGAAGCTCAGAGAGCTGCTCACTGTCTCAGCAGCACAAGGGATCCAATCTGACCTGACGGAGGGAGGATTCCATTGCACATACCCATCCTCAGGAAGCTTAAGGAGCTGCTCACAGTCTCAAGAACACAAGGAATCTGATCTGGTCTGATCCAGGGACAATTCCATTCCACACTACCATCCTCAGGAAGCTGCTCACTGTCTCAGTAGCATGAGAGATCTGATCTGATCTGATCCAAGGACGATTCCATTGCACATTCCCTTCCTCAGGAAACTCAGAGAACTGCCCACTGTCACAGCAGCACAAGGGATCCAATCTGATCTGATCTGATTTGATTTAATCTCACCCATCCCCTCCTCAGAACACCCATACCCCCATTCCCACCTCCCCATCCCCACTCCCCCCATGTCCCCCATCCCACCCACCTGCCGAGTTGGTGATGGTGACGGGCACTCCCTGCACCTGCACCCCGTTGATGTTGATGGTTTGCACAGCCTGGGCAGCCGCCGCCAGCTGGGCAGCGTTGAGGCTCAGGATTCCCCCGGCCATTGCACATTCCCATCCTCAAGGACCTCAGTGAGCTGCCCACTGTCTTAGGAGCACAAGGGACCTGATCTGATCCAGGGACGATTCCATTTCACATTCCCTTCCTCAGGAACCTCAGTGAGCTGCCCACGTCTCAGCAGCACAAGGGATCTGATCTGATCTGATCCAGGGACGATTCCATTTTACATTCCCATCCTCAGGAAACTCAGGGAGCTGCTCACTGTCTCAGAAGCATAAGGGATCTGATCTGATCTGATCCAAGGATAATTCCATTGCACACTCCCATCCTCAAGAAACTGCTCACTATCTTAGGAGCACAAGGGATCTGATCTGATCCAGGGACGATTCCATTGCACATTCCCTTCCTCAAGAACCTCAGTGAGCTGCCCACGTCTCAGCAGCACGAGGGATCTGATGTGATCTGATCTGATCCAGGGACGATTCCATTCCACATTCCCATCCTCAGGAAACTCAGTGAGCTGCCCACTGTGTCAGGAGCACAGGGATCTGATCTGATCTGATCTGATCCAGGGATTATTCCATTTCACATTCCCATCCTCAGGAAGCTGCCCACTGTCTTAGGAGCACAAGGGACCTGATCTGATCCAGGGACGATTCCATTCCACATTCCCATCCTCAGGAAACTCAGTGAGCTGCTCACTGTGTCAGCAGCACAAGGGATCTGATCTGATCAGGAGAGATGTGGACCTCATTCCACATTCCCATCCTTGGGAGGCTCAGGGAGCTGCTCACTGTCTCAGCAGCATGAGGGATCTGATCTGATCCAAGGATGATTCCATTCCACATTCCCATCCTCAGGAAGCTGCCCACTGTCTTAGGAGCACAAGGGATCTGATCTGATCCAGGGACGATTCCATTTCACATTCCCTTCCTCAAGAAGCTCAGTGAGCTGCCCACGTCTGAGCAGCACGAGGGATCTGATCTGATCTGATCCAGGGACGATTCCATTTCACATTCCCATCCTCAGGAAACTCAGTGAGCTGCCCACTGTGTCAGGAGCACAGGGATCTGATCTGATCCAGGGACGATTCCATTCCACATTCCCATCTGCAAGAAGCTGCTCACTGTCTTAGGAGCACAAGAGATCTGATCTGATCCAAGGATGATTCCATTCCACATTCCCATCCTCAGAGAGCTGCTCACTGTCTTAGGAGCACAAGGGATCCGATCTGATCTGATCCAGGGATGATTCCACTGCACATTCCCATCGTCACGAAGCTCAGGAAGCTGCCCACTGTGTTAGCAGCACAAGGGATCCAATCTGATCTGATCTGATCCAGGGATGATTCCATTCCACATTCCCTTCCTCAAGAAGCTCAGTGAGCTGCCCACGTCTCAGCAGCACAAGGGACCTGATCTGATCTGATCTGATCCAGGGACGATTCCATTTCACATTCCCATCCTCAGGAAACTCAGTGAGCTGCCCACTGAGTCAGGAGCACAGGGATCTGATCTGACCTGATCTGATCCAGGGATGATTCCATTCCACATTCCCATCCTCAAGAAGCTGCCCACTGTCTTAGGAGCACAAGGGACCTGATCTGATCCAGGGAGGATTCCATTCCACATTCCCATCCTCAGGAGGCTCAGGGAGCTGCTCACCATCTTAACAGCACGAAGGATCTGATCTGATCTGATCTGATTTAATCTCACCTACCCCAGACCCATCCCTCCATCCCCAATCCCCCCATCCCTGCCGTGCCATCCCAGGTGCCACCCACCTGCCGAGTTGGTGATGGTGACGGGCACTCCCTGCACCTGCACCCCGTTGATGTTGATGGTTTGCACTGCCTGGGCAGCCGCTGCCAGCTGGGCAGCGTTGAGGCTCAGGATTCCCCCGGCCATTGCACATTCCCATCCTCAAGGAGCTCAGTGAGCTGCCCACTGTCTTAGGAGCACAAGGGACCTGATCTGATCCAGGGACGATTCCATTTCACATTCCCTTCCTCAAGAACCTCAGTGAGCTGCTCACTGTGTCAGGAGCACAGGGATCTGATCTGACCTGATCTGATCCAGGGATTATTCCATTCCACATTCCCATCCTCAGGAAGCTGCTCACTGTCTTAGGAGCACAAGAGATCTGATCTGATCCAGGGAGGATTCCATTGCACATTCCCATCCTCAGGAGGCTCAGGGAGCTGCTCACTGTCTCAGCAGCACGAGGGATCTGATCTGATCTGATCCAGGGATTATTCCATTCCACATTCCCATCCTCAGGAAGCTGCTCACTGTCTTAGGAGCACAAGGGACCTGATCTGATCCAGGGAGGATTCCATTCCACATTCCCATCCTCAGGAGGCTCAGGGAGCTGCTCACCATCTTAACAGCACGAAGGATCTGATCTGATTTGATTTAATCTCACCTACCCCAGACCCATCCCTCCATCCCCAATCCCCCCATCCCTGCCGTGCCATCCCAGGTGCCACCCACCTGCCGAGTTGGTGATGGTGACGGGCACTCCCTGCACCTGCACCCCGTTGATGTTGATGGTTTGCACTGCCTGGGCAGCCGCTGCCAGCTGGGCAGCGTTGAGGCTCAGGATTCCCCCGGCCGGGGCGATCTTGGGCAGCGGCCGCTCCTTGCGCGGGGCCGCCTTGCGGGCGGAGCTGCCGGGGCTGCCGCGGGAGGCGGGGCTGCCGCACGGAGTCCCCGAGGAGGAGGAGGAGGATGGAGCAGCCACGGGTAAGGATGAAGTTTCTTGGAGCAGAACGGTTTGGAGATCACCCGAGGGGGTTTTGAAGTAGATCTGGAAAGGGGGAGGAATGTTGGGGTGGTTGGATATGAAATAAAAACTCTAATTTTGACATCAGAATTTATTTGTAATTTTTTTGGGCTTCTTTTATAGCATGTTTGCTAAAAAAAGGTGTTTTCAAAAGGTTTTATTTGCAATTTTTTGGCTTCTTTTATAGCATGGTTTGCTAAAAAAGGTATTTTCAAAAGGTTTTATTTGTAATTTTTTTTTGCTTCTTCTATAGCATGCTTTGCTAAAAAATGTATTTTCAAAAGGTTTTATTTGTAATTTTTTTTGGCTTCTTTTATAGCATGTTTGCTAAAAAATGTATTTTCAAAAGGTTTTATTTGCAATTTTTTTGGCTTCTTTTATAGCATGCTTTGCTAAAAAAGGTGTTTTCAAAAGGTTTTTGCTTTGCTAAAAAATGTATTTTCAAAAGGTTTTATTTGTAATTTTTTTGGTAATTTTCTATAGCATGCTTTGCTAAAAAAAGGTATTTTCAAAAGGTTTTTGCTTTGCTAAAAAAGGTATTTTCAAAATGTTTTATTTGCAGTTTTTTTTGGCTTCTTTTATAGCATGGTTTGCTAAAAAATGTATTTTCAAAAGGTTTTATTTGTAATTTTTTTGGCTTCTTTTATAGCATGCTTTGCTAAAAAATGTATTTTCAAAAGGTTTTATTTGTAATTTTTTTTTGCTTCTTCTATAGCATGCTTTGCTAAAAAAGGTATTTTTTCAAAAGGTTTTATTTGTAATTTTTTTTTTTTTTGGCTTCTTTTATAGCATGCTTTGCTAAAAAATGTATTTTCAAAAGGTTTTATTTGCAATTTTTTTTGGCTTCTTTTGTAGCATGCTTTGCTAAAAAAGGTATTTTCAAAAGATTTTATTTGTAATTTTTTATAGCATGGTTTGCTAAAAAAGGTATTTTCAAAAGGTTTTATTTGTAATTTTTTGTAATTTTCTATAGCATGGTTTGCTAAAAAATGTATTTTCAAAAGGTTTTATTTGCAATTTTTTGGCTTCTTTTATAGCATGGTTTGCTAAAAAAGGTATTTTCAAAAGGTTTTATTTGTAATTTTTTTTTGGCTTCTTCTATAGCATGCTTTGCTAAAAAAGGTATTTTCAAAAGATTTTATTTGTAATTTTTTTTGGCTTCTTTTATAGCAATCTTTGCTAAAAAATGTATTTTCAAAAGGTTTTATTTGTAATTTTTTTGTAATTTTTTATAGCATGGTTTGCTAAAAAAGGTATTTTCAAAAGGTTTTATTTGTAATTTTTTTTGGCTTCTTTTACAGCATGGTTTGCTAAAAAAGGTATTTTTAGGCATTATATAAATGATAATAAATTATTATATAATTTATTATATAATAAATATTATAATATATAAAATTAAATATATAAAATATATATAATGTAACATAATATATAATATTTAATATTAAATATAATAAATATAATAAATATAATAAATATAATATATTATAATAATTTATTATTATTGGTCAATGGGACTGACATCTCTTTCTGTATATATATAAAAATATATAATATTATATATTTATATATTATACAATTATATAATATTATATATTTATATATAATTATTATAGATTTGTATAATATTATGTACATCAATAAAATTTATAAACATTATATATTAATTATAATTAATATACAACATTATTATAATTAGTATTATTATTTTAATATTTTAATATATAATATTAATTTATTATATTATTATTTGCAAAATTATAATAATTTAGAGGGAGGAGGTTTAAATTCTCAATTTTGAGAGAAGCTCCAGCTTTCCTTGGTGAACACCTGATCTTTCCAAACCAAGATCAACAGGGAAAAGATCCCAAGAAGGCTTTACCTGAGTGAAGATGATAAATAAAACCCCAAGAAGGTTTTACCTGGGTAGAAGTGACAAATAAAACCCCAAGAAGGGTTTACCTGAGTGAGGGTGGTAAATAAAAATTCAAGGAGGATTTACCTGAGTGAGGGTGGTAAATAAAACCCCAAGAAGGCTTTACCTGAGTGAGGGTGACAAATAAAACCCCAAGAAAGCTTTACCTGGGTAGGGGTGATAAATAAAAACCCAAGGAGGTTTTACATGGGTAGGGGTGATAAATAAAAAGCTCAGGAAGCTTTACCTGGGTGAGGATGATAAATAAAAAAAAAGAGGATTAATGTGAGTGAGGATGATAAATAAAAAGCTGAGGAGGCTTTACCTGAGTGGAGGTGACAAATAAAACCCCAAGAAGGGGTGAGGGTGATAAATAAAAACCCAAGAAGGCTTTACCTGGGTAGAGGTGATAAATAAAAAACAGGGAAGGCTTTACCTGAGTGGGAGTGACAAAAAAAACCCAAGAAAGTTTTACATGAGCGAGGGTGATAAATAAAAACCCAAAGAGGCTTTACCTGTGTAGGGGTGATAAATAAAACCCCAAGAAGGCTTTACCTGAGTGAGAGTGATAAATAAAAATTCAAGGAGGCTTTACCTGAGTGGGGGCAGTAAATAAAAATCTGAGGAGGCTTTACTTGAGTGAGGATGATAAATAAAACCCCAAGAAGGTTTTACCTGTGTAGGGGTGATAAATAAAAAGCAGAGGAAGCTTTACCTGAGTGAGGGTGATAAATAAAAAGCTCTGGACGTTTTACCTGGCTGGGGATGGTAAATAAAAACCTGAGGACGATTTACCTGAGTGGGAGTGACAAATAAAACCCCAAGAAGGCTTTACCTGAGTGAGGATGGTAAATAAAAACCTGAGGAGGATTTACCTGTGTAGGGATGACAAATAAAAACCCAAGAAGGCTTTACCTGAGTGGGAGTGATAAATAAAACCCCATGACAGCTTTACCTGGGTGAGGGTGATAAATAAAAAAAAAAAAAGAGGATTTACCTGTGTAGGGGTGACAAATAAAACCCCAAGAAGGCTTTACCTGAGTGGGAGTGACAAATAAAAACCCAAGAAAGTTTTACCTGAGTGAGGGTGACAAATAAATACCCAAGAAGGCTTTACCTGAGTGAGGATGGTAAATAAAAACCTGAGGAGGATTTACCTGAGTAGGGGTGACAAATAAAACCCCAAGAAGGCTTTACCTGTGTAGGGGTGATAAATAAAACCCCATGACAGCTTTACCTGGGTGAGGGTGATAAATAAAAAGCTCAGGAAGCTTTACCTGAGTGGGGATGGTAAATTAAAACCTGAGGAGGCTTTACCTGAGTGGGAGTGACAAATAAAACCCCAAGAAGGGGTGAGGGTGATAAATAAAAACCCAAGAAGGCTTTACCTGGGTAGAGGTGATAAATAAAAAACAGGGAAGGCTTTACCTGAGTGAGAGTGACAAATAAAACCCCAAGAAGGCTTTACCTGAGTGAAGATGATAAATAAAAACCCAAGAAGGTTTTACCTGTGTAGGGGTGATGAATAAAAAGCAGAGGAAGCTTTACCTGAGTGGGGTGATAAATAAAAACCCAAGAAGGCTTTACCTGAGTGAGGGTGATAAATAAAAAGCTCTGGACGTTTTACCTGGCTGGGGATGGTAAATAAAAACCTGAGGACGATTTACCTGAGTGGGAGTGACAAATAAAAACCCAAGAAGGCTTTACCTGAGAGGAGGTGATAAATAAAAACCTGAGGAGGATTTACCTGAGTAGGGGTGACAAATAAAAACCCAAAAAGGCTTTACCTGGGTAGGGGTGATAAATAAAAAACAGAGGAGGCTTTACTTGAGTGAGGATGATAAATAAAAAGCTGAGGAAGGTTTACCTGAGTAGGAGTGACAAATAAAACCCCAAGAAGGCTTTACCTGTGTAGGGGTGATAAATAAAACCCCATGACAGCTTTACCTGGGTGAGGGTGATAAATAAAAACCCGAGGAGGCTTTACCTGAGTGGGAGTGACAAATAAAAACCCAAGAAAGTTTTACCTGAGTGAGGATGGTAAATAAAAACCCAAAGAGGCTTTACCTGTGTCGGGGTGACAAATAAAAACCCAAGAAGGCTTTACCTGGGTAGAGGTGATAAATAAAAACCCAAGAAGGCTTTACCTGAGTGAGGATGGTAAATAAAAACCTGAGGAGGATTCACCTGTGTAGGGGTGACAAATAAAACCCCAAGAAGGCTTTACCTGAGTGGGAGTGACAAATAAAACCCCAGGAAGGCTTTACCTGAGTGAGGGTGGTAAATAAAAACCTGAGGAGGATTTACCTGAGTAGGGGTGATAAATAAAAACCCAAGAAGGCTTTACCTGAGTAGGAGTGATAAATAAAACCCCATGACAGCTTTACCTGGGTAGGGGTGATAAATAAAAACCCAAGAAGGCTTTACCTGTGTAGGGGTGACAAATAAAAACCCAAGAAGGCTTTACCTGAGTGAGGGTGATAAATAAAAACCTGAGGAGGATTTACCTGAGTAGGAGTGATAAATAAAACCCCATGACAGCTTTACCTGGGTGAGGGTGATAAATAAAAAAAAAGAGGATTTACCTTTGTAGGGGTGACAAATAAAACCCCAGGAAGGCTTTACCTGAGTGAGGATGGTAAATAAAAACCTAAGGAGGATTTACCTGTGTAGGGGTGATAAATAAAACCCCATGACAGCTTTACCTGGGTGAGGGTGATAAATAAAGACCCGAGGAGGCCTTACCTGAGTAGGAGTGACAAATAAAACCCAAGAAGGCTTTAACTGGGTGAGGGTGACAAATAAAAACCCAAGAAGGCTTTACCTGAGTGAGGATGGTAAATAAAAACCTGAGGAGGATTTACCTGTGTAGGGGTGATAAATAAAAACCCAAGAAGGCTTTACCTGAGAGGAGGTGATAAATAAAAACCTGAGGAGGATTTACCTGTGTAGGGGTGATAAATAAAACCCCAAGAAGGCTTTACCTGAGTAGGAGTGATAAATAAAACCCCATGACAGCTTTACCTGGGTAGGGGTGATAAATAAAGACCCGAGGAGGCTTTACCTGTGTAGGAGTGACAAATAAAAACCCAAGAAGGCTTTACCTGTGTAGGGGTGACAAATAAATACCCAAGAAGGCTTTACCTGAGAAGAGGTGATAAATAAAAACCTGAGGAGGATTCACCTGTGTAGGAGTGACAAATAAAAACCCAAGAAGGCTTTACCTGTGTAGGGGTGACAAATAAAACCCCAAGAAGGCTTTACCTGAGTGGGAGTGACAAATAAAACCCCAAGAAGGCTTTCCCTGAGTGAGGGTGGTAAATAAAAGCCTGAGGAAGCTTTACCTGTGTCGGGGTGGGCTCGGCTGCCTGGATCTGGAAGTTCTGGGAGGATTTCTGTGGCACTGTTGGCAGCGTGGCCGACGCCGCCTGCACCACCCGCAGCGCCTGCTGTGGGATCTGCACCACCTGCGACTCCTGCTTGGGCTGCACCACCTGCACCTGCTGCACCACTGCAGGCTGCCCCGAGCCCGGGCTCTGCACAATTAACAAATTATTGCCTGCTTGGATGATGTTCTCAGCCGTGGTTTCGATCAACACCGTCTCCACCTGCTCGGCCACGGCCACGGCTGCAGGTTGGGCTGGGGACATCGTTTTTTTCCGAGGTTTTTTACCCGGTTTGGATGGGCTGTCAGTCACCAGCTGGGTTTGTCCACCAGCCTCAGGGCTCACTAAATTATTGACTGGCAAGGTCAAGGTGACGTTGCCACCTCCAGGTAGTTTGACCACTCCAGATCCTGGTGGTGTTTTCTGTGCTGGCGCCGGTTTGATGGGCACGGGTTTGTGTGAGGAAGAGGAAGGAGTGAGGATGGCTTGGTTGGTGCCTGGGATGATCTGGATCTGGTTGGGCTGCACCTGGATGGTCTGAGCCCCTCCAGGCTGCAGCTGTGACACCGCCTGGTATTGGATGTTGGAGGAAGAGGAGGATGAGGATGAGGATGAAGACGAGGAAGAGCAGCGCGAAGCTTTGTTGAGCACGGCCGCGTTCTGGATGGCGAAAACCAACTGCCCTCCTGGGTAAGAGGCTCCAACCTGGGAGCCCTGGATCTGGAAGAGGTTCCCTTTGGAGGACAGGATGCCAATGCTGCTCTTGGCAGTGCCCAGGGGCAGCGGGGCGGGTTTGATGGGCACCAGTTTGCGAGGGGTGGGCTGAGGTGGGGCCGGCGGCGCCGCGGCGGCTTCCACGGCCGGGGGACCGATCTTGCTGCATGTGGCTGCCAGCAGGGCCAGGGGAGAGGGCTGGGAGTCCTGGGGAGAAAGGGAAATTAGTGCCAGGCACCTGGAGGTACAGCTTAATCAGACAGCCCTGAACAATTCTTCCCAGTTTTTCCCAAATCTTTCCATTCCCAGCCCAAAATCTCCCAATTCGCAGCCCGAAATCTTCCCACTCCCAACCTGAAATCTTCCCAGTTCCACCCTAAAATCTTCCTAATTAATTCTTCCCAATTCTTTCCAAATCTTTCCATTCCCAGCCCAAAATCTTTCCATTCCCAGCCTGAAATCTTCCCATTCCCAGGCTGAAATATTCCCAGTTCCACCCTAAAATCTTCCTAATTAATTCTTCCCAATTCTTTCCAAATCTTTCCTTTCCCAGCCCAAAATCTTCCAATTTCCAGCCTGAAATCTTCCCAGTTCCCAGCCTGAAATCTCTCAGTTCCCAGCCCCTGCCATCTCCCTGCTGCCTGGTTTTCCAACTTTTGGGAATTAAAAGGAATTCAGGGAAAGATTCCTGGTTTTGAACATGTGGCTGCCAGCAGGGCCAGGGAAGAGGGCTGGGAGTCCTGGGGAGAAAGGGAAATTAGTCCCAAGGAGGAGGAACAGCTAATTAGACAGCTCCTAATTAATTATTCTAAATTCTTTCCATTCACAGCCTGAAAACTCCCAATTCCCAGCCCAAAATCTTCCAGTTCCAGCCTGAAATCTCTCAGTTCCACCCCAAAATCTTCCCAGTTCCACCCTAAAATCTTCCTGATTAATTCTTCCCAATTATTCCCAATTCTTTCCAAATCTTTCCATTCCCAGCCCAAAATCTCCCAATTCGCAGCCCGAAATCTTCCCACTCCCAACCTGAAATCTTCCCAGTTCCACCCTAAAATCTTCCTAATTAATTCTTCCCAATTCTTTCCAAATCTTTCCATTCCCAGCCCAAAATCTTTCCATTCCCATCCTGAAATCTTCCCAGTTCCACCCTAAAATCTTCCTAATTAATTCTTCCCAATTCTTTCCAAATCTTCCCATTCCCAGCCTGAAATCTTCCAATTTCCAGCCTGAAATCTTCCCAGTTCCACCCTAAAATCTTCCTGATTAATTCTTGCCAATTCTTCCCAATTCTTTCCAAATCTTTCCATTCCCAGCTCAAAATCTTCCCAGTTCCAGCTCCAAAATCTCCTAATTCCCAGCCCAAAATCTTCCCAGTTCCACCCCAAATCTTCCCAGTTCCAACCCGAAATCTTCCCAGTTCCAGCCTGAAATCCTCCCAGTTCCAGCTCCAAAATCTTCCCAGTTCCACCCCAAAATCCTCCCAGTTCCAGCTCCAAAATCTTCCCAGTTCCACCCCAAATCTTCCCAGTTCCACCCCAAATCTTCCCAGTTCCACCCCAAATCTTCCCAGTTCCAGCCTGAAATCTTCCCAGTTCCAGCTCCAAAATCTTCCCATTCCCAGCCTGAAATCTCCCAGTTCCACTCTAAAATCTTCCTAATTAATTCTTTCCAATTATTCCCAATTCTTTCCAAATCTTCCCATTCCCAGCCTGAAATCTTCCCATTCCCAGGCTGAAATCTTCCCAGTTCCACCCTAAAATCTTCCTGATTAATTCTTCCCAATTCTTCCCAATTCTTTCCGGATCTTTCCATTCCCAGCCCAAAATCTTGTTTCCAGCCCCAAATCTTCCCATTTACAGCTTTAAATTTTCCCTGTTCCAGTCTGAAATCTTCCCAGTTCCAGCTTCAAAATCTCCCAATTCCAGCTCCAAAATCTCCCAATTCCCAGCCTGAAATCTTCCCAGTTCCACCCTAAAATCTTCCTGATTAATTCTTTCCAATTATTCCCAATTCTTTCCAAATTTTCCCATTCCCAGCCTGAAATCTTCCCAACTAACAATACAGCCACTTAAAAAAAAATAAAATCTAGATCTTTGAAAAGCTTTAATTTAAAAAGATCTTCTTGTTTCCAGCCCCAAAACTTCCCAGTTCCACCCCGAAATCTTTCAAGTTCCAGCCCCAAAATCTTCCCATTCCCAACCTGAAATCTTCCCAGTTCCAGCCTGAAATCTTCCCAGTTCCAGACTGAAATCTTCCCATTTCCAGCTTGAAATCCTCCCAGTTCCAGCCCCAAAATCTTCCCAGTTCCAGCCTGAAATCTTCCCAGTTCCAGCCTGAAATCTTCCCAGTTCCAGCCCCAAAATCTTCCCAGTTCCAGCCCCAAAATCTTCCCAGTTCCAGCCCCAAAATCTTCCCAGTTCCACCCCAAATCTTCCCAGTTCCAGCTCCAAAATCTTCCCAGTTCCACCCCAAATCTTCCCAGTTCCACCCCAAATCTTCCCAGTTCCACCCCAAATCTTCCCAGTTCCACCCCAAATCTTCCCAGTTCCACCCCAATCTTCCCAGTTCCAGCCTGAAATCTTCCCAGTTCCAGCCCCAAAATCCTCCCAGTTCCAGCCCCCAAAATCTTCCCAGTTCCACCCCAAATCTTCCCAGTTCAAACCCAAAATCTGTCCAGTTCCAGCCTGAAATCTCCCCAGTTCCACCCCAAATCTTCCCAGCTCCAGTCTGAAATCTTCCCAGTTCCACCCCAAAATCTTCCCAGTTCCACCTTGAAATCTCCCCAGTTCCACCCCAAATCTCCCCAGTTCCAGCCCCAAATCCTCCCAGTTCCACCCCAAAATCCTCCCAGTTCCAGCCCCAAATCCTCCCAACTAACAACACAACCACTTAAAAAAAAAAATCTCAATTTTTGAATATTTTTAATTAAATCCCCACTGTTTTTCCTGGGTTTTTGCTCACCTGGGCAGCGGGGGCGGCGGCGGGCTGCAGGTACTCGCTGGGGCTGACGGCAGCAGTGGCAGCCATGCTGTGCTGAGAGCTGTGGGGATGAGAGCACGTGGGGATTGCAGGCTGGTCTCCCAGTTCGAGTCTGAAATCCTCCCAGTTCGAGTCTGAAATCCTCCCAGTTCGAGTCTGAAATCCTCCCAGTTCGAGTCTGAAATCCTCCCAGTTCCAGCCTGAAATCCTGCCAGTTCCAGCCTGAAATCCTCCCAGTTCGAGTCTGAAACCTTCCCAGTTCCAGCCTGAAACCTTCCCAGTTCCAGCCTGAAATCCTCCCAGTTCCAGCCTGAAATCCTCCCAGTTCCAGCCTGAAATCCTCCCAGTTCCACCCTAAAATCTTCCCAGTTCCACCCTAAAATCTTCCCAGTTCCACCCTGAAATCCTCCCAGTTCGAGTCTGAAATCCTCCCAGTTCAAACCCCAAATCTGTCCAGTTCCAATCTGAAATCCTCTCAGTTCCAGTCCAAAATCTTCCCAGTTCCAGCCTGAAATCCTCCCAGTTCAAGTCTGAAACCTTTCCAGTTCCAGCCCCAAATCTTCCCAGTTCCAGCCTGAAATCCTCCCAGTTCCAGCCCCAAATCCGTCCAGTTCCAACCCCAAATCTTCCCATTTCCAGCCCAAAATCCTCTTAGTTCCACCCTGAAATCTTCCCATTCGCAGCCCCAAATCTTCTTATTCCCAGCCCAAAATCTTCCCAGTTCAAACCCCAAATCTTTCCAGTTCCAGTCCCAAATTTTCCCAGTTCAAACCCCAAATCTGTCCAGTTCTAGCCCCAAATTTTCCCATTTACAGCCTGAACTCTTCCCAGTTCCACCCTGAAATCTTCCCAATTCCAACCCGAAATCTTCCCCAGTTCCAGCCTGAAATCTTCCCATTCCCAGCCCCAAATCTTCCCAGTTCAACCTCCAAATCTGTCCAGTTCCACCCTGAAATCTTCCCATTTCCACCCTAAAATCTTCCCATTTCCACCCTAAAATCCTCCCAGTTCCACCCTGAAATCCTCCCAGTTCCAGCCTGAAATCTTCCCAGTTCCAGCCTGAAATCCTCCCAGTTCCACCCTAAAATCTTCCCAGTTCCAGCCTGAAACCTTCCCAGTTCCAGCCTGAAATCCTCCCAGTTCAAAGCCAAAATCTGTCCAGTTCCAGACTGAAATCTTCCCAATTCCAACCCCAAATCTCCCCAGTTCCACCCTGAAATCTTCTCATTTACAGCCTGAAATTTTCCCATTCCCAGCCCCAAATCTTCCCAGTTCCAGCCCGAAATCTTCCCAGTTCAAACCCCAAATCTTCCCAGTTCCAGTCCCAAATTTTCCCAGTTCAAACCCCAAATCTGTCCAGTTCCAGACTGAAATTTTCACATTCCCAGCCTGAAATCTTCTCATTTCCAACCCAAACTCTTCCCAGTTCCAGCCCGAAATCTTCCCAGTTCAAACCCCAAATCTTCCCAGTTCCAGCCCAAAATCTTCCCATTCCCAGCCCCAAATCTTCCAATTTCCAACCCAAAATCTTCCCAGTTCAAACCCCAAATCTTCCCAGTTCCAGCCCCAGATTTTCCCAGTTCAACCCCCAAATCTGTTCAGTTCCAGACTGAAATTTTCACATTCCCAGCCTGAAATCTTCTCATTTCCAACCCAAACTCTTCCCAGTTCCAGCCTGAAATCTTCCCAGTTCCACCCTGAAATCTTCCCAGTTCAAACCCCAAATCTTCCCAGTTCCAGTCCCAAATTTTCCCAGTTCAACCCCCAAATCTGTCCAGTTCCAATCTGAAATCCTCTCAGTTCCAGCCCAAAGTCTTCCCAGTTCCACCCTGAAATCCTCCCAGTTCAAGTCTGAAACCTTTCCAGTTCCAGCCCGAAATCCTCCCAGTTCCAGCCTGAAATCCTCCCAGTTCCAGCCTGAAATCCTCCCAGTTCGAGTCTGAATTCCTCCCAGTTCGAGTCTGAATTCCTCCCAGTTCGAGTCTGAAACCCTCCCAGTTCGAGTCTGAAACCCTCCCAGTTCGAGTCTGAAACCCTCCCAGTTCCAGCCTGAATTCCTCCCAGTTCGAGTCTGAAATCCTCCCAGTTCCAGCCTGAAATCCTCCCAGTTCCAGCCTGAAATCCTCCCAGTTCGAGTCTGAAACCTTCCCAGTTCGAGTCTGAAATCCTCCCAGTTCCAGCCTGAAATCCTCCCAGTTCGAGTCTGAAACCTTCCCAGTTCGAGTCTGAAATCCTCCCAGTTCCAGCCCGAAATCCTCCCAGTTCGAGTCTGAAATCCTCCCAGTTCCAGCCTGAAACCCTCCCAGTTCGAGTCTGAAACCTTCCCAGTTCGAGTCTGAAACCTTCCCAGTTCGAGTCTGAAATCCTCCCAGTTCGAGTCTGAAACCTTCCCAGTTCCAGCCCGAAATCCTCCCAGTTCCAGCCTGAAATCTGCCCAGTTTCAACCCAAAATCTTCCCAGTTCCAGCCTGAAATCCTCCCAGTTCCAGCCCAAAATCTTCCCAGTTCAAATTCCAAATCTGTCCAGTTTCACCCTGAAATCTTCCCATTTCCACCCTGAAATCTTCCCAGTTCCACCCTGAAATCGTCCCAGTTCCAGCCTGAAATCCTCCCAGTTCGAGTCTGAAATCCTCCCAGTTCAAACCCCAAATCTGTCCAGTTCCAATCTGAAATCCTCTCAGTTCCAGTCCAAAATCTTCCCAGTTCCACCCTGAAATTTTCCCAGTTCGAGTCTGAAACCTTCCCAGTTCCACCCTGAAATCTTCCCAGTCCCAGCCCAAAATCTTCCCAGTTCCAGCCTGAAATCCTCCCAGTTCAAAGCCAAAATCTGTCCAGTTCCAGACTGAAATCTTCCCAATTCCAACCCCAAATCTTCCCAGTTCCACCCTGAAATCTTCTCATTTACAGCCTGAAATTTTCCCATTCCCAGCCCCAAATCTTCCCAGTTCCAGCCCCAAATTTTCCCAGTTCAAACCCCAAATCTTCCCAGTTCCAGTCCCAAATTTTCCCAGTTCAAACCCCAAATCTGTCCAGTTCCAGACTGAAATTTTCACATTCCCAGCCTGAAATCTTCTCATTTCCAACCCAAACTCTTCCCAGTTCCAGCCCGAAATCTTCCCAGTTCAAACCCCAAATCTTCCCAGTTCAAACCCCAAATCTTCCCAGTTCCAGTCCCAAATTTTCCCAGTTCAACCCCCAAATCTGTCCAGTTCCAGCCTGAAATCCTCCCAGTTCCACCCTAAAATCTTCCCAGTTCGAGTCTGAAATCCTCCCAGTTCCACCCTAAAATCTTCCCAGTTCCAGCCTGAAATCCTCCCAGTTCCAGCCCCAAATCCGTCCAGTTTCAACCCCAAATCTTCCCATTTCCAGCCCGAAATCCTCTTAGTTCCACCCTGAAATCTTCCCATTCGCAGCCCCAAATCTTCTTATTCCCAGCCCAAAATTTTCCCAGTTCAAACCCCAAATCTTCCCAGTTCCAGCCCCAAATTTTCCCATTTACAGCCTGAACTCTTCCCAGTTCCACCCTGAAAGCTTTCCAATTCCAACCCGAAATCTTCCCCAGTTCCAGCCTGAAATCTTCCCATTCCCAGCCCCAAATCTTCCCAGTTCAACCTCCAAATCTGTCCAGTTCCAGCCTGAAATCTTCCCAGTTCCACCCTAAAATCTTCCCAGTTCCACCCTGAAATCCTCCCAGTTCGAGTCTGAAATCCTCCCAGTTCAAACCCCAAATCTGTCCAGTTCCAATCTGAAATCCTCTCAGTTCCAGTCCAAAATCTTCCCAGTTCCACCCTGAAATCCTCCCAGTTCAAGTCTGAAACCTTTCCAGTTCCACCCTAAAATCTTCCCAGTTCCAGCCTGAAATCCTCCCAGTTCAAAGCCAAAATCTGTCCAGTTCCAGACTGAAATCTTCCCAATTCCAACCCCAAATCTTCCCAGTTCCACCCTGAAATCTTCTCATTTACAGCCTGAAATTTTCCCATTCCCAGCCCCAAATCTTCCCAGTTCCAGCCCGAAATCTTCCCAGTTCAAACCCCAAATCTTCCCAGTTCCAGTCCCAAATTTTCCCAGTTCAAACCCCAAATCTGTCCAGTTCCAGACTGAAATTTTCACATTCCCAGCCTGAAATCTTCTCATTTCCAACCCAAACTCTTCCCAGTTCCAGCCCGAAATCTTCCCAGTTCAAACCCCAAATCTTCCCAGTTCCAGCCCAAAATCTTCCCATTCCCAGCCCCAAATCTTCCAATTTCCAACCCAAATCTTCCCAGTTCAAACCCCAAATCTTCCCAGTTCCAGCCCCAGATTTTCCCAGTTCAACCCCCAAATCTGTTCAGTTCCAGACTGAAATTTTCACATTCCCAGCCTGAAATCTTCTCATTTCCAACCCAAACTCTTCCCAGTTCCACCCTGAAATCTTCCCAGTTCAAACCCCAAATCTTCCCAGTTCCAGTCCCAAATTTTCCCAGTTCAACCCCCAAATCTGTCCAGTTCCAATCTGAAATCCTCTCAGTTCCAGCCCAAAGTCTTCCCAGTTCCACCCTGAAATCCTCCCAGTTCAAGTCTGAAACCTTTCCAGTTCCAGCCCGAAATCCTCCCAGTTCCAGCCTGAAATCCTCCCAGTTCCAGCCTGAAATCCTCCCAGTTCGAGTCTGAATTCCTCCCAGTTCGAGTCTGAATTCCTCCCAGTTCGAGTCTGAAACCCTCCCAGTTCGAGTCTGAAACCCTCCCAGTTCGAGTCTGAAACCCTCCCAGTTCCAGCCTGAATTCCTCCCAGTTCGAGTCTGAAATCCTCCCAGTTCCAGCCTGAAATCCTCCCAGTTCCAGCCTGAAATCCTCCCAGTTCCAGCCTGAAATCCTCCCAGTTCGAGTCTGAAACCTTCCCAGTTCGAGTCTGAAATCCTCCCAGTTCCAGCCTGAAATCCTCCCAGTTCGAGTCTGAAACCTTCCCAGTTCGAGTCTGAAATCCTCCCAGTTCCAGCCCGAAATCCTCCCAGTTCCAGCCTGAAACCCTCCCAGTTCGAGTCTGAAACCTTCCCAGTTCGAGTCTGAAACCTTCCCAGTTCGAGTCTGAAATCCTCCCAGTTCGAGTCTGAAACCTTCCCAGTTCCAGCCCGAAATCCTCCCAGTTCCAGCCTGAAATCTGCCCAGTTTCAACCCAAAATCTTCCCAGTTCCAGCCTGAAATCCTCCCAGTTCCAGCCCAAAATCTTCCCAGTTCAAATTCCAAATCTGTCCAGTTTCACCCTGAAATCTTCCCATTTCCACCCTGAAATCTTCCCAGTTCCACCCTGAAATCGTCCCAGTTCCAGCCTGAAATCCTCCCAGTTCGAGTCTGAAATCCTCCCAGTTCAAACCCCAAATCTGTCCAGTTCCAATCTGAAATCCTCTCAGTTCCAGTCCAAAATCTTCCCAGTTCCACCCTGAAATTTTCCCAGTTCGAGTCTGAAACCTTCCCAGTTCCACCCTGAAATCTTCCCAGTCCCAGCCCAAAATCTTCCCAGTTCCAGCCTGAAATCCTCCCAGTTCAAAGCCAAAATCTGTCCAGTTCCAGACTGAAATCTTCCCAATTCCAACCCCAAATCTTCCCAGTTCCACCCTGAAATCTTCTCATTTACAGCCTGAAATTTTCCCATTCCCAGCCCCAAATCTTCCCAGTTCCAGCCCCAAATTTTCCCAGTTCAAACCCCAAATCTTCCCAGTTCCAGTCCCAAATTTTCCCAGTTCAAACCCCAAATCTGTCCAGTTCCAGACTGAAATTTTCACATTCCCAGCCTGAAATCTTCTCATTTCCAACCCAAACTCTTCCCAGTTCCAGCCCGAAATCTTCCCAGTTCAAACCCCAAATCTTCCCAGTTCAAACCCCAAATCTTCCCAGTTCCAGTCCCAAATTTCCCAGTTCAACCCCCAAATCTGTCCAGTTCCAGCCTGAAATCCTCCCAGTTCCACCCTAAAATCTTCCCAGTTCGAGTCTGAAATCCTCCCAGTTCCACCCTAAAATCTTCCCAGTTCCAGCCTGAAATCCTCCCAGTTCCAGCCCCAAATCCGTCCAGTTTCAACCCCAAATCTTCCCATTTCCAGCCCGAAATCCTCTTAGTTCCACCCTGAAATCTTCCCATTCGCAGCCCCAAATCTTCTTATTCCCAGCCCAAAATTTTCCCAGTTCAAACCCCAAATCTTCCCAGTTCCAGCCCCAAATTTTCCCATTTACAGCCTGAACTCTTCCCAGTTCCACCCTGAAAGCTTTCCAATTCCAACCCGAAATCTTCCCCAGTTCCAGCCTGAAATCTTCCCATTCCCAGCCCCAAATCTTCCCAGTTCAACCTCCAAATCTGTCCAGTTCCAGCCTGAAATCTTCCCAGTTCCACCCTAAAATCTTCCCAGTTCCACCCTGAAATCCTCCCAGTTCGAGTCTGAAATCCTCCCAGTTCAAACCCCAAATCTGTCCAGTTCCAATCTGAAATCCTCTCAGTTCCAGTCCAAAATCTTCCCAGTTCCACCCTGAAATCCTCCCAGTTCAAGTCTGAAACCTTTCCAGTTCCACCCTAAAATCTTCCCAGTTCCAGCCTGAAATCCTCCCAGTTCAAAGCCAAAATCTGTCCAGTTCCAGACTGAAATCTTCCCAATTCCAACCCCAAATCTTCCCAGTTCCACCCTGAAATCTTCTCATTTACAGCCTGAAATTTTCCCATTCCCAGCCCCAAATCTTCCCAGTTCCAGCCCGAAATCTTCCCAGTTCAAACCCCAAATCTTCCCAGTTCCAGTCCCAAATTTTCCCAGTTCAAACCCCAAATCTGTCCAGTTCCAGACTGAAATTTTCACATTCCCAGCCTGAAATCTTCTCATTTCCAACCCAAACTCTTCCCAGTTCCAGCCCGAAATCTTCCCAGTTCAAACCCCAAATCTTCCCAGTTCCAGCCCAAAATCTTCCCATTCCCAGCCCCAAATCTTCCAATTTCCAACCCAAAATCTTCCCAGTTCAAACCCCAAATCTTCCCAGTTCCAGCCCCAGATTTTCCCAGTTCAACCCCCAAATCTGTTCAGTTCCAGACTGAAATTTTCACATTCCCAGCCTGAAATCTTCTCATTTCCAACCCAAACTCTTCCCAGTTCCAGCCTGAGATCTTCCCAGTTCCACCCTGAAATCTTCCCAGTTCAAACCCCAAATCTTCCCAGTTCCAGTCCCAAATTTTCCCAGTTCAACCCCCAAATCTGTCCAGTTCCAGCCTGAAATCCTCCCAGTTCCACCCTGAAATCTTCCCAGTTCGAGTCTGAAATCCTCCCAGTTCCACCCTGAAATCCTCCCAGTTCCAGCCCCAAATCCGTCCAGTTTCAACCCCAAATCTTCCCATTTCCAGCCCGAAATCCTCTTAGTTCCACCCTGAAATCTTCCCATTCACAGCCCCAAATCTTCCAATTTCCAACCCAAAATCTTCCCAGTTCAAACCCCAAATCTTCCCAGTTCCAGTCCCAAATTTTCCCAGTTCAAACCCCAAATCTGTCCAGTTCCAGCCTGAAATTTTTCCATTCCCAGCCTAAAATATTCCAGTTCCAGCCTGAAATCTTCTCAGTTCCCAGCCCAAAATCTTCTTGTTTCCAGCCCCAAAATCTTCCCAGTTCCAGCCCAAAATTGTCCCAGTTCCACCCTGAAATGTTTTTGTTTCCAGCCCCAAATCTTCCCATTTGCAACCCAAAATCTTCCCATTCCCATCCTAAAATCTTCCCCTTTCCAGCCCATTCCATCTCCCTGCTGCCTGATTTCCCAACTTTGGGAATTAAAAGGAATTCAGGGAAACATTCCTGGTTTGGAACAGTTTCTTTTTAAATGGTTTAAGCAGGGATAAAAAAAAAAAACCCCGAAAAACCTCTCCTAAATCTTTGTTTTGTTCTGGATTTGAAAACAAATTTCACTGGAAATAAATTTAATTTTTCCATGAAATTCCCCTTGGATAAATTTCCAACAATTTAGGGTGGCTGAGGGTGACAGGGACAGCCCTGACCTTCCTGGAAGTGGAAAAAAAAAGGAAAAAAAGAGGAATTTCCTTCATTTTGGAGCTTTGGATCTTAAACCAGGAGAAAATTCCTCCAGGAGATGGAGGAGCCGCCAAAACTCCTGGAAAAACTGAGGTGAAACCCCCAAAACCTTTTGGATATTCCAGAATATCCAAATTTCCTCCCTGGGGATGGGGAATTTCCCCAAAATTCCAAGAAAAAAAATGGGAAAAGTCACGGGAAAAGTCTTGCAGATCCCTGGGAAGAGGCAGGGACGTTTTTCCAGGGATTTTGTGCTGCTGTTCCCTCCCTTCCATCGGAATTTAGGGCAAAGCTGAGGATTAACAGCCCTGGCTGCCAATCAGAGCTGGGCTGAGCAGCCAGGGGGGAGGGAGATCCCGGGGGAGATCCCATTTTCCCAAAAGAATTCCCATTTTTATGAAAAAAATCCCATTTTTCTGAAAGAATTCCCATTTTTCCAGGCAGAAATCCCATTTTCCTGGGAGAAATCCCATTTTCCCGAAAGAATTCCCATTTTTATGAAAGAATTCCCATTTTTCTGAAAGAAATCTCATTTTTTCTGAAAGAAATCTCATTTTTCCGGAAAGAAATTCCATTTTCCTGAAAGAAATCCCATTTTCTCCCCCAAAAAAATCCATTTTCCTGGGAGAAATCCCATTTTTCTGAAAGAATTCCCATTTTTCCAGGCAGAAATCCCATTTTCCTGAAAGAAATCCCATTTTTCCTGAAAGAAATCCCATTTTTCTGAGACAAATCCCATTTTTCTGAGAGAAATCCCATTTTTCTGAGAGAAATCCCTTTTTCCTGAAAGAAATTCCATTTTTCTGAAAGAAATCCCATTTTCCCAAAAGAATTCCCATTTTTATTGAAAGAATTCCCATTTTCCTGAAAGAAATCCCATTTTTCTGAAAGAAATCCCATTTTCCCAAAAGAATTCCCATTTTTCTGAAAGAAATCCCATTTTTCTGAAAGAAATCCCATTTTTCCTGGGAGAAATCCCTTTTCCCCAAAAGAAATCCCATTTTTCTGAAAGAAATTCCACTTTCCTGGCAGAAATCCCTTTTTCCCAAAAAAATTTCCATTTTCCTGGGAGAAATCCAATTTTTCTGAAAGAAATCCCATTTTTCTGAGACAAATCCCATTTTCCTGAAAGAAATCCCATTTTTCTGAAAGAAATCCCATTTTTCCTGGGAGAAATCCCATCTTTCCTGAAAAAAATCCCATTTTTCTGAGAGAAATCCCATTTTTCTGAAAGAAATCCCATTTTTCTGAAAGAAATCCCATTTTTCTGAGAGAAATCCCTTTTTCCTGAAAGAAATCCCATTTTCCTGGGAGAAATCCCATTTTCCCAAAAGATTTCCCATTTTTATTGAAAGAATTCCCATTTTTTTCTGAAAGAAATCCCTTTTTTTTTTCTGAAAGAAACACCATTTTCCCCCCAAAAATTCCATTTTCCTGGGAGAAATCTCATTTTTCTGAGAGAAATCCCATTTTTCCTGAAAGAAATCTCATTTTTCTGAAAAAAATCCCATTTTTCCTGAAAGAAATCCCATTTTCCTGAAAGAAATCCCATTTTCCTGAAAGAAATCCCATTTTTCTGAAAGAAATCCCATTTTTCCTGGGAGAAATCCCATTTTCCCAAAAGAATTCCCATTTTTATTGAAAGAATTCCCATTTTCCTGAAAGAAATCCCATTTCCTGAAAGAAATCCCATTTTTCTGAAAGAAATCCCATTTTCCTGAAAGAAATCCCACTTTCCCCCAAAAAAAATCCCATTTTCCTGGGAGAAATCCCATTTTCCCAAAAGAATTCCCATTTTTATTAAAGAAATCCCATTTTTTTCTGAAAGAAATCCCTTTTTTTTTTCTGAAAGAAACACCATTTTCCCAAAAAAAATTCCATTTTCCTGGGAGAAATTCCATTTTTCTGAGAGAAATCCCATTTTTCTGAAAGAAATCCCATTTTCCCCCCAAAAAAATCCCATTTTCCTGGGAGAAATCCCCTTTTCCCAAAAGAAATCCCATTTTTCTGAAAGAAATTCCACTTTCCTGGGAGAAATCCTCTTTTCCCTGTAGAGATCCCACTTTCCCAAGAGCAATCCCATTTTCCTGAATGAAATCCCATTTTCCCCCAAAAAATCCCATTTTCCTGGGAGAAATCCCTTTTCCCCAGGAGAAATCCCATTATCCCTAAAGAAATCCCATTTTCCCCCAAAAAAATCCCATTTTCTCCCAAAAAATCCCATTTTCCCCCAAAAAATCCCATTTTCCCCCAAAAAATCCCATTTTCCCCCAAAGAAATCCCATTTTCCCCCAAAAAATCCCATTTTCCCCCCAAAAAATCCCATTTTCCCCCAAAAAATCCCATTTTCCCCCCAAAAAAATCCCATTTTCTGAAAGAAATCCCATTTTCCCCCAAAAAAATCCCATTTCCCCCCAAAAAATCCCATTTTCCCCCAAAAAATCCCATTTTCCCCCAAAAAATCCCATTTTCCCCCAAAAAATCCCATTTCCCCCCAAAAAATCCCATTTTCCCCCCAAAAAATCCCATTTTCCCCAAAAAAATCCCATTTTTCCAGGACAGAGCCCATTTTCCTGGGAGAAATCTCATTTTCTCAGGAAAACCCCATTTTTTTCCCCATGAGGGAAAAGACTCCAAATCCCACCAGGGAATGAATCCCATGAGGGAAATTTAGGATCCATCCCAAATCCCACCAGGGAATTGAATCCCATGAAGGAAATTTGGGATCCATCCTAAATCCCACCAGGAAAAACAGCCCAAATCCCATGAGGGAAATAAATCCCAAGGAAATGAATCCCACGAGGGAAAAGAGCCCAAATCCCATCAGGGGAATGAATCCCATCAGAAAAATTTGGGATCCATCCCAAATCCCACCAGGGAATTGAATCCCATCAGGGAAATTTGGGATCCATCCCAAATCCCACCAGGGAATTGAATCCCATCAGGGAAATTTGGGATCCATCCCAAATCCCACCAGGGAATTGAATCCCATCAGAAAAATTTGGGATCCATCCCAAATCCCACCAGGGAATTGAATCCCATCAAGGAAATTTGGGATCCATCCCAAATCCCACCAGGGAATTGAATCCCATCAGGGAAATTTGGGATCCATCCCAAATCCCACCAGGGAATTGAATCCCATCAGAAAAATTTGGGATCCATCCCAAATCCCACCAGGGAATTGAATCCCATCAGAAAAATTTGGGATCCATCCCAAATCCCATCAGGGAATTGAATCCCATCAGGGAAATTCGGGACCCACCCCACAGAAATGAATTCCCCAGCCCTAAGAACCCTTCCAAGGCATCCAACCCTGATCCCTCAGGGAGAACCGGCCCGAATCCTTCTCCAAATCCCACAAAATCCCTGTCCCAAATCCCCAAACACCCCAAAACGTCCCCAAACACCCCAAACACCCCAAAAACCCCTTAAAATCAGGGCAGCTTCACACAGATCCTGACCTGGCCCCTCAAGAAGAACCATCCTGAATTCTTCTCCAAATCCTACAAAATCCCTGTCCCAAATCCTCAAACACCTCAAAACCCCCTAAAATTAGGGTGGCCTCACACGGACCCCGACCCCCAAGAACCATCCCGAATTTTCCTCAAAATCCCACAAAATCTCTGTCCCAAATTTTCAAACACCCCAAAAAACCTTAAAATCAGCACCTCACACAGATCGAGAGATTTCCTTCAGTCTACCCAACGAGGGCGGTGCTTCCGGCAGCGGGGTCGTCCGGGGGCGGGCCCGCTTTGGGACCCGCCTTCCCCGGCGTACGGGCACGTGAGCGGGGCCCGGGGTGGGGGGGGGGGGGGGGACGCGCGGGGTGTGAGGGGACCCCGGCGGGTGTGATGGTGGGGGGATCCCGGCGGGGTCGCGGCGGGATGTCCGAGTGTGCTACTCGTTCGGGGGTCGTGGGATAGCTGCGCTTGAGTGGGAGCGGGGTGCAGGGTGGGCCGGGGCGTGCCCTCAGGGGGGGCAGGTTGGGGTCTGTGGGAGGCCTGGCGCTGATTTTTGAGGGTTTTTGTTGGGGGATTTGGGGGTGTTTTGAGGGATTTGGGACTAGGGAATTTTGAAAAGTGGCGGATTTGGAGAAGAAGTTTCGGGATTGGTTCTTCTTTGGGTTCGGGGTATGCCTGTGTGAGGCCGCCAGATTTTGATGGGGGTTCGTTGGGGTTGTTTTGGGGTTTTTTGGGTGTGTGGGGGGTGTTTTTTGGGGGGTGTTTTGGGGTGTTTGAGAGGATTTAGGACAGTGGATTTTGTAGGATTGTTTGGAGGGGAAATTCGGGATGGTTTTGGGGGGGCCGGGGGTGCCCTGGTGTGGGTGTGAGGCTACCTTTGAATTCTACCTCTGAAATTTGTAGGGGGTTTTGGGGTGTTTTGGCCCTGTTTTGGGGTTGGTTTTGGAGACTTACGACTGGGATTTTGTGGAATAATGTTGAGGGAGAAGTTCGGGATGGTTTCTTCTTGGGCGTCGGCGGTCTGTGTTGAGGCCACGCGCGTGGATTGCTTAGGGGGTTTGGGGTTTTTTTTTGGGGGGTGTTTTGGGGGGATTTTGTTAGGACAGTTGATTCTTGTAGGATTTGAAGAAAAAGGGATTTGGGATGTTCTTCTTGGGGGTCGGGGTGCTGTGTGAGGCTGCGCCTGACTTTTGGGGGGTTCTTGGGGTAAGATATATAGAGAGTATTATTAATAATGTGGGTGTTTTGAGGATTTGGGCCACACGGGATTCATTTGTAGGATTTTGGAGATAGGATTAATTGGAGATGTTGTTTCATTACTTTGGGGGGTTATCGCGGGGTATGTGGTGAGGCCTGCGCTCTGATATTTACGTATTTATATTGGGGTGTGTTTGGGGTTTCTTTTTGCGGGGTGTTTCGGGGTTGCTTTTGGGGAAATGTGGTCTGAGAATATTGGAAGAGCACGGCGATTAACATCTGTTCAGGATCATATGGTAAAGGAGAAACAATTCGGACAGACAAGACATGCAGAGGTACTACCATAAATGGGCGGGGAACCAAAAAAGCAAAAAAACAGAAAAAAACAAAAAAAAAAAAAAAGAAAAGGAAAAAAAAAATAAAAGACAAGGAGGTCAATGAAAATGTTAATGAGGCTAAAACCAAAAACTATCGATTAAATTAAAGAAGAAAGTTTTTGAGGGATGATATTATGGCCGACTGTTATTAGATAGGAAGGGATATGTTTGAGAGAGCTTAAACGAATGGGAAGAATTAAAAATTGGTTGTAATTTTGAGGAGAATGTCGGCGATTTGTACTCATTCTTGAAGAGAGATAAGGAGAATATAGATAGTAGAGAGAGCCCTGATTTTAGGCGGGATGTGATGAACGAAGATAATATATAATAAGAGAGTAGAGTATATAGAAGATAGATTATAAGGAGAGAGATAGTATAAGAGAAAAGTGATATATATGTAGGAATAATTTGGTAGAAGGAAGTTTGGGATGGGTTTTTTCTGGTGGGTCGGGGTTTGTTGTAGAGGGGGTTTGGGTGTTTTCGCGCTGTTTTGGGGTGTTTGGAGATTTAGGACAGGGATTTTTGTAGGGATTTGGAGTAAGGATTTGGGATGGCTTCTTCTTGGGGCGTTCGGTGGTCTTTGTGTGAGGCTTGCCCTGATTTTTGGGGGGTTTTGGGGGGTTATTTGTGGATTTAGGACAGGGATATTTTGTAGGAATTTGGAGAAGAATATCAGCGCATGGTTCTGTTTGATGGGGTCAGAGTCAGGATTGTGTGAGGCTGCCTTGACGTTTAGGGGGTTATGGTGGTTTTTTTTTTGTGGGTGTTTGGGAGTGTTTTGGGCGGGATTTGGGACAGTGATTTTGGTAGGATTTGGAGGAAGGATTTGGGTATGGTTGCTTCTTGGGGGTCGGGGTTCTGTTGTGAGGCTGGTCCCTGATTTTACAGGGGGTTTGGGGGTGTTTGGGGTTTTTGGGGTGTTTGGGGTTAGTCTTGGATGTTTGAGATTTGGGAGCAGGGTTATTTTGTAGGGATTTGGAGAAGCGAATTCGGGATTGGTTCTCTCTTGGGGGTGGGGTCTGGTGAGGCTGCGCGCTGATTTTGGGGGGTTTTGGGGGTATTTGGGACAGGCGGATTTTTTAATGAATTTGAGGTGAGGATTCGGTGATTTGTACTTCCCTTTGAGGGGTCCCATAGTCCAGGATTTGTGTGAGGCCTCGCCTGATTTTTTCAGGTTTTTTGGGGGTGGTGTTTTGGGGCGGTTTTTTGTGGGGTGTTTGGGGGTTGCTTGGGATTGTTTGAAGATTTGGGACAGGGATTTTGATGGGATTTTGGAGGAGAGAATTCGGTGAGTTGGTTTTCTTGGGTGAAACGCGGTCAG